>CM051241.1:4734385-4736885 GCA_027917425.1 Gastrophryne carolinensis
GTGGGGTATAGGGGGCAGTATAGGGGTATATCAGTCCATGGCCTCTTATGTTCCTCTCAGTTGGTGGCAGGTGGAGACATATTGGGGCTATTTGCAGGGTGGGCTCCTCTTCTCCCAGCAGGATGTGGAGTTTCCTCTCATCATCTATGGAGGTGAAGTCCGGGATGAGGGTGGAGAGTCTCTGGAAGTAAGTGTCCCTGGTGGATGAATATTTGCTGCAGTGTAGCAGGAAGTGGGCCTCATCCTCCAGGGCCCCCTGCTCACAGTGCCGGCACAGTCGGCTCTCCCGTGGCTTGTATGTCTGCCTGTGCCGGCCTGTCTCCATCTCCAGGCTGTGGGCGCTCAGTCTATAGAGGCTCAGGGTCTGCCTGTGTTTGGGGTGGTGCAGCCTCTCCAGGTATGGGGCCATGGTGTAGCCTCTCCAGGTATGGGGCCATGGTGTAGCCTCTCCAGGTATGGGGCCATGGTGCAGCCTCTCCAGGTATGGGGCCATGGTGTAGCCTCTCCAGGTATGGGGCTATGGTGCAGCCTCTCCAGGTATGGGGCCATGGTGCAGCCTCTCCAGGTATGGGGCCATGGTTGTACCCTCTCCAGGTATGGGGCCATGGTGTAGCCTCTCCAGGTATGGGGCCATGGTGTAGCCTCTCCAGGTATGGGGCCATGGTGCAGCCTCTCCAGGTATGGGGCCATGGTTGTAGCCTCTCCAGGTATGGGGCCATGGTGTACCCTCTCCAGGTATGGGGCCATGGTGTAGCCTCTCCAGGTATGGGGCCATGGTGTAGCCTCTCCAGGTATGGGGCCATGGTGCAGCCTCTCCAGGTATGGGGCCATGGTTGTAGCCTCTCCAGGTATGGGGCCATGGTGCAGCCTCTCCAGGTATGGGGCCATGGTGCAGCCTCTCCAGGTATGGGGCCATGGTGTAGCCTCTCCAGGTATGGGGCCATGGTGCAGCCTCTCCAGGTATGGGGCCATGGTGTAGCCTCTCCAGGTATGGGGCCATGGTGTAGCCTCTCCAGGTATGGGGCCATGGTGCAGTCTCTCCAGGTATGGGGCCATGGTGCAGCCTCTCCAGGTATGGGGCCATGGTGTAGCCTCTCCAGGTATGGGGCCATGGTGCAGCCTCTCCAGGTATGGGGCCATGGTTGTAGCCTCTCCAGGTATGGGGCCATGGTGTACCCTCTCCAGGTATGGGGCCATGGTGTACCCTCTCCAGGTATGGGGCCATGGTGTAGCCTCTCCAGGTATGGGGCCATGGTGTAGCCTCTCCAGGTATGGGGCCATGGTGCAGCCTCTCCAGGTATGGGGCCATGGTGTAGCCTCTCCAGGTATGGGGCCATGGTGTAGCCTCTCCAGGTATGGGGCCATGGTGCAGCCTCTCCAGGTATGGGGCCATGGTGTAGTCTCTCCAGGTATGGGGCCATGGTGCAGCCTCTCCAGGTATGGGGCCATGGTGTAGCCTCTCCAGGTATGGGGCCATGGTGTAGTCTCTCCAGGTATGGGGCCATGGTGTAGTCTCTCCAGGTATGGGGCCATGGTGTAGCCTCTCCAGGTATGGGGCCATGGTGCAGCCTCTCCAGGTATGGGGCCATGGTGTAGCCTCTCCAGGTATGGGGCCATGGTGTAGCCTCTCCAGGTATGGGGCCATGGTGTAGCCTCTCCAGGTATGGGGCCATGGTGCAGCCTCTCCAGGTATGGGGCCATGGTGCAGCCTCTCCAGGTATGGGGCCATGGTGCAGCCTCTCCAGGTATGGGGCCATGGTGTAGCCTCTCCAGGTATGGGGCCATGGTGCAGCCTCTCCAGGTATGGGGCCATGGTGTACCCTCTCCAGGTATGGGGCCATGGTGCAGCCTCTCCAGGTATGGGGCCATGGTGCAGCCTCTCCAGGTATGGGGCCATGGTGTACCCTCTCCAGGTATGGGGCCATGGTGTACCCTCTCCAGGTATGGGGCCATGGTGTACCCTCTCCAGGTATGGGGCCATGGTGTACCCTCTCCAGGTATGGGGCCATGGTGCAGCCTCTCCAGGTATGGGGCCATGGTGCAGCCTCTCCAGGTATGGTTCCATGGTGCAGCCTCTCCAGGTATGGGGCCATGGTGCAGCCTCTCCAGGTATGGTTCCATGGTGTAGCCTCTCCAGGTATGGGGCCATGGTGCAGCCTCTCCAGGTATGGGGCTATGGTGCAGCCTCTCCAGGTATGGGGCCATGGTGCAGCCTCTCCAGGTATGGGGCTATGGTGCAGCCTCTCCAGGTATGGGGCCATGGTGTACCCTCTCCAGGTATGGGGCCATGGTGTACCCTCTCCAGGTATGGGGCCATGGTGCAGCCTCTCCAGGTATGGGGCCATGGTGTAGCCTCTCCAGGTATGGGGCCATGGTGCAGCCTCTCCAGGTATGGGGCCATGGTGTAGCCTCTCCAGGTATGGGGCCATGGTGCAGTCTCTCCAGGTATGGGGCCATGGTGTAGCCTCTCCAGGTATGGGGCCATGGTGTAGCCTCTCCA
>CM051241.1:4744385-4849978 GCA_027917425.1 Gastrophryne carolinensis
GGTTCCTTGGCTTGTGGGTACAGTGGGGATGGGTAGGGGCTGGGGTTCCTTGGCTTGTGGGTACAGTGGGGATGGGTAGGGGGCTGGGGTTCCTTGGCTTGTGGGTACAGTGGGATGGGTAGGGGGCTGGGGTTCCTTGGCTTGTGGGTACAGTGGGGATGGGTAGGGGGCTGGGGTTCCTTGGCTTGTGGGTACAGTGGGGATGGGTAGGGGCTGGGGTTCCTTGGCTTGTGGGTACAGTGGGGATGGGTAGGGGGCTGGGGTTCCTTGGCTTGTGGGTACAGTGGGGATGGGTAGGGGGCTGGGGTTCCTTGGCTTGTGGGTACAGTGGGATGGGTAGGGGGCTGGGGTTCCTTGGCTTGTGGGTACAGTGGGGATGGGTAGGGGGCTGGGGTTCCTTGGCTTGTGGGTACAGTGGGGATGGGTAGGGGGCTGGGGTTCCTTGGCTTGTGGGTACAATGGGAATGGGTAGGGGGACTGGGGTTCCTTGGCTTTGGGTCCTTGGCTTGTGGGCTTTAAAAGCAGTTGCCTAACTTGCCCCGAAGCAGTGCAGAATTCTCTGGTCTCCCTATAGCCAATCCGCCCGCGCTATGGAATTAGAGGGTTAAATTATGGGTCAAGGTGGGTACACACAACCATGATATTGAAGCTTTAGGGGCAGAACATTGGCTGCTTGATTACAGGGGGGCAATAAGGGAGGCTGGGGGTGACTAGGGAGGCAGGGGTTAGATTGAAGTGTTAGAAGCAGCAGCCCCAATCAGTTCCAATGCAGTGTGGTCCACCGAGAATTCTCCCGGCTCTCCCAATGGCCAGTTTGCCCCCGGCTGTCAGGTTAGACACAGGGCGAGCATCATTATCCGCAATAAGAAAACCGGTCTGTCCTGCCTTGTTCCGGTTACTGGCACGCTTCCCGTCGGCTCCTCTTCAGGCTACGCGTGACCTTGTGTCAGGTCAGAGCTCGGGGACCCCAAGGCAATAAAAAGAGGAGGGAGGGGGGGTTCCCTTTCAGTTTCCGCAGCGCCTCGCCATACGGCGCACCCCCCCCCCCCCCCTTCCCTCTTGAAATACCAGCAAAGCGTAATGACTGCGAGCAGGCTGTTCCCGTGCACCTGCTTCATTAGCTCTGCAAATGCGGGAATGGAGCTTATGCACATTAATAAGCACTCCGCTGCCACATGCGCCCTTTTTCCATCGGCAGATGCTGCGCTCCCGTGTCATGCCATCACTCCCGAAGCCGAGCGAAACGCGCGCCCCCCCCCTTCTCGTAACTCGCTCGGCCTGCACACACACAGCTGTCACTTCTCGTGAGCGGCAGACAAATCACCCCCAGCCCCAGCGCCGATGCATATGGAGCTTCAGATCCACTTGCTGTTTATTTTCTTGTCTGGGCGACGGGGGAGTTTGTGGAGTGTTTTGTATCCCCCGTTGTGCGCGCCGCTGAACCTCGGAAAAAGCCATCGGCGTGCGTGCGGGGTTTTTAATGAGCGAGGAAGCGTCGGGAGAGGATGGTGCCGGGATGACAGCTGTTGGGATGTGGCCGGTGTTAGGCTGTTGTGGGTTAGTGGCATAAAGCAGGCTCTATTGTAATACCTACCATCCATACCTATCCATAGAGTACATACAGGGTAGGCCTCGGTCATTACAGGACCCCCTGTCTATGCCAATCAGATTACTGGACCTGATAGTGGTTGCATGAAGTGACCTCCATTGTAATACCTACCAACCATACCTATCCATAGAGTACATACAGGGTAGGCCTCGGTCATTACAGGACCCCCTGTCTATGCCAATCAGATTACTGGACCTGATAGTGGTTGCATGAAGTGACCTCCATTGTAATACCTACCAACCATACCTATCCATAGAGTACATACAGGGTAGGCCTCGGTCATTACAGGACCCCCTGTCTATGCCAATCAGATTACTGGACCTGATAGTGGTTGCATGAAGTGACCTCCATTGTAATACCTACCAACCATACCTATCCATAGAGTACATACAGGATAGGCCTCGGTCAGTACAGGACCCCCTGTCTATGCCAATCGGATGAAAGGGCCCGATGATGGTGGCATAGAGAGATGTCCATTGTAACGCCTACCAGCCATACCTAGCCATAGAGTACATACAGGGTAGGCCTTGGTCAGTATGGGACCCCCCTGTCTATGCCAGATGACTGGGCCCGATAGTGGTGGCATGAAGTGACCTCCATTGTAATACCTACCAACCATACCTGAAGTGCATACTTTCAGTCCTGAAACCAGTGAGATTTTAGACAACCATAGGGGTACATACAGGGTAATACTGGGTCAGTATCAGACGCCCATTCTATGCCAGTCAGATAATTGGGTGGGATTCTGGAGGCACATGGAACAGAACTGGCCATAGAGTACATACAGGGTAGGCCTCTGCTAGTCCTTCTCTCTCTGTCGGGATTCCCGGGGAACATGCAGAGGTTAGCAGGGTCTGGGAGACCCCCCCCCCCCCACCTCTGCCCTCTCAAATCACCCAGCTCAGCTAAAGTTTATCACTTTCACTTCCTGAGCTTCCGTTGGGTCTCATGTTGCTGCCGGCAGATAAGCAGATAAGGAAGCTTATGCTCTAACTATAATACAGTGTGTGTGTCTCCTTATCTGCACCTGTTGGAGCCCCCCTGCCCTGCCTTCCACATTCCCTCCATCTCTCTCATTCCACATTCCCTCCATCTTTCTCTCTTTCCCACATTCCCTCCATCTTTCTCTCTTTCCCACATTCCCTCCATCTTTCTCTCTCTCCCACATTCCCTCCATCTTTCTCTCTTTCCCACATTCCCTCCATCTTTCTCTCTTTCCCACATTTCCTCTATCTCTCTCTCTTTCTCACATTCCCTCCATCTTTCTCTCTTTCTCACATTCCCTCCATCTTTCTCTCTTTCTCACATTCCCTCCACCTTTCTCTCTTTCCCACATTCCCTCCACCTTTCTCTCTTTCCCACATTCCCTCCATCTTTCTCTCTTTTCCACATTCCCTCCATCTTTCTCTCTCTTTCTCACATTCCCTCCACCTTTCTCTCTTTCCCACATTCCCTCCATCTTTCTCTTTTTTCCACATTCCCTCCATCTTTCTCTTTTTTCCACATTCCCTCCATCTTTCTCTTTTTTCCACATTCCCTCCATCTTTCTCTTTTCCACATTCCCCCATCTTTCTCTCTCTCCCTTCTACATTCCCTCCATCTTTCTCTTTTCCACATTCCCTCCATCTTTCTCTCTTTTCCACATTCCCCCATCTTTCTCTCTCTCCCTTCTACATTCCCTCCATCTTTCTCTTTTCCACATTCCCCCATCTTTCTCTCTCTCCCTTCTACATTCCCTCCATCTTTCTCTTTTCCACATTCCCTCCATCTTTCTCTCTTTCCCACATTCCCTCCATCTTTCTCTCTCTCCCACATTCCCTCCATCTTTCTCTCTCTCTCCCACATTCCCTCCATCTTTCTCTTTTCCACATTCCCTCCATCTCTCTCTCTCTCCCACATTCCCTCCTTCTTTCTCTCTCTCCCACATTCCCTCCTTCTTTCTCTCTCTCCCACATTCCCTCCATCTTTCTCTCTCTCTCCCACATTCCCTCCATCTTTCTCTCTCTCTCCCACATTCCCTCCATCTTTCTCTCTTTTCCACATTCCCTCCATCTCTCTCTCTTTCCCGCATTCCCTCCTTCTTTCCCTCCAGTCGCAATCTGTCACATCTGCCCCCAGGGATGTATCTGTGTGTGGCACGATCCTATTGGCACCCATCCTATCCTCTATCCCGCGTGGCAGTTGGTATCTATCCCTCCGCGGGTTGTGTGCCTCCTCGCTCTCTGCCCCACACCTCTCTTTCCCACATTCCCTCCATCTCTTTCTCTCTTCCCCACTTTCCCTCCGTCTTTCTCTCTTCCCCACTTTCCCTCCGTCTTTCTCTCTTTCCCACATTCCCTTCTTCTTTCTCTCTTCTCCACATTCCCTCCATCTTTCTCTCTTCTCCACATTCCCTCCATCTTTCTCTCTTCTCCACATTCCCTCCATCTTTCTCTCTTTCCCACATTCCCTCCATCTTTCTCTCTTTCCCACATTCCATTTGTGTGGCACGATCTCATTGGCACCCACCCGATCCTCTATACCGTGGGCGGTTGGTATCTATCCCTCCGCGGGTTGCGCGCCCCTTCGCTCTCTGCCCCCCTGATTATCTGCGAGCAGCCGGGAGCCTTGCTTTGAAGCGAGCCGCCTCGCTCCGGGAGAGCTCATTTCCATGCCGGAGAGCGGCACATTATCAAACAGCGCCTGTAAATTGTGACTTTTAGGTCATCTGGTGGCGCTGGGAAATGGCAGATCCGGCTCGGCGGCGGCACACGATGAGCTGCGCTCCCCCTCCCCGCGCACACCCCTCCCTCATTTGCAGCATTTATCAAAGCCAGCAGACAAGGCAGCACAATATTGTAATAAAATATTTATATTCTACACAAGGCGAGCGCGACACAGCCACCGGGGGAAGGGGGGGGGAGTAATCAAGTGCGTGGCGACGAACAAAAGAGCGCGCCCACGCCACCATTATCATGCTCCCCTCTAAGTAAGGTGGTAAAAACCCGCTATAGGTCGCATGCCCAAAATCTGAGGAGCAGACGTCATTGGGATCATGCTGGGCCTTGATGCAGGTCATCAAGATCCTGACAGGTTGCGATCCTGACACTACCACCAGTGAACAGTGCCCTGTAGAAATGCCACCAGCTTTGATATAGCCCCCACCTGTTAGCGGCATTATATCGGATCAGAAGCCTGCCTTAATATGATATAACTGAGTAGCACGGACTCGTGGGTTCAGGATCAAGATAACAGAGCAGCCCAAGTTATATATGTAATTGATTTAAGAGCGCACTAGACAAACTACATATATACAATTAATAGATACACTTACAGGTTGGATATACAGATGTGTGTGACCCCAGCTGAGATCATTTCCTTTTTCCTGAAGACAGGACGGCCATAAATACCCACCATGACCCAAAGCCCGTCTGTTAGTGGGATTATATCAGGTCAGAAGCCTGCCTTAATATGATATAATATAACTGAGTAGCACGGACAAGTGGGTTCAGAATCAAGATAACAGAGCAGCTCAAGTTATACATGTAATTGCTTTAAGAGCTCACTAGACAAATGACATACATACAATGAATAGATACATATACAGGTTGGATATACAGATGTGTGTGACCCCATCCAAGGTCATTTCCCTTTTCTGGAAGACAGGTGGTAGAGATAAAATAAGTAGAGGTATTGGCATCACCGGGATCATGCGTTGTCTTGATGCAGGTCCTCAGGACCCTGACAGGCTGTGGGGCCCTTTCACTGCCACTAGTAAACTGAGCCCTGCCAGCCCTGAAGAAATGCCACCAGCTCTGATGAAGCCCCGGTCCGTTAGCTGGAGTATATTGGGCCAGAAGGCAGGCCCCGTAGCGTATGATATAGCTTAATGGGTTCAGGATGAAGATAACAGAGCAGCCCAAGTTATATATGTAATTACTTTAAGAGCACACTAGACAGGCTACATACATATACATAAATAGATAGATATGCAGGTTGGATATACAGATGTATGTGACCCCAATCAAGGTCATAAAAAAACCCGTTGCCATAACCCAAAGCCTAAAAACGGAGGTATAGATGTCATCGGGATCATGCTGTGCTTTGATGCAGGTCTTCAGGACCCTGACAGGCTGCCACTAGTTAACAACCCTACCAGCCCCGAAGAAATGCCACCAGCTCTGATATATCAGGCTAAAAGCCAGGCCTGGTAGCGTATAATATAACTGAATGGGTTCAGGATCAAGATAACAGAGCAGCCCAAGTTATATATGTAATTGCTTTAAGAGCACACCAGACAAACTACATACATACAATGAATAGATACATATACAGGTTGGATGTACAGATGTGTGTGACCCCAGTCAAGTCATTTCCCTTTTCCTGAAGACAGGAAGGTCGTAAAAACCCGCCAAAGGTGTCACCATGACCTAAAAAGGAGGTATTGAGGTCACCGGGATCATGCAGTGCCTTGATGAAGGTCCTCAAGACACTGACGGGCTGCCACCAGTGAACAGAGCCCTGCCAGCTCTCGTATAGCCCCAGTCCATTACCTGGATTATTTCAGGCCAGAAGCCAGGTCCTGTAGAGTATAACTGAATTGGTTCGGGATTAAGATAACAGAGCAGCTCCGAGATTAAGTCATATTTAATCGCTTTCAGAGCGCACTAGACAAACTACATACATACAATGAATAGATACATATATAGGTTGTATATAGTCGCATCCCCAGCAATCCTCCAGCTGAGACCGCTGCAGGCATGCGGCTGACAGCGCTCGCTCCATTCAGACCTGCTCTATTATCCCAAATCTATTTGGGATGGGACGAGAGCCGCTGATTGGTTGAGTGGTCGACGTGGTGACCACGTAAGTTTTTGGGGTGATGCTGGTGGACACGCACAAATCGGGATGAACGCAGAGAGCAACGACACCCAAGACGGTAATTTCCTTGAGTGGGCGCGCCACTTTAAAGGAGACCTGTCAGCCTTCTAATATTCCACCGCTCAGACTGGCCCTCAGGGTTATCAGAGAGTTTCCTAGTGGGCCCATTTGAGCGCATCCATCACTAAAACCTGAATTATCTATAGCTTATTTGGGGCATCCTAGGTGCATGCACGTAGACCATACAGTCCGGCATAATGTTCCTGTGCCCCGAATATAAGCCAGTGATACTGGCATCTAAGTGTGGGCCAGAGTCACCTCTACTGGTGGGCCCCAGACACCCCAGAGCATACAGGTCCTTGAATTGCTGGAGGGGCCATTTCCAGTGCAGCCCGAGTCTTAAAATCTGATTGGCTGGTGTGGAGTCACGACCCCTCCCCTTGTGTTTTTGAAGGAACAGCCGACCCTACATTCAGGGCCCATGCACAGAAACATTATTCCAATGTGTGTCTATGCGCATGCACTCGGGATGCCCCAAATAAGCTATAGACAGTTCAGGTTTGTTTATCTGGGAGCAGGGGCCCACCGTGTTTTTTTACCTGGTAACCCAGTCCTAGCTTTCAGGTAGCAAGCCCCCCCCCCCCCCCATAATGTTCCTAATCACTGGCTTCTCTGTAAACGATCGTCTCATCTGCAGGCGGTGCGCGCCGCGGGGCCGCTAGAGAAACGCACGGGCTCTTCAGTCGATACTGTGTCTGTCGGATGAAAGGATAAGGAGCTTCGATTGATGCCGGTGCCGCACGCAGCCCCCTTCCAACGCTGTTCACAAGGCCGGTGTCACCGCGACGCCTAAGGGGCCCCGGGGCCTTTTACAGGCAACCCCGCCGAGCGCGGCGAGAGAGAGACGTCGGCTCTGGCTGACGAGTAGCGTTTTAATTGGCGGAGATCCTCAGATCCCGATCAATGCCGCGGCTCTATGAGTGTTCCGATTAAAATCTGTCTTTGTTATCTCGTACGCCGAGATCAGAGCTAGACGCAGGGTCGCGCTGCTACGTGACGCTGCGTTGCGTGCACCGGGGGGGATGCCTGCCTGGAAATCATTATGCCAGTCTTTTATAGAGAGGTTCAGGGCTCCAGTTACCAACTTCCTATCCGGCTTTTTACCGACAAATTTTTGGGGAGGAGCCAAGAGGCTTGTTCCTGATCTTGGTTGCTGACCCTAAAGCTCGTTGCCTCCACCTTAATATGTTACCATGCAGTGTAACGGGTCAGCAGCGATGCACAGTCAGTAGGTACTAGTCACAGCCTGGAGGTGGAATCCGAGCAGCCGCGGGTAGGCAGGGCCGTATTTAGGATTCATGCTGCCCTAGGCTCCTTTTGCCAACACGCCCCCCCATTGTTAAAGAGGACCAAAACCCGTGACCCCACAGCCTTGGAATCTATAAGATACCAGGGCCACTTGAATCCCCCCCCCCCCCCCCCCGGAACATCCAGATTCGGGATGCTCTGTTTTGTGAAACCCCCACAGGTTACCCAGAAACTCACCTTTTTCCCCGGGTCAGCGAGGCATGCATGAGCAGCAGCCGCATCCCCACTATCCCTTTAGCAGGGAAGTGACCACGGCAGGCATTTGTAAATGGCTGGGCATGCTCCCTGTTAGCGGGCAGCGGAGGATGTTGGCGCCAGGTGGGAGCAGACCCGAGCACACTGACTGGATGAGAGGCCGCGTGTACACAGTAGGACTGGGGTAAGGTGAGTTAGATTGGGCGACCTGGGGGGTTTCACACAGTGGGGCATCCCAGATTGGGCAAGGACCAAAACCCAGGATAGTCAGAATCCTGGGTTTTGATCCACTTTAAAGGGGATCTCTAGCCATACAGACCCTGAGGTCCGTCTGTCTTCTAAGCACTGTCCTGGTGCACACCCTCCTGCCAGTCTGCCTTGCACTACCTGTTAGATGCTATTTCCTGCTGTTCACAAAACCACCAGCATTCTAACAGGTTCACCTAGTGGCCTTGAACCCTGATTGGCTGTTGGTTGTCATGTGAATGACAGATATAGGTAAAAAAGTGCAAGTGGTAGGTATTGGGGCTGTTGGGTCTGGGGTTGCCAGGGAAAGGGGGCAACAGAAAGTGGCAGAAGGAAAGGAAGAAATAGCAGCTGGCAGGAGAAGAACACAGTGGGCAAAGATCAGGAAGGGATAGCGGCAGAAAGGATAAAAAGACACAGAAGAGGGGGCAGAAATTAGGAAGCGGACACAGTGCCCATCAGGGAGGCACAGAGTAGAAGGAACGTTATTAGCATGAAAGGGAAAAAAGGGGGGATACAGGTAGCAGCAATGTGGGAACAGCTGGCTGCATAAAAATGGCAGGATAAAGGGATAGAAAGGAGGGAAATGGGCGGCTAGAAAGAGGCACAGTGAGCAGGAAGGAGGGAAATTGACTAGAATGAAAAAGACAGAAATTATGAAAAAATGTCACATGAAGGAGGCTGAAAGGAGGACTTGCAGGAAGACAGTAGATATCAGGAAAGTGGGCAGCCAGAAGAGAGCACGGCAGGCAGGAAAATGTCTCCAATAATGACACAAGCAGATACAGGCTCCATCACATTATTGAACAGACTTACTGAGCAGCAATGAGAAGCTCCATCCCCTGCGCTGCCTTCCTGATATTTCAAAGCCCGGGAGACACAGCAGATGATGATGATTGGGGCAGGGGGCGAGTTACCCCAGCTAGCTGGGGCATGAACTCTGTGTCACACAGACACATGCAAATTAGGCAGAAACGGGTGAGAACACACAGAACCACCTCTGATCAGTCTGCTGTCACCCACGTTCAGAGCAGCCTCCAGTCACTGAAGGTTCTTCTGCTGGTGTCCCCAGAGAGGTGCTGCGGCCTGGCTGCTCAGTGTCCTTACTTGTAATGTTTGCAGTTGTGCTGTGTGGAGGTCAGCCATGTTCCTGCATAGGTTGAGTCAGGGAGGGAGCTTCCATCTGTCTATACAATACATCAGTCCAGCTCCACTGTGCGTCCTCAATAGATACTGGGTCATAACATGTCCCATACCAATACTAGTGCAATGCAAATGCTGAAAGCAAACTTTTTTTAATGCCCCTGCTGCCGCCCCCCCTCCCCTGCACATTCTGGCCGCCCGAGGCCAGTGCCTAGGTGTGCCTAATGTTAAATACGGGCCTGCAGGTAGGGCCACAGGACGGCAACTGCGGCTGGGGCCACTGGACGGCACCTGGGTCGTCAGCGGTGAGGCAATAGGGTCATCCTGGGACGGCAACCAGTGCAAATGGGGCAGGTAATCCAAAACTTGGCAGGGTCGGCAACAAGGTTTGACACAAGGCGTGGCGGGGTCGGCAACAAGGTTTGACACAAGGCATGGCGGGGTCGGCAACAAGGCTTGACAGAAGGCGTGGTGGGGTCGGCAACAAGGCTTGACCCAACCGGGCAACGCTGACCATAGGGCTTTGCATGAGGCATGGTCAGACAAGGCAACAAAGGCACAGGATCCAAATGTAGAAAAAGGCGTGATCCGGCATGGCAGGGTCAGCAACAGGTTTGCACAGGACCTGGCCAGAAGTGGCAGGGTCAGCAATGGCAGGAGATGTGGTTGGACAGGGCTGGCACAAAAGGGGGTCTGAAGTGGCAGGGTCAGCAACAAGGGTTGGCAGGTGATGAAGATTGACATGGCAGGGTTTGGCAAGGGGGCTTGGCACAAGACATGTTCAGAAGTGATAGGGTTAGCAACAGGGCTTGGCAGGAGATGTGTTTGGACCACAAGGCTTGTCCTTGTTACAGGTCAGACACGACGGGGCCAGCAACGGGGCATGGCAGTATATGTGCTGAAATATGGCAAGGTCGGCGACAGGGCATGGCAAATGATGCGGTCAGAGGTGGCAGGGTGGGCAACGGGGCTTGGCAGGAACATATGGTCAGATGATACAGGGTTTGACAGAAATTGTGGTCAGACATGACGTGGCCAGCGACGGGGCATGGCAGGGTATGTGCTGAAATATGGCAAGGTCGGTGACAGGGCATGGCAGGACAAGTGGCCAGGCATGACAGGATCGGCAATGGGGCATGACAGGATACGTGCTGAAAAATGGCAAGGTCGGTGACAGGGCATGGCAAATGATGCGGTCAGAGGTGGTAGGGTGGGCAACAGGGCTTGGCAGCAAGATATGGTCATATGTTATAGAGTTCGACAGAAATTGTGGTCAGACATGACAGGGCCGGCAACGGGGCATGGCAGGGTATGTGCTGAAATATGGCAAGGTCGATGACATGGCATGGCAAATGATGCGGTCAATGGTGGCAGGGTGGGCAACAGGGCTTGCCAACAAGATATGGTCAATACAATATGATCAGATGTTACAGGGTTTGACATGGGGGGGGTTTACAGACATGACGGGGCCGGCAACAGGGCTTGGCACAAGATGATGCCGATACTGAAGCCCTTTTCAGGGGGGCAGCACAAGAGAAGTCCTGCCAGTTGGCTCCCTGCAGGGGGCGCACTCACTGTAGTAGGATTGTAGAGCCGGTGGCTGCGCTTCCTACAGCGCAGCCGCCATGCTCGCAGTCTGGATAATATACGGTTATATAATCACCGGTGCATTTAATTAGCAGGTAATTACCCCGCGACACGCGGCATGTTTGCGCTACGCCGACTTGCGCCAGCGCTAATTGCGCGGGTCACCTTATTGTGCAATTATCAACGTCCTCCTGTTCTGTATATATGTCGGCCTGTTAGAGGGCGACCTCAGGTCAGCCTCTTTCCAGAATGTTTAATTGGAACCTGTCCAGCAGCCCCACCGGACCTTGTACCGTACGACCCCATCTGCCCTCTCGCCGTTTTTCGCGTTGCGGCGGTCAGGGGGCCGGCAGATGTTTTTCGCGGCTGCCGACGGGAGCCGGGATTAGCTGAAGTGACGAGGTGGCAGCTCGCCCTGTGCCCGAGCTCTCCTGAGCCCTCGATGATGACTTTTATCAGACGCGGGGCGAGCACCACATTGCGCTCCTCCTGACATCTGTTTGGCGCGGTGATTAATTGCAATTAGCAAGCGCCTTGAAAGGCCGCGCTGGAAATCCCGCCAAGAGCAACGGGCACCCGCTGCCTTACTGTTGACATGAAAAAAAAAAAACTGAAATCAGCATTTTCTCTTAAAGCGGGACAAAACCCTGTCTAAGATACTCTATTGCCTCTTTTTGGGGCATCCAGATTCTTGTTACAGTGTACTTGTCACAATGGTAAAGTGTGCTTGTTACAAGCACAATCCCACAGTAAGCTGATTACTGTGTGCTAGTTACAATGTTACATTGTACTTGTCACAATGGTACAGTGGTCTTGTTATAATGTTATTGTGTACATGTTACAAAGTTACAATGTGCTGGTTAAAATATTACAGTGGTCTTGTTACCATTGTGCTGTTTTTTGCCATGTGTTGGTTACGGTGTTACAATGTGCTTGTTACACTGTCACAGCGGTCTTGTTATAATTTTACAGCGTGCCTCTTACAATATGCTTGTTAAAGAGTTGCAATGTGCTGGTTACAATTTTACAGTACAATGTTGGTGTGCCAATGTTACAGTGTGCTTGTTACATTGTCACGAACCGTCTCGGTACAATGTACTCGTTACAATATTAGTCGTCTTATTATAATGTTACAGTGTGCTTTTTACATTGTCGCATACAGTCTCGGTACAATGTACTCGTTACAATATTATCTTCTTATATTGTTGCAGTGTGCTTGTTACATTGTCATATACAGTCTCGGTAGAATGTACTCGTTACAATATTAGTCGACGGGTTGAAAATTCTACAGTGCGCTTGTTACAAAGTTTCAATGTGCTGGTTGCAGTATTACAGTGTGCTTGTTACATTGTCACATACAGTCTCGGTACAATGTATTCTTTACAATATTAGTCCCCTTGTTATAATGTTAGTGTGCTTGCTGCCACGGGTTGAACATATTCTTAGTATACAGTACGTCCTGCTCCAGATAAGAATCATTACACTTGGGTATTACTCCGCCAGATGGCGCTGGACTGCAGAGACCGCGAAATTGGCTCCTCCCGGCCCCTCAAATACCCGGGACCTCCCACAAATCCCCAGAATTTCTCTGCAGTCTGGACTGCGAAGGACAAGAAGATGGCTCTCTCTTCTTGCAGGTGAGCGGGGCTATTAGCCTGCGGCCCTGTAGGACTATTCCCACCCGTTCCATTTTTAATGTGCCTCCCAGCCTTGGCTGCGCTGGTCCGGGTGATGGTAGGCAGCACCGCTGTCAGGTGCTTAGGAGCGCTGCTCCACCGCAATCCCCCACCAAAGGGTAGGCGGTATAGGCATATGTTGAGCCTCTATGGGATGCCCTTCCCGCACTATTGCCCCTTGCCCCTGTCTATCGGTGGGCCCTTTGTTAAGTGGCCGCTGCTCTCCCTCGCTCTCCCTTGTAGCTCTCGGGGGGGGGGGGGGGGGGTGTATGAGTTGGTTCTTCACTTGGTTATGTGCTTTTTGTTTTTGTCAGTCTCCGCACGGACTTGGTTGCACTGGTTGTGATTTGAAAATGCCGCCGCACACGCTTCCACTGCGGTTGGCGGCGGCATTACCTCAGGCGCTGATGCGCTTTCATTGGCCGCTAGTCACGTGTGCAGCTTCACGCTCTTCGGGGGGGGGGGGGCGGGGCCCGCGGTTGGCGCGTTCCGCGTCACGGTCTCCGTGGCCCGCCCCTCGAAGTATACTCGGCGCCATTTTTTTTCGTCTGCTGTGTGGCTGGCATCTACCTACCGCTGTCCGTGAGTGCCCTCGCGGGCGGCTTTATTTACCCTATGTCATTATACATGTCGCTTATGGGGTCCTCTTCGCTTATGTCTTTCAGGCGGGTCGAACTCTATTGGTTTCTGCCGGCCCTACTCCCTCTATTTAGTTATTAAACTTGTGAGGCCTAGTGTACTAATTACTCCCACTTCCCTAGCGGGCTATTGGGGCATCCCGGGTTGCTTTTATAGCGTGAATCCCTATCGGCCTATTGTGCCGCTATAATCACCATATGGAGGCGTCTCAGGATAATGTGCTCGGGGTTCCTTCGGGACAAGCCCGGCTGTGTGTAGCTTGTGGGGTGTCCCCTACTAGTGCTGACAATGTGCGGGTCTGTATAACTTGTGCCCAGCAGGTGCTTGCGCTGCAGCCTGGTTTACCAGCGGCTGGGCCTGCGCCACGTATGGCTTCACCTACTCCCCCAAGCTTGAATTTGACTCCCATTGAGTTGCATACCAGTGGGGATTCTCAGCCTGATGTGTCTGCTAGACTGGCTAGTGTTGAGAAGTTGCTTGCTAATACCATGGCGTGTAAGGCCTTGGCTAAAAAGCGGCACTTAACGCCTGATGTCCCTCTTTTCCCTATGGAGGCGGAGAAGTTTTTGGAACTGTCTGGTTATACCCCCTTGGAAGAAGGGAAGTTGTTCTTTGACATCTGATGAGAGGCCCAGGGGTCATGATGATTCTGGCTCTGACCCCTGGGCCTCAGATGATACTGATAGGCTGTTGGCTCAGATTTTTGAGGTACTGTCTATCTCTCCCCCGGTTGCGGCCCCTAGGCAGTTTCCTGAGAAAGCCCATTTTAATAATCTCGTGCTCAAGGAATGGGAGCATCCCAGCAGGCTCCCCGGAGTCCCTAAGAGTTGGGATAAGAGGTATCCCTTTCCTGCTGAGGTGGTGAAGCGTTGGTCATCCCCTCCTGAGGTGGATGCCCCAGTCCTAGGGTTATCTAACACCTCTGTCATGCATTCCCCTGACTCTACTACGCTGCGGGATAGTGAGGACCGGTGTATTGATCAGCTGGCGTCCCATGCCTTTGCCTGTGTGGGGACGGCGCTGCACCCGGTCTGTGCCTCTGCCATTACAGCGGTGGCCATTAGGACTCTGCTTAGAAGTGTCCTAGATGGGGATCCTGATGATGTGTCTAGCGAGGAGTTTAATGCACTCTCTCGTTGTGAGGTTTTTGTGACTTATGTCCTCTCTGCCCTTGATGATACCATTAGAATGTGTGGCAGAGCCTCTGCCCTAGTGGTGGCTATCCGCCGCTCGGTTTGGCTGTGCCAGTGGGCTGCTGACTCTGCTGCCAAGAAGGCTCTCACTGGTTTTCCCTTCAAAGGACTACGTCTGTTTGGGGACCGCCTGGACCTGTTTGCTAAGGGAGGCTGGTTACCCCGGCGCAGGAGGCAGTCTCGGCCCTTTTGGGGCCAAGGCTCCTTTTCTTCCCCCTACCGTGGATCCAGACAGGGGAGGGGGGTCTCCCTTGCTGGGGCTCGAGGAGATTTCTGGGGTAGGGGCAGAGGACGTGGACGCCCTGGATCAGTCTGGGGCTCCAAGCCTAAGTCTTCTCCCAAGCCCCCTCAGGCATGAAGGGGCGCCCTCACCCATCTGGGTGGGGGGATGGCTTCAGCATTTTTTTCACGTCTGGAGGCTTCAGGTCTCAGACCGGTGGATTCAGGAGGTAGTGACCTCCGGTTACAAGATAGAGTTTGCTGCCTGGCCGCCCCCAAGATTCATCAGATCCCGGATTCCTCAGGACCCTGTGTCAGCTCGGGCTTTAATTCTGGTGGTGCAAAGCCTTCTGGAGCTGGGGTCATTTGTCAGGTCCCCTTACGAGAAAGGGGCAAGGGGTTCTATTCCAACCTTTTCACCGTGACCAAAAGAGATTGGTCAGTCAGGCCCATCCTGGACTTGAAGATCCTCAACAAATTTGTCAGGTGCAGGCGCTTTCGCATGGAAACTTTGCGCTTTGCTACCAGTTCCCTGCGTCCAGGGGACTTCATGACGTCTGTGGACATCAAGGATGCTTACCTTCATATTCCTGTTTTTCCAGGTCATCAAAGATTCCTCAGGTTCGCTCTGGAGGATCAGCACTACCAATTTGTGGCGTTGCCCTTCGGTCTCACTTCAGCTCCCAGAGTGTTCACCAAGGTGCTGGCAGGGGTGGTGGCTCTGCTCAGGGCATTCGCGTGCTGCCATATTTGGACGACATTCTTATCACTTCTCAGTCCCTCCAACAGGCAGAGCTGGATACTCAGTGAGTAGTGTCCACTCTGGAGTCATTTGGCTGGGTGATCAACCATCCCAAATCTTCCCCGTCTCCCTCCTTGGTGACACCCTTCCTGGGAATGAATCTGGATACAGTTCAGGAAAGGATTTTTCTTCCTCAGTAGAAGGTAGACAGTCTGCTGGTGCAGGTTCAGTCCCTGCTCTCTTGCCCTCATCCCTCCATCAGGCAGGGAATGCAGCTGATGGGCCTGATGGTGTCGTGCTTCGAGGCGGCTCCTTATGCACAGTTTCACATGAGGCCTCTGCAACTCCATCTTTTGTCAGTATGGGACAAGGATCCCGCGTCCCTGGACCAGGTCCTTGTTCTGTCCCCCCTAGCCAGGTGGTCCCTCTCGTGGTGGCTGGGCTCCAGAAACCTGTTGGCGGGCAGATCCTTTCTGGCCCCCTGCTGGGAGACGGTCACCACGGATGCCAGTCTGACAGGTTGGGGGGCTTCTGGAAGTCCCTGCAGTTCCCTCAGGAGGCCCACACACCCATCAACATTCTGGAACTGAGGGCGATCAGGTTGGTTCTGGCCCACTTGACCCAACACATTCGGGGCCGGCCTGTTCAGGTACGCTCGGACAACCAGACAGTGGTTGCCTACATCAATCATCAGGGGGGGACCCGGAGCAAGGGTGCCCTCAAGGAAGTGTCTCTGATCCTGTCCTGGGCGGAGGCCAATGGTCCCTGCATATCAGCTGTGTACATTCCGGGGATGGAGAATCTGCAGGCAGACTCTCTGAGCAGGGGGACCTCTCGCCTGGGAGAATGGTCCCTCTGCGAGAGGGTGTTTCACTCTCTGTCACCGTTGGGGCCATCCAGATGTGGATCTGTTTGCGTCCCGTCACAATCACAAGCTCCCGGCCTTGGTCTCCCTGTCCCAGGATCCTCTGGCCTTGGCCACAGATGCTCTAGCAATGTCATGGCAGGACTTTCAGCTCCTGTATGTCTTTCCCCCATTCCCCCTGTTGGGCAGGGTTCTGCGCAAGATTGCTCAGGAGGGGGTGCCAGCTATCCTGGTGGCTGCCAGGTGGCCAAGAAGAGTGTGGTTCGCAGACGTGGTGCAGCTGGCAGTAGATCAGTATGCTCTGCCCATGGTGCCAGATCTGCTCACTCAGGGTCACTTACGCCATCCCAATTTACAAACTCTGGCTTTGACGGCCTGGCTGCTGAAACCTCCATCTTGATGGAGAAGGGGGCTGTCTACTCTGAAGGGTCATGTCTCTGGCCTGGCTGTTTTCTTCCAAAGATCTTTTGCTCAGCATTCTCTGATCAGGACTTTTGTCCGGGGGGTTACTCATGTGCGTCCCCCACGTAAGCCTATGTTGCCTGTTTGGATTTTGAACTTGGTCTTGTCTGCCTTGCAGGGTGCTCCATTTAAACCTGTGCAGGATGCTGCCCTGGCCATTCTTACTCTCAAGGTTGTCTTAATGGTGGCTATCACCTCTGTTAGGCGTGTTTCTCAGTTGGCGGCGCTTTCCATCCAGCCCCCCTACTTTGAGAGACACCAAGACAAGGTGGTGTTTCGCTTCAAGACAGATTTTCTACCTAAGGTCGTGTCTGCCTTTCATCTGAATCAGGACATTGTTCTTCCTTCCTTGTGCCCTAATCCTAGTAATGCTAAGGTGAGGGTTTTGCATTCCTTGGGTGTGGTTAGGTGCCTGAAGTATTATCTGGTGGCTACTGCACCTTTCAGAAAAACTGATGCTCTTTTTGTGGTCCCTTCTTGTCCTAGGAAGGGTTTGGCTCCTGCTAAATCTACTATCAGCAAATGAATCCGTCAGGCTGTGATTCAGGCCTACTCTGCTAAGGGGAAGAATCCTCCCTTCCGCCTTACTGCTCATTCCACTCGTGCTATTGGTGCCTCTTGGGCTTTTCAGCACCAGGCTTCTGTTGAACAAGTTTGTAAGGCTGCTACTTGTAGTCCTGTTCATACCTTTTCAAAGTTTTACATGGTTGATGTTAGGGCCTCAGCTGATGCTGCTTTTGGCCGCAAGGTTCTGCAGGCGGCAGTGGTCTGACCTGTCTGTTGTTACCTTTGGGGATCCCACCCTACTTTATGGACACTGCTATTGGATGTCCCAAGTGTAATGATTCTTATCTGGAGCAGCACGTACTGTATACTAAGAATAATACAATTCTGTGGTTACTCACATGGAGAATTGTTATTATGAGTATACAGTACGTCCTGCTCCACTCCACCCTTGGTTTGCATCATCCTTGGATCCCCTTTATGGTGATTGTTATCATTGTTTTATAGTTACTAGTTGATTCTGTTATCATTCTCCCGGCTTCTCGTTAACTCCTTTTCAATGCTGGGGATTTGTGGGAGGTCCCGGGTTTTTGAGGGGCCGGGAGGAGCCAATTTTGCGGTCTCTGCAGTCCAGCGCCATCTGGCGGAGTAATACCCAAGTGTAATGATTCTTATCTGGAGCAGGACGTACTGTATACTCCTAATAACAATTCTACAGGTGAGTAATCACAGAATTGTATTTTTACAGTGCGCTTGTTACAAAGTTTCAATGTGCTTGTTACAGTATTACAGTGTGCTTGTTACATTGTTACATACAGTCTTGATACAATGTACTCGTTACAATATTAGTCGTCTTGTTATACGGTTAGTGTGCTTGCTGCCACGGGTCGAACATTTTACTATGCGCTTGTTACAGTATTTCAGCAGACCCAATGTAAATAAGTGTTTGGGTGAGAGACGAAGCGTCTGAGCGACTGAAAGTCGCTGAAGGACTGTGTCTGTCCGGAGACATGCCGATTTCACGCCTCTGGCCCTTTAAATTCCAGTTCTGGGTGGTGCATTAGGAAGCCGGGGCAGCAGAGGGGTCGTGCCCGCACGCCCTGGGTGACCCGGCGACATGAGCGCCTTGCACCTGCCGGCGGGCACAGTGGGGCCATTGTAGGCGGCGTCCTGGCAGCGTGCGGTGTGTGTGCGGGAACAGAGCCATCCGCTGTCTGGCAGCACAATGGCGCTGTGTTCCGGGCCTAGTAACGTGACGCTCCCGCCCTGCTCATCGCTCCCGCGTCGCCCGCGGCTCATCCTGCCTGTGACTCACTTGTCATTAAACCCTCATTAGCTTTGCGCTGCTCCTTCTCGCCGACACCCCTGCAGGGGGCGCCGGAGGCCAGTGGGAGGAAAGCAGGTTGTGCACTGCACCTAGGGGCCCTCTTAGAATCCAGTCTCCCGCTGGGGCCCTCTTAGAATCCAGTCACCCGCTGGGTCCCTCTTAGAATCCAGTCTCCCGCTTGGTCCCTCTTAGAATCCAGTCTCCCGCTGGGTCCCTCTTAGAATCCAGTCTCCTGCTGGGTCCCTCTTAGAATCCAGTCTCCCGCTTGGTCCCTCTTAGAATCCAGTCTCCCGCTGGGTCCCTCTTAGAATCCAGTCTCCCGCTGGGTCCCTCTTAGAATCCAGTCTCCCGCTTGGTCCCTCTTAGAATCCAGTCTCCTGCTGGGTCCCTCTTAGAATCCAGACTCCCGCTTGGTCCCTCTTAGAATCCAGTCTCCTGCTGGGTCCCTCTTAGAATCCAGTCTCCTGCTGGGTCCCTCTTAGAATCCAGTCTCCTGCTTGGTCCCTCTTAGAATCCAGTCTCCCGCTGGGTCCCTCTTAGAATCCAGTCTCCCGCTGGGTCCCTCTTAGAATCCAGTCTCCCGCTGGGTCCCTCTTAGAATCCAGTCTCCCGCTTGGTCCCTCTTAGAATCCAGTCTCCTGCTTGGTCCCTCTTAGAATCCAGTCTCCCGCTGGGTCCCTCTTAGAATCCAGTCTCCCGCTGGGTCCCTCTTAGAATCCAGTCTCCTGCTGGGTCCCTCTTAGAATCCAGTCTCCCGCTGGATCCCTCTTAGAATCCAGTCACCCGCTGGGTCCCTCTTAGAATCCAGTCTCCTGCCTTAGCCTCCTCTTATTATCTATAGTGATGGGGTCCCTCCTTAGCCTCCTCTTATTATCTATGGTGATGGGGTCCCTCCTTAGCCTTCTCTTACTATCTATAGTGATGGGGTCCCTCCTTAGCCTCCTCTTATTATCTATAGTGATGGGGTCCCTCCTTAGCCTTTTCTTATTATCTATAGTGATGGGGTCCCTCCTTAGCCTCCTCTTATTATCTATAGTGATGGGGTCCCTCCTTAGCCTTCTCTTATTATCTCTAGTGATGGGTCCCTCCTTAGCCTTTTCTTATTATCTATAGTGATGGGGTCCCTCCTTAGCCTCCTCTTATTATCTATGGTGATGGGGTCCCTCCTTAGCCTTCTCTTATTATCTATAGTGATGGGGTCCCTCCTTAGCCTTCTCTTATTATCTCTAGTGATGGGTCCCTCCTTAGCCTTCTCTTATTATCTATAGTGATGGGGTCCCTCCTTAGCCTTCTCTTATTATCTCTAGTGATGGGTCCCTCCTAAGCCTTTTCTTATTATCTATAGTGATGGGGTCCCTCCTTAGCCTCCTCTTATTATCTATAGTGATGGGTCCCTCCTTAGCCTCCTCTTATTATCTATAGTGATGGGGTCCCTCCTTAGCCTTTTCTTATTATCTATAGTGATGGGTCCCTCCTTAGCCTTTTCTTATTATCTATAGTGATGGGTCCCTCCTAAGCCTTTTCTTATTATCTATAGTGATGGGTCCCTCCTTAGCCTTCTCTTATTATCTATAGTGATGGAGTCCCGCCTTAGTCTCCTCTTATTATCTATAGTGATGGGATCCCTCCTTAGCCTCCTCTTATTATCTATAGTGATGGGTCCCTCCTTAGCCTTCTCTTATTATCTATAGTGATGGGATCCCTCCTTAGCCTCCTCTTATTATCTATAGTGATGGGGTCCCTCCTTAGCCTTCTCTTATTATCTATAGTGATGGAGTCCCGCCTTAGTCTCCTCTTATTATCTATAGTGATGGGGTCCCTCCTTAGCCTTCTCTTATTATCTATAGTGATGGAGTCCCGCCTTAGTCTCCTCTTATTATCTATAGTGATGGGGTCCCTCCTTAGCCTTCTCTTATTATCTATAGTGATGGAGTCCCGCCTTAGTCTCCTCTTATTATCTATAGTGATGGAGTCCCTCCTTAGCCTCCTCTTATTATCTATAGTGATGGGTCCCTCCTTAGCCTCCTCTTATTATCTATAGTGATGGGATCCCTCCTTAGCCTCCTCTTATTATCTATGGTGATGGGGCCCCTCCTTAGCCTCCTCTTATTATCTATGGTGATGGGGCCCCTCCTTAGCCTCCTCTTATTATCTATAGTGATGGGTCCCTCCTTAGCCTCCTCTTATTATCTATGGTGATGGGGCCCCTCCTTAGCCTCCTCTTATTATCTATGGTGATGGGGCCCCTCCTTAGCCTTTTCTTATTATCTATAGTGATGGGATCCCTCCTTAGCCTCCTCTTATTATCTATAGTGATGGGTCCCTCCTTAGCCTCCTCTTATTATCTATGGTGATGGGGTCCCTCCTTAGCCTTCTCTTATTATCTCTAGTGATGGGTCCCGCCTTAGTCTCCTCTTATTATCTATAGTGATGGGGTCCCTCCTTAGCCTTCTCTTATTATCTCTAGTGATGGGTCCCGCCTTAGTCTCCTCTTATTATCTCTAGTGATGGGGTCCCTCCTTAGCCTCCTCTTATTATCTATAGTGATGGGTCCCTCCTTAGCCTTCTCTTATTATCTCTAGTGATGGGGTCCCTCCTTAGCCTCCTCTTATTATCTCTAGTGATGGGGTCCCTCCTTAGCCTCCTCTTATTATCTATGGTGATGGGGTCCCTCCTTAGCCTCCTCTTATTATCTATGGTGATGGGGTCCCTCCTTAGCCTCCTCTTATTATCTATAGTGATGGGGTCCCTCCTTAGCCTCCTCTTATTATCTATAGTGATGGGGTCCCTCCTTAGCCTTCTCTTATTATCTATAGTGATGGGGTCCCTCCTTAGCCTCCTCTTATTATCTATAGTGATGGGGTCCCTCCTTAGCCTTCTCTTATTATCTATAGTGATGGGTCCCTCCTTAGCCTTCTCTTATTATCTATAGTGATGGGGTCCCTCCTTAGCCTCCTCTTATTATCTATAGTGATGGGGTCCCTCCTTAGCCTTTTCTTATTATCTATAGTGATGGGGTCCCTCCTTAGCCTTTTCTTATTATCTATAGTGATGGGGTCCCTCCTTAGCCTTTTCTTATTATCTATAGTGATGGGGTCCCTCCTTAGCCTTTTCTTATTATCTATAGTGATGGGGTCCCTCCTTAGCCTTCTCTTATTATCTATAGTGATGGGTCCCTCCTTAGCCTTTTCTTATTATCTATAGTGATGGGGTCCCTCCTTAGCCTTCTCTTATTATCTCTAGTGATGGGGTCCCTCCTTAGCCTTCTCTTATTATCTATAGTGATGGGTCCCTCCTTAGCCTTCTCTTATTATCTCTAGTGATGGGTCCCTCCTTAGCCTTCTCTTATTATCTATAGTGATGGGGTCCCTCCTTAGCCTTTTCTTATTATCTATAGTGATGGGGTCCCTCCTTAGCCTTTTCTTATTATCTATAGTGATGGGTCCCTCCTTAGCCTTCTCTTATTATCTATAGTGATGGGTCCCTCCTTAGCCTTCTCTTATTATCTATAGTGATGGGTCCCTCCTTAGCCTTCTCTTATTATCTATAGTGATGGGGTCCCTCCTTAGCCTTCTCTTATTATCTATGGTGATGGGGTCCCTCCTTAGCCTCCTCTTATTATCTATAGTGATGGGGTCCCTCCTTAGCCTCCTCTTATTATCTATAGTGATGGGGTCCCTCCTTAGCCTTTTCTTATTATCTATAGTGATGGGGTCCCTCCTTAGCCTTTTCTTATTATCTATAGTGATGGGTCCCTCCTTAGCCTCCTCTTATTATCTATAGTGATGGAGGTCCCGCCTTAGTCTCCTCTTATTATCTATAGTGATGGGTCCCTCCTTAGCCTCCTCTTATTATCTATAGTGATGGGTCCCTCCTTAGCCTCCTCTTATTATCTATAGTGATGGAGTCCCTCCTTAGCCTCCTCTTATTATCTATAGTGATGGAGTCCCTCCTTAGCCTCCTCTTATTATCTATAGTGATGGGTCCCTCCTTAGCCTCCTCTTATTATCTATAGTGATGGGATCCCTCCTTAGCCTCCTCTTATTATCTATGGTGATGGGGCCCCTCCTTAGCCTCCTCTTATTATCTATGGTGATGGGTCCCTCCTTAGCCTCCTCTTATTATCTATAGTGATGGGATCCCTCCTTAGCCTCCTCTTATTATCTATAGTGATGGGGTCCCTCCTTAGCCTTTTCTTATTATCTATAGTGATGGGGTCCCTCCTTAGCCTTTTCTTATTATCTATAGTGATGGGGTCCCTCCTTAGCCTTTTCTTATTATCTATAGTGATGGGATCCCTCCTTAGCCTCCTCTTATTATCTATAGTGATGGGGTCCCTCCTTAGCCTTTTCTTATTATCTATAGTGATGGGGTCCCTCCTTAGCCTTTTCTTATTATCTATAGTGATGGGTCCCTCCTTAGCCTCCTCTTATTATCTATAGTGATGGAGGTCCCACCTTAGTCTCCTCTTATTATCTATAGTGATGGGATCCCTCCTTAGCCTCCTCTTATTATCTATGGTGATGGGGCCCCTCCTTAGCCTCCTCTTATTATCTATGGTGATGGGGCCCCTCCTTAGCCTCCTCTTATTATCTATGGTGATGGGGCCCCTCCTTAGCCTCCTCTTATTATCTATAGTGATGGGATCCCTCCTTAGCCTCCTCTTATTATCTATAGTGATGGGATCCCTCCTTAGCCTTCTCTTATTATCTCTAGTGATGGGGTCCCTCCTTAGCCTCCTCTTATTATCTATGGTGATGGGTCCCTCCTTAGCCTTATTATCTATGGTGATGGGGTCCCTCCTTAGCCTCCTCTTATTATCTATGGTGATGGGGTCCCTCCTTAGCCTCCTCTTATTATCTATGGTGATGGGTCCCTCCTTAGCCTTATTATCTATGGTGATGGGGCCCCTCCTTAGCCTCCTCTTATTATCTCTAGTGATGGGTCCCTCCTTAGCCTCCTCTTATTATCTATAGTGATGGGGTCCCTCCTTAGCCTCCTCTTATTATCTATGGTGATGGGGTCCCTCCTTAGCCTCCTCTTATTATCTATGGTGATGGGTCCCTCCTTAGCCTTATTATCTATGGTGATGGGGCCCCTCCTTAGCCTCCTCTTATTATCTATAGTGATGGGGTCCCTCCTTAGCCTCCTCTTATTATCTATGGTGATGGGGTCCCTCCTTAGCCTCCTCTTATTATCTATGGTGATGGGGTCCCTCCTTAGCCTTCTCTTATTATCTCTAGTGATGGGTCCCTCCTTAGCCTCCTCTTATTATCTATAGTGATGGGGTCCCTCCTTAGCCTCCTCTTATTATCTATGGTGATGGGGTCCCTCCTTAGCCTCCTCTTATTATCTATGGTGATGGGGTCCCTCCTTAGCCTCCTCTTATTATCTATGGTGATGGGGTCCCTCCTTAGCCTTCTCTTATTATCTCTAGTGATGGGGTCCCTCCTTAGCCTCCTCTTATTATCTATAGTGATGGGGTCCCTCCTTAGCCTCCTCTTATTATCTATGGTGATGGGGTCCCTCCTTAGCCTTCTCTTATTATCTCTAGTGATGGGTCCCTCCTTAGCCTCCTCTTATTATCTATAGTGATGGGGTCCCTCCTTAGTCTCCTCTTATTATCTATAGTGATGGGGTCCCTCCTTAGCCTCCTCTTATTATCTATGGTGATGGGGCCCCTCCTTAGCCTCCTCTTATTATCTATAGTGATGGGGTCCCTCCTTAGCCTCCTCTTATTATCTATGGTGATGGGGTCCCTCCTTAGTCTCCTCTTATTATCTATAGTGATGGGGTCCCTCCTTAGCCTCCTCTTATTATCTATGGTGATGGGGTCCCTCCTTAGTCTCCTCTTATTATCTATAGTGATGGGGTCCCTCCTTAGTCTCCTCTTATTATCTATAGTGATGGGGTCCCTCCTTAGCCTCCTCTTATTATCTATAGTGATGGGGCCCCTCCTTAGCCTTCTCTTATTATCTCTAGTGATGGGTCCCTCCTTAGCCTCCTCTTATTATCTATAGTGATGGGGTCCCTCCTTAGCCTCCTCTTATTATCTATGGTGATGGGGTCCCTCCTTAGCCTCCTCTTATTATCTATGGTGATGGGGTCCCTCCTTAGCCTTCTCTTATTATCTCTAGTGATGGGGTCCCTCCTTAGCCTCCTCTTATTATCTATGGTGATGGGTCCCTCCTTAGCCTCCTCTTATTATCTATAGTGATGGGTCCCTCCTTAGCCTCCTCTTATTATCTATGGTGATGGGTCCCTCCTTAGCCTCCTCTTATTATCTATAGTGATGGGGTCCCTCCTTAGCCTCCTCTTATTATCTATGGTGATGGGGTCCCTCCTTAGCCTCCTCTTATTATCTATAGTGATGGGGTCCCTCCTTAGCCTTATTATCTATGGTGATGGGGTCCCTCCTTAGCCTCCTCTTATTATCTATAGTGATGGGTCCCTCCTTAGCCTTATTATCTATGGTGATGGGGTCCCTCCTTAGCCTCCTCTTATCTATAGTGATGGGGTCCCTCCTTAGCCTCCTCTTATTATCTATGGTGATGGGGTCCCTCCTTAGCCTCCTCTTATTATCTATGGTGATGGGGTCCCTCCTTAGCCTCCTCTTATTATCTATGGTGATGGGGTCCCTCCTTAGCCTCCTCTTATTATCTATAGTGATGGGTCCCTCCTTAGCCTTATTATCTATGGTGATGGGGTCCCTCCTTAGCCTCCTCTTATCTATAGTGATGGGGTCCCTCCTTAGCCTCCTCTTATTATCTATGGTGATGGGGTCCCTCCTTAGCCTCCTCTTATTATCTATGGTGATGGGGTCCCTCCTTAGCCTCCTCTTATTATCTATGGTGATGGGGTCCCTCCTTAGCCTCCTCTTATTATCTATGGTGATGGGGTCCCTCCTTAGCCTCCTCTTATTATCTATAGTGATGGGGTCCCTCCTTAGCCTCCTCTTATCTATAGTGATGGGGTCCCTCCTTAGCCTCCTCTTATTATCTATAGTGATGGGTCCCTCCTTAGCCTCCTCTTATTATCTATGGTGATGGGGTCCCTCCTTAGCCTTCTCGTATTATCTATAGTGATGGGGTCCCTCCTTAACCTCCTCTTATTATCTATAGTGATGGGGTCCCTCCTTAGCCTCCTCTTATCTATAGTGATGGGGTCCCTCCTTAGCCTCCTCTTATTATCTATAGTGATGGGATCCCTCCTTAGCCTCCTCTTATTATCTATAGTGATGGGGTCCCTCCTTAACCTCCTCTTATTATCTCTAGTGATGGGATCCCTCCTTAGCCTCCTCTTATTATCTATAGAGATGGGGTCCCTCTTTAGACCCTCCTCTTATTATCTATGGTGATGGGGTCCCTCCTTAGCCTCCTCTTATTATCTATAGTGATGGGGTCCCTCCTTAGCCTCCTCTTATTATCTATAGTGATGGGGTCCCTCCTTAGCCTCCTCTTATTATCTATGGTGATGGGGTCCCTCTTTAGCTTCCTCTTATGATCTATAGTGATGGGGGTCCCTCCTTAGCCTCCTCTTATTATCTATAGTGATGGGGTCCCTCCTTAGCCTCCTCTTATTATCTATGGTGATGGGGTCCCTCCTTAGCCTCCTCTTATTATCTATAGTGATGGGTCCCTCCTTAGCCTCCTCTTATTATCTATAGTGATGGGGTCCCTCCTTAGCCTCCTCTTATCTATAGTGATGGGGTCCCTCCTTAGCCTCCTCTTATCTATGGTGATGGGGTCCCTCCTTAGCCTCCTCTTATTATCTATAGTGATGGGGTCCCTCCTTAACCTCCTCTTATTATCTATAGTGATGGGGTCCCTCCTTAGCCTCCTCTTATTATCTATAGTGATGGGGTCCCTCCTTAGCCTCCCCTTATCTATAGTGATGGGTCCCTCCTTAGCCTCCTCTTATCTATAGTGATGGGATCCCTCCTTAGCCTCCTCTTATTATCTATAGAGATGGGGTCCCTCCTTAGCCTCCTCTTATTATCTATAGTGATGGGTCCCTCCTTAGCCTCCTCTTATTATCTATAGTGATGGGGTCCCTCCTTAGCCTCCTCTTATTATCTATAGTGATGGGGTCCCTCCTTAGCCTTCTCTTATTATCTATAGTGATGGGGTCCCCTCCTTAGCCTCCTCTTATTATCTATAGTGATGGGGTCCCTCCTTAGCCTCCTCTTATTATCTATAGTGATGGGGTCCCTCCTTAGCCTCCTCTTATTATCTATAGTGATGGGGTCCCTCCTTAGCCTTCTCTTATTATCTATAGTGATGGGGGTCCCTCCTTAGCCTCCTCTTATTATCTATAGTGATGGGGTCCCTCCTTAGCCTCCTCTTATTATCTATAGTGATGGGGTCCCTCCTTAGCCTCCTCTTATTATCTATAGTGATGGGGTCCCTCCTTAGCCTCCTCTTATTATCTATAGTGATGGGGTCCCTCCTTAGCCTCCTCTTATTATCTATAGTGATGGGGTCCCTCCTTAGCCTCCTCTTATTATCTATGCTGATGGGGTCCCTCCTTAGCCGCCTCTTATTATCTATGGTGATGGGGTCCCTCCTTAGCCTTCTCTTATTATCTATGGTGATGATGCAGGAGGATCGGCATAACTGCCACATAAGCTGTAGCGGGGCACAAATATTCTGCCAGGTACAGGAAGGGTTAAGTGCCGGGCTCGCTGCCAACTGCCCGATGATGAATGGCCGGGAGGACGATAACCAGACAAGAGGAGCTTTATTGAATTGCAGGTCGGCAGCAGCCAGGATGGGTTTTGGCAGCGCTCTAATGGCGGCATCTGTTACCGGCCAACACGGCCGCCTGCGGTCAGCTCTGCCAGGCCCGGAGTGGCTCCCCTGCTTGTGCCACTGAGGCTGGGGCCACTCCTTAACCTCTTATTATTATCCATGGTGAATGGGGCCTTTCCTTAACCTCCTTAACCTCATCTTATTATTTATGGTAATGGAGCCCTTCCCTAACCTTATATTATACATGGTGAATTGGGCCCATCACCATAGATAATAGGGTGAGGTTAAGGACGGGCCCCACCATCAGTGCTTGATGGCACAAGCAGGGAAGCTGCTCTGGTGATGGTGCCCCTCCTTAACCGCATCTTATTATCTGTGGTAATGGGGCCCCTCCTTAACCGCATCTTATTATCTGTGGTGATGGGGCCCCTCTTTAACCTCACCATATTATCTATAGTGACCTTTAACCTCCTCATATGATCTTTATTGATGGGGTCCTTTCTTAGCCTCCTCTTATGATCTATGGTGATGGGGTCCCTCCTTAGCTTCCTCTTATGATCTATGGTGATGGGGTCCCTCCTTAGCCTCCTCTTATGATCTATGGTGATGGGGTCCCTCCTTAGCTTCCTCTTATGATCTATGGTGATGGGGTCCCTCCTTAGCTTCCTCTTATGATCTATAGTGATGGGGTCCCTCCTTAGCCTCCTCTTATTATCTATGGTGATGGGGTCCCTCCTTAGCCTCCTCTTATTATCTATAGAGATGGGGTCCCTCTTTAGACCCTCCTCTTATTATCTATGGTGATGGGGTCCCTCCTTAGCCTCCTCTTATTATCTATAGTGATGGGGTCCCTCCTTAGCCTCCTCTTATTATCTATAGTGATGGGGTCCCTCCTTAGCCTCCTCTTATTATCTATGGTGATGGGGTCCCTCTTTAGCTTCCTCTTAAGATCTATAGTGATGGGGGTCCCTCCTTAGCCTCCTCTTATTATCTATGGTGATGGGGTCCCTCTTTAGCTTCCTCTTATGATCTATGGTGATGGGGCCCCTCCTTAGCCTCCTCTTATTATCTATAGTGATGGGGTCCCTCCTTAGCCTCCTCTTATTATCTCTAGTGATGGGTCCCTCCTTAGCCTCCTCTTATTATCTATAGTGATGGGTCCCTCCTTAGCCTCCTCTTATTATCTATAGTGATGGGGTCCCTCTTTAGCCTCCTGCACATGCTCTGTGGGGCTCCTATAGGTCTTAGCGCTCTCCCACAATGCTGTTGTGATGGGGCGTGGCCTGTATACGGGCACCTCTGGCTACCTTAGCGCAGCACCCTATGGCATTCTCGCTCCTTATCATTCAAATGAGCCCGGAACTGCCGAAGCATTGCAGCCGCTCTTTATGAAAATCACCTGCCGCCAGGTGACGCTTAATTTGCATACGGAAGGAATGTCGCCCAATAGAACCGCAGGAGCCATCACACTTTCTGTGGCTTTAGATTGTAAGCTCTTGGGCTGTATCTAGTTTTCATTGCGTCGCCTTTACATCTCACCTGCCCAACTGCTACACATATACCACAGTGCTGTACATAGAAGCAGTCACATGACCCCCTGTCCCTCAGAGCTCACACTCTGTCTCCTCCACACTCACACACTGTTGTTATACATTTATATAGCGCTGATATATACCACAGCGCTGTACATAGAAGCAGTCACATGACCTCCTGTCCCTCAGAGCTCACACTCTAATGTCTCCCCCGCACTCACACACTGTTATTATACATTATATAGCACTGACATATACCACAGCGCTGTACATAGGAGCAGTCACATGACCTCCTGTCCCTCAGAGCTCACACTCTAATGTCTCCCCCGCACTCACACACTGTTATTATACATTATATAGCACTGACATATACCACAGCGCTGTACATAGGATCAGTCACATGACCTCCTGTCCCTCAGAGCTCACACTCTAATGTCTCCCCCGCACTCACACACTGTTATTATACATTATATAGCACTGACATATACCACAGCGCTGTACATAGGAGCAGTCACATGACCTCCTGTCCCTCAGAGCTCACACTCTGTCTCCCCCACACTCACACACTGTTATTATACATTATATAGCGCTGACATATACCACAGCGCTGTACATAGAAGCAGTCACATGACCTCCTGTCCCTCAGAGCTCACACTCTAATGTCTCCCCCACACTCACACACTGTTGTTATACATTATATAGCGCTGACATATACCACAGCGCTGTACATAGAAGCAGTCACATGACCTCCTGTCCCTCAGAGCTCACACTCTAATGTCTCCTCCACACTCACACACTGTTGTTATACATTTATATAGCGCTGACATATAGCACAGAGCACATAGCAGCAGGTTGGAAGATCTCCGCAGTCAGGGACTGAGGTGTGATGATGGAGGGGTCGGGTGGGGGCGTGCAGATTAGAGGTGTTGGGGGGGAAGTGATGGAATCTCAGGAATGGCCTCCTCTGTTGGAGGAGATAGTCGGCCTCTTCTGTTTCCTGTCAGACATGGCGGCTCAGTAGTGGAGGGGGGGTGACGGCCATAAAGCATGGCTCAGACACTGACCTCCATCACTGGCAGTCACACCAGAGACAGCCCGGGGGCCCCAGAGCCTCTCCAGACTGATAAATGGGGCGGCGGCCTCCAGACACCTCTGACAACCAATCAGTACAGAGCTGCGGGCCAGTCACTTCTCCCCTATATCATGATGGCTGTGTGCAATAAATACACCAGATAAGGGGTCAGGCGATAAAAATAAACCAAAAAGCTATTTATGTAAAATGGACCAAAACTCTGCATTATGACCATCCTGGGTTTTGTGCCACTTTCCCACGTTCCCGGTATGGGATGCCCCCGCAGATCAACGTGAAAATGTACCTTTCCACCAGTCCTACGGTGCATGCACAGGGTCTCATCTAATCAGTGTTGTTTGCTGTGCATTAAAGTGGAACAATCAAAGGTTCACTCAGCAGGGCACCCCAACACAGGATGCCCCAGGGGGTATTTGAGCAAAGGTTCACATATCAGGATGCCCCAGGGGTACTTGATCATGGGTTCACACATCGGGATTCCCCAGGGGTATGTGGTCAGTGGTTCATACATCGTGGCATCCCAAATCAGGATACCCCAGGGGTACTTGATCATAGGTTCCCACATTGGGATGCCCCAGGGTGTACTTAATCAGGGGTTCACACAGCGTGGCACCCCAAATCAGGATGCCCCAGGGCTTTAGGGATTAGGGGTTCACACAGCATGGCATCCCAAATCAGGAAGCCCCAGGGGTACTTGATTAGGGGTTCACACAGCATGGCATCCCAAATTAGGATGCTCCAGGGGGTTCTTGATCATGGGTTCACACAGCGTGGCACCCCAAATCAGGATGCCTCAGGGGTACTTGATTAGGGGTTCACACAGCATGGCATCCCAAATCAGGATGCCCCAGGGGGTACTTGATTAGGGGTTTACACAGCATGGCATCCCAAATCAGGATGCCCCAGGGGGTACTTGATTAGGGGTTTACACAGCATGGCATCCCAAATCAGGAAGCCCCAGGGGGTACTTGATTAGGGGTTTACACAGCATGGCATCCCAAATCAGGATGCTCCAGGGGTACTTAACCAAAGGTTCACACAGTGGCATTCCAAATCAGGATGCCCCAGGGGGTACTTAAGCAAAGGCTCACACATTGGGATGCCCCGGGGGTACTTAATCAGGGGTTCACACAGCATGGCATCCCAAATCAGGATGCCCCAGGGGGTACTTGATTAGGGGTTTACACAGCATGGCATCCCAAATCAGGATGCTCCAGGGGTACTTAACCAAAGGTTCACACAGTGGCATTCCAAATCAGGATGCCCCAGGGGGTACTTAAGCAAAGGCTCACACATTGGGATGCCCCGGGGGTACTTAATCAGGGGTTCACACAGCATGGCATCCCAAATCAGGATGCCCCAGGGGGGTACTTGATTAGGGGTTTACACAGCATGGCATCCTAAATAACAATGCCTCAGGGGCACTTGATCAGAGGTTCACAAATTGGGGCATCCCAAATCAGGATGCCCCAGGGGGTACTTGATCATAGGTTTACACATTGGGATGCCCCGGGGGTACTTAATCAGGGGTTCACACAGCACGGCATCCCAAATCAGGATGCCCCAGGGGTACTTGATTAGGGATTCACACAGCATGGCATCCTAAATAACAATGCCCCAGGGGGTACTTGATCATGGGTTCACACAGTGGGGCATCCCGAGTCAGGATGCCCCAAGGACACTTGATCAGAGGTCCACACATTGGGATGCCCCACTGTAGCTAAACCCATAGACTTCCCATAATCTCCAGCCATCCCACAGCACATGCGTGGGCCGACAGCCAATCAGAATGCAGGTAAAGGATGAGCTCCCCTGTCAGGGTATGTAACAGAGCGCGCCCTCCTGAGATTTGCTTATTTTGCGTTAGCGGCTGCGCCCTCGGGATTGGCAGGGTTGTACTGCTTCCCCCTCTGCTGTTGGCGACATAATTGATGATTTTAATCCATCACAAGGCGGCGGGTGAGCGTGGGGACGTGACATAATGTTTCCTTAATGGCCGCCCCTCCTGATGGAGCAGAGGCGACCCCGGTGACCACGCTGCCGCCTGCTGACAAAGGCTTGAAAGGGGCCGGGGGGGGGGGGGGGGGGGGTCCTGACTCCCTGCACAGGGGCCCCGACCTCTGCCACCTGACGTGTCGCAGGTCACATGGCATTGTGTGTGATTGGACGAAAGGGAGGGGGGAGAGGGTCCTGACCTCAGCATATTGTGTGTGGTCGGAGCCAGTTTGCGACAGCCAATCACGGTGATGAGTGAACCTTACCTTGACATTCGCCGCTGCATCTCGTCACTATGTCTTTAACGTGTTTCACGTAATGAGGAACAAAACCCACTATCCTGGGATTTGCTCGATCGGGGATGCCCCGGGGGGGAGTGAGTATGCCTGCCCTGGAGGCATAAGAAAAAACTTACCTGGCCATTCGTCCAGTCAGAGCCCTTTGCTGCGCATATTAAAACACCCTACGGCGCGCGTGCGGGCTCTCGTCCAATCAGAGCCGTTTGCTGTGCATATTAAATCACCCTACGGCGAGTGCGTGGGCTCTCGTCCAATCAGAACCGCTTGCTGCGCATATTACATCACCCTACGGTGCATGCGCGGGCTCTCGTCCAATCAGAGCCATTTGCTGCGCACATTAAATCACCCTACGTCGCATTCGCGGGCTCTCGTCCAATCAGAGCCATTTGCCGCGCATATTAATTGCTTTGTTCATGGCAATAGAGAATGGGCGCATCCCCGGACATGGTGTGTTCCCGCCTCCAGCCCATCTAATTGGTTGGATGCGGGAGCACGCCTCACCCCAGAGGATGCTGGGGATGCAGGCAACTGTCTCCTATGTAGCCGCTGGAAAAGGTAAGTATTGCGGTGCCTTGGGGGGGGGGGGTTCGCACCCTGATTTGGAATGCCAGCAGCCGGACCTGGAATGTTTTAAAGCGGAACAAACCCCATCAGCTGACTTTTTCCCCTGGGGTGCCCGAATCGGAATAGCCCTGCTGTGTGAAACCCCCTGGGCGCCCATAGAAACTCACCTTTCCCCACCCCAACGGTGCATGCGCGGGCTCTCGTCCATCCATGCGTCCGTGCATATTTAGCGGCTCTGTTTGAAAAGTTGGGATGCCCCGGGGGGGGGGGGGGGGGGGGGAGAACATCGACCAGCCCTGGAATCTTTTTAGGATCCAGGGCCCTTCCATGTTTGGTTTTTGTTCTGCCTTAATACAGCTAGAGATACTTAGCAAATCCAGGTGTGGGCATGGAGGGACAGGAAATAGCTGCACATTGCAGGAGGTAAAGGTGAGTATCTCTCTAATGCAGGGCTCGCTGATGGTGTGAGGGGGGAGGTGCAGTAGTTTCCTGTCCCCCATCAGAGATGGCAACGAGGAGCCGCACGCCCCCTTACGGCGGGAGGGGAGCGCACCCGGCTTTAGTATTCCAGGAGCGGCGCGAGAGATAAGCAGCCGGCAATCTGCTCCGCTCACAGCGCCACCCGGAGCAGCTGATAAGCCGGGACGCCCGGCAACCCCCCCCTCCCCGCCATCTGCCACTCGCAGCCCTATTATATGTCACTCAAGCAAAGGCTTCTGGGATTTCCCTGGGTGCACCGCTTCCTGTCTCCAGGGATGGCTGCCCCCCCCCATCATTCCTCTACACTCCCCATATAGTGACCTTGTGAGACTCTGCTCCATGTGTAACTGATGCCTCCTTACACTAACTCCATGTGTAACTGATGCCTCCTTACACTAACTCCATGTGTAACTGATGCCTCCTTACACTAACTCCATGTGTAACTGATGCCTACTTACACTAACTCCATGTGTAACTGGTGCCTCCTTACACTAACTCCATGTGTAACTGATGCCTCCTTACACTAACTCCATGTGTAACTGATGCCTCCTTACACTAACTCCACGTGTAACTGGTGCCTCCTTACACTAACTCCATGTGTAACTGATGCCTCCTTACACTAACTCCATGTGTAACTGGTGCCTCCTTACACTAACTCCATGTGTAACTGATGCCTCCTAATCTTCCCTGCGTCTTCTCTCCTCTTCAAATCTTCCCTGCGTCTTCTCTCCTCTTCGAATCTTCCCTGTGTCTTCTCTCCTCTCTGAATCTTCCCTGTGTAATCTCTCCTCTCCGAATCTTCCCTGCGTCGTCTCTCCTCTCCGAATCTTCCCTGCATCTTCTCTCCTCTCCGAACCTTCCCTGCGTATTCTCTCCTCTCCGAATCTTCCCTGCGTATTCTCTCCTACGTCTTCTCTCCACTCCGAATCTTCTCTGCGTCTTCTTTCCTCTCCGAATCTTCCCTGCGTCTTCTTTCCTCTCCGAATCTTTCCTGCGTATTCTCTCCACTCCAAATATTTCCTGCGTATTCTCTCCTCTCTGAATCTTCCCTGTGTCGTCTCTCCTGTGTCTTCTCTCCACTCCGAATCTTCCCTGCGTCTTCTTTCCTCTCCGAATCTTCCCTGCGTCTTCTTTCCTCTCCGAATCTTCCCTGCGTCGTCTCTCCTCTCCAAATCTTCCCTGCGTCGTCTCTCCTCTCCGAATCTTCCCTGCGTCGTCTCTCCTCTCCAAATCTTCCCTGCGTCGTCTCTCCTCTCCAAATCTTCCCTGCGTCGTCTCTCCTCTCCGAATCTTCCCTGCGTCGTCTCTCCTCTCTGAATCTTCCCTGCATCTTCTCTCCTCTCCGAATCTTCCCTGCGTATTCTTTCCTCCCTGAATCGTCTCTCCTCTCCGAATCTTCCCTACGTCGTCTCTCCTCTCCAAATCTTCCCTTCATCTTCTCTCCTCTCCGAATCTTCCCTGCGTATTCTCTCCGAATCTTCCCTGCGTCTTCTCTCCTCTCCGAATCTTCCCTGCATCTTCTCTGCTCTCTAAATCTTCCCTGCGTCTTTTCTCCTCTCCGAACCTTCCCTGCGTCTTCTCTCCTCTCTGAATCTTCCCTGCGTCGTTTCTCCTGCGTCTTCTCTCCTCTCCGAATCTTTCTTGCGTATTCTCTCCTCTCCGAATCTTCCCTGCATATTCTCTCCTCTCTGAATCTTCCCTGCGTCGTTTCTCCTGCGTCTTCTCTCCTCTCCGAATCTTCCCTGTGTCTTCTCTTCTCTCCGAATCTTCCCTGCGTCTTCTTTCCTCTCCGAACCTTCTCTGCATCTTCTTTTCTCTCCGAATCTTCCCTGCATCGTCTCTCCTCTCCGAATCTTCCCTGCGTCTTCTTTCCTCTTCGAATCTTCCCTGCGTCGTCTTTCCTCTCCGAATCTTCCCTGCGTCATCTCTCCTCTCCGAATCTTCCCTGCGTCATCTCTCCTCTCCGAATCTTCCCTGCGTCATCTCTCCTCTCCGAATCTTCCCTGCGTCTTCTCTCCTCTCCGAATCTTTCCTGCATATTCTCTCCTCTCTGAATCTTCCCCGCGTATTCTCTCCTCTCTGAATCTTCCCTGCGTCGTCTCTCCTGCGTCTTCTCTCCTCTCCGAAGTTTCCCTGCGTCTTCTTTCCTCTCCAGATCTTCCCTGCGTATTCTCTCCTCTCCGAATCTTCCCTGCGTCTTCTCTCCTCTCCGAATCTTCCCTGCGTATTCTCTCCTCTCCGAATTTTCCCTGCGTGTTCTCACCTCTCTGAATCTTCCCTGCGCCTTCTCTCCTCTCCGAATCTTTCCTGCGCCTTCTCTCCTCTCAGAATCTTCCCTGTGTCGTCTCTCCTCTCCGAATCTTCCCTGCGTCGTCTCTCCTCTCCGAATCTTCCCTGCGTCGTCTCTCCTCTCCGAATCTTCCCTGCGTTGTCTCTCCTCTCCGAATCTTCCCTGCGTCTACTCTCCTCTCTTAATCTTCCCTGCGTCTTCTCTCCTCTCCGAATATTCCCTGCGTCTTCTCTCCTGTCTGAATCTTCCCTGCGTCTTCTCTCCTCTCCGAATCTTCCCTGCATCTTCTCTCCTCTCCGAATCTTCCCTGCGTCTTCTCTCTTCTCAGAATCTTCCCTGCGCCTTCTCCTCTCCGAATCTTCCCTGCATCTTCTCTCTTCTCAGAATCTTCCCTGCGCCTTCTCCTCTCCGAATCTTCCCTGCATCTTCTCTCCTCTCCGAATCTTCCCTGCGTATTCTCTCCAAATCTTTCCTGCGTATTCTCTCCTCTCCAAATCTTTCCTGCGTATTCTCTCCTCTCTGAATCTTCCCTGCGTCGTCTCTCCTGCGTCTTATTTCCTCTCCGAATCTTCCCTGCATCTTCTCTCCTCTCCGAATCTTCCCTGCATCTTCTCTCCTCTCCGAATCTTCCCTGCGTATTCTCTCCTCTCCGAATCTTCCCTGCATCTTCTCTCCTCTCCGAATCTTCCCTGCGTATTCTCTCTTCTCCGAATTTTCCCTGCGTGTTCTCACCTCTCCGAATCTTCCCTGCGCCTTCTCTCCTCTCCGAATCTTCCCTGCGTATTCTCTCCTCTCTGAATCTTCCCTGCATCATCTCTCCACTCCAAATCTTCCCTGCGTCTTCTCTCCTCTCCGAATCTTTCCTGCGCCTTCTCTCCTCTCAGAATCTTCCCTGCGTCATCTCTCCTTTTAGAATCTTCCCTGTGTCTTCTCTCCTCTCCGAATCTTCCCTGCGTATTCTCTCCTCTCCGAATCGTCCCTGTGTATTCTCTCCTCTCCTAATCTTCCCTGCGTATTCTCTCCTCTCCGAATCTTCCCTGCGTATTCTCTCCTCTCCGAATCTTCCCTGTGTCATCTCTCCTCTCTGAATCTTTCCTGCGTCTTCTCTCCTCTCCGAATCTTCCCTGCGTATTCTCTCCTCCCTGAATCTTCTCTCCTCTCCGATCTTCCCTGCGTTGTCTCTCCTCTCCGAATCTTCCCTGCTTATTCTCTCCTCTCTGAATCTTCCCTGCTTATTCTCTCCTCTGCGAATCTTCCCTGCGTCTTCTCTCCTCTCTGAATCTTCCCTGTGTCTTCTCTCCTCTCCGAATATTCCCTGCGTCTTCTCTCCTCTCCGAATATTCCCTGCGTCTTCTCTCCTGTCTGAATCTTCCCTGCGTCTTCTCTCCTCTCCGAATCTTCCCTCCTCTCCGAATCTTCCCTGTGTCTTCTCTCCTCTCAAAATTTTCCCTGCGTCTTCTCTCCTCTCTGAATCTTCCCTGCGTCTTCTCTCCTGTCCGACTCTTCCCTGCGTCTTCTTTCCTGTCCGAATCTTCCCTGCGTCTTCTCTCCTCTCCGAATCTTCCCTGCGTATTCTCTCCTCTCCAAATCTTTCCTGCGTATTCTCTCCTCTCTGAATCTTCCCTGCGTCGTCTCTCCTGCGTCTTATTTCCTCTCCGAATCTTTCCTGCATCTTCTCTCCTCTCCGAATCTTCCCTGCGTATTCTCTCCTCTCCGAATCTTCCCTGCATCTTCTCTCCTCTCTGAATCTTCTCTGCATATTCTCTCCCCCCCGAATCTTCCCTGCGTATTCTCTCCTCTCAGAATGTTCCCTGCGTCATATCTCCTTTTAGAATCTTCCCTGTGTCTTCTCTCCTCTCCGAATCTTCCCTGCGTATTCTCTCCTCTCCGAATCTTCCCTGCGTATTCTCTCCTCTCCGAATCTTCCCTGTGTCGTCTCTCCTCTCTGAATCTTTCCTGCGTCTTCTCTCCTCTCCGAATCTTCCCTGCGTATTCTCTCCTCTCCGAATCTTCCCTGTATCGTCTCTCCTCTCCGAATCTTCCCTGTGTCGTCTCTCCTCTCTGAATCTTTCCTGCGTCTTCTCTCCTCTCCGAATCTTCCCTGCGTATTCTCTCCTCCCTGAATCTTCTCTCCTCTCCGATCTTCCCTGCGTTGTCTCTCCTCTCCGAATCTTCCCTGCTTATTCTCTCCTCTCTGAATCTTCCCTGCTTATTCTCTCCTCTGCGAATCTTCCCTGCGTCTTCTCTCCTCTCTGAATCTTCCCTGCGTCTTCTCTCCTCTCCGAATATTCCCTGCGTCTTCTCTCCTCTCCTCTCCGAATCTTCCCTGTGTCTTCTCTCCTCTCTGAATCTTCCCTGCGTCTTCTCTCCTCTCTGAATCTTCTCTGCGTCTTCTCTCCTGTCCGAATCTTCCCTACGTCTTCTCTCCTCTCTGAATCTTCCCTGGGTCTTCTCTCCTCTCCGAATCTTCCCTGTGTCTTCTCTCCTCTCAAAATCTTCCCTGCGTCTTCTCTCCTCTCTGAATCTTCTCTGCGTCTTCTCTCCTGTCCGACTCTTCCCTGCGTCTTCTTTCCTGTCCGAATCTTCCCTGCGTCTTCTCTCCTGTCCGAATCTTCCCTGCGTCTTCTCTCCTGTCCGAATCTTCCCTGCGTCTTCTCTCCTCTCCGAATCTTCCCTGCGTATTCTCTCCTTTTCCGAATCTTCCCTGTGTCTTCTCTCCTTTCCGAATCTTCCCTGTGTATTCTCTCCTCTCCGAATCTTCCCTGCGTCTTCTCTCCTCTCTGAATCTTCCCTGTGTCTTCTCTCCTCTCTGAATCTTCCCTGTGTCGTCTCTCCTCTCTGAATCTTCCCTGTGTCGTCTCTCCTCTCTGAATCTTCCCTGTGTCTTCTCTCCTCTCTGAATCTTCCCTGTGTCGTCTCTCCTCTCTGAATCTTCCCTGTGTCGTCTCTCCTCTCTGAATCTTCCCTGTGTCGTCTCTCCTCTCTGAATCTTCCCTGTGTCGTCTCTCCTCTCTGAATCTTCCCTGTGTCGTCTCTCCTCTCTGAATCTTCCCTGCGTCGTCTCTCCTCTCTGAATCTTCCCTGCGTCGTCTCTCCTTTCCGAATATTCCCTGCATATTCTCTCCTCTCAGAATCTTCCCTGCGTCTTCTCTCCTCTCTGAATCTTCCCTTTGTCTTCTCTCCTCTCTGAATCTTCCCTGTGTCGTCTCTCCTCTCTGAATCTTCCCTGTGTCGTCTCTCCTCTCTGAATCTTCCCTGTGTCTTCTCTCCTCTCTGAATCTTCCCTGTGTCGTCTCTCCTCTCTGAATCTTCCCTGTGTCGTCTCTCCTCTCTGAATCTTCCCTGTGTCGTCTCTCCTCTCTGAATCTTCCCTGTGTCTTCTCTCCTCTCTGAATCTTCCCTGTGTCTTCTCTCCTCTCTGAATCTTCCCTCCGTCGTCTCTCCTCTCTGAATCTTCCCTGTGTCGTCTCTCCTCTCTGAATCTTCCCTGTGTCGTCTCTCCTCTCTGAATCTTCCCTGTGTCGTCTCTCCTCTCTGAATCTTCCCTGCGTCGTCTCTCCTTTCCGAATATTCCCTGCGTATTCTCTCCTCTCAGAATCTTCCCTGCGTCTTCTCTCCTCTCTGAATCTTCCCTCCGTCGTCTCTCCTCTCTGAATCTTCCCTCCGTCGTCTCTCCTCTCTGAATCTTCCCTCCGTCGTCTCTCCTCTCTGAATCTTCCCTCCGTCGTCTCTCCTCTCTGAATCTTCCCTCCGTCGTCTTTCCTCTCTGAATCTTCCCTCCGTCAGCTCTCCTCTCTGAATCTTCCCTCCGTCGTCTTTCCTCTCTGAATCTTCCCTGCGCTTCCCCCTCCTCTTCCTGGACGGTCATAAGCGGTTTAATTAATATGGGGAAATTCTGCCAAATTCCCATAATCGGCATGTCGGTGGTTTGTGGAGGGGAGCTTGGCGGGATCCTGTCGCTCACTGACTCCCCTGCCCTGACCTTAATCTGTAGATATTGGCGGTGCCTGATCTTCACCGGTGCAGCGGAGTCCCCCCACAGGGAGCGCTCTTGGCAGGATCTGCCGGGATTACCTTTCCCCAGGTGACGGGCAGATAATAAGCTTATCGGCCGTCGCTTGGAGACGGAGCCAGATGTGCCCGCTCCGTGCCAGCCGTCTGCCGGGCGGGGGACAGGAAACGCTGCCGACGCCCCGATGGCAGCAGCGGAACAAAGGCGCGCGCTAGTTTTAAAGGCGTCGTTTAATATTAAAAGCTGTTCTTTTGTTACTATGTGGGGGATTCACTTCAAGTGGACCTCAACGCTCACTGGGGTTTCCTGTCCCCCATCAGATGGAGCTCTGCTAGGAAAAGGTGAGTATCTCTCTATTGCAGGGCTTACTAATGGGGGGAGGTGAGTTTCCTGCCCTTCATCAGATGGAGTTCTGCTAGGAAAAGGTGAGTATCTCTGTAATACAGGGTCACTGATGCTGTGAGGGGGGAAGTGAGGTTAGTTTCCTGTCCCCCATCAGATGGACCTCTGCTAGTAAAAGGTGAGTATCTCTAATACAGGGCCCTCCCTGGCATTGAGGAGGTTTAGGTGCGCTTTAAGTGGCGGAAGCTCTTCGTTAGGTGACGGCGGCGCTTTGTAGCGATTCTCTTTTATATAAATGACCTTTGCGTGTCAGCGAGCCGCAGCCTTTTTTTTTCTTCTCAGTTGCGCAACTTTGTTTCCTTAGTTGCCATGGCAACAGTAATCACCTGATTAGCGGAGACCCTGGATGTAGCGTATATCCTCCTCCTTATTGTCTAATATGTGGCATGTCCTTCAGCCAATCAGATACATCCGGTTTAGGCCCCTCCCCTTTTGGACACTTAAACAAGCTGTTGTCAGTGATACTGTCTTCTTTTTATAAAGCACCAACAGGTGCCGTGGCGCTGCACAAGGTAATGGGGGCAGTGACATCCTAGCCCTGAACTCCTTATAGAAGTATGAAGATCCTCTTGGGGTAGTGACATCATAAAGCTCCAGAGAGGCAGTCGGTGACATCACAGCACTCTTTATAGTCCCACTAGGGGCAGGAGATGCTTTAATGTTCTGTATATTTTAAATAGGGGTCAAATATTAAAGGCGGGCAGTGACATCATCCGGTAGCTCTCCTTATAAAGCTATGTAGAGCCTCCTGGAGTAGTGACATCATAATCCTCCAGAGAGGAGGTCTGTTACATCACAGCACTCTTTATAGGCCCACTGCGGGTCTGCCAGTGGCCTGTATGTGTTCTGTATATTTCAAATAGGAGACAAATATTAAAGCGGCGGCAGTGACATTGTATGGTAAATCTTCTTATAGTACCATGAAGAGCTTCTTGGATTAATGACATCATAATGCTCCAGAGAAGCAGTCAGTGACATCACAGCACTCTATATAGTTCCACTGAGTGTCTGCCAGGGACCAGGGATGTTTTTATGTTCTGTATATTTCAAATAGGAGACAAATATTAAAGCAGGGGCAGTGACATCATACGGTAACTTTCCTTATAGTACCATGAAGAGCCTCTTGGAGTAATGACATCATAATGCTCCATAGAGGCGGTCGGTGATGTCACAGCACTGTATAGTCCCACTGAGGGTCCGCCAATGGGCCGGAGGCGCTTTATTGTTTCATATATCACAATACAAGGACAAATTTCGAAGGCGGGCAGTGACATCATACTGTAACTCTCCTTATAGTACCATGAAGAGCGTCTTGGAGTAATGACATCATAATGCTCCATAGAGGGCATTGGTGACATCACAGCACTGTATAGTTCCACTGAGGGTCTGCCAATGGTCCGGAGACGCTTTAATGTTGCATATATCACAATACAAGGACAAATTTAGAAGGCGGGCAGTGACATCATACTGTAACTCTCCTAATAGTACTATGAAGAGCCTCTTGGGGAAGTGACATCATAATGCTCCAGAGGGGTGGTCGGTGATGTCACAGCACTCTTTATAGTCCGCCAGGGGCCGAAGACGCTTTAATGTTCTGTATATTTAAAACAGGGGACAAATATTAAAGCGGGGGCAGTCACATCATACTGTAACTCTTCTTATACTACTGTGAAGAGCCTCTTGGAGTAGTGACATCATAATGCTCCAGATAGGAGGCCGATGAGGTCACAGAACTCTATAGTCCCGCTGACGGTCTGTCAGGGGCAGAAGACGCTTTAATGTTCTGTATATTTTAAATCGGAGGCCGATATTGAAGCTGAGGCAGTAACATCATACTGTAACTCTCCTTATAGTACTATGAAGAGCCTTTCGGAGTAGTGACAACATAATGCTCCGGGAAGGAGGCCAGTGAGGTCACAGCGATACATATAGGCCCACTGAGGGTCTACCAAGGTCTGGAGACGATTTAATGTTCTGTATATTTAAAATAGGGGACAAATATTAAGCAGGGGCAGTGACATCATACTGTAACTCTCCTTATAAAACTCATACTGTAACTCTCCTTATAAAACTATGTAGAGTACCTTAGAGTAGTGACATCATAATGCTCCACAGCCTTTGGGGTGTGCAACGGCGCTTGACCGTAGGACTGGAAAGGCACCGCAATGGGTCCAGGTGAGGCGGGGCATCCATATTTGGGACGTCCCTCGGTCATGTGATGCGACTCTTCACCACAAAGGAGCCCACTGAGACCATGCCGCCCAAGGGCCCACATACCGTAAACCTGGAGCCGGCGCTGAATGAGGCCAAAGTAAAATGGCCACAGTGCCGGCCTCCGGCTGTAAAATCGCATCTAGAAGGGCGGCACCAAATACGGATACAAAAAGGGGTTAAGCGCCCTGAAAAGGGCCCCGTCCGGTGCCAAACCCAGAGCCCCCCCGCACGCCACCGCAGCCTCTAATCCTCCATCCTTCAAATCCTTATCTCGACCTAATTTATTGAACGGTAACTGGCAGCCTGTGATGGATTCGCGGCTCAGACCTTGGCTTCTAAATTTCAGTATTAATAATCTCCCCTCTTCCCATTCTGCCGCCTCCAGATGTCTCTAATTTATCTGCGAGCTCAGGCAGGGGCGCGAACCTCGTGCCCCGCTGTGCCAGCGCTAATGTGGTGAGCCGCCAATAAATCTCCCCCTGCAATAATATTTCCACTCCAATGGGCTGACCCCTTTCTTTTCTGGCGGCTCGGCGCTCCTTCCATCTCATCATCCGCCTCCCTCCCTCGCTTCTGTTTAAAGGGCCTATCTTGTATGTTTCCTCCCCTGTACATACAGATTGCCCACATTAATCCGGACCCTCACCCTGAATAAGAGCCTATCTTGTATGTTCCCCCCCCTGTACATACTGATTGCCCACGTTAATCCGGACCCTCACCCTGAATAAGAGCCTATCTTGTATGTTTTCCCCCCCTGTACATACGGATTGCTCACATTAATCCGGGCCCTCACCCTGAATAAGAGCCTATCTTGTATGTTCCCCCACTGTACATACAGATTGCCCACATTAATCCGGACCCTCACCCTGAATAAGAGCCTATCTTGTATGTTTTCCCCCCTGTACATACGGATTGCTCACATTAATCCGGGCCCTCACCCTGAATAAGAGCCTATCTTGTATGTTCCCCCACTGTACATACAGAGTGCCCACATTTATCCGGAACCTCACCCTGAATAAGACCTTCAAGCAAGTCAGACAGGTGATAGGCCACCATCGTGGAGAAAGGCCAATGGAGTCTCCAAGCCAGTGCTGGACCACATAGGAGCCAAAATCCATCATGCCTGGGTGCCAGGGAGACCATATAGACATCAAGGTCAACAAGGTCTTACAGATGTCAAAAGCCATTGAGGCCATAAAGAAGGCAAGGGCAAGTGAGGCCATATAGGAGGCAAAGGCCTGTGAGGCCATATTGAAAGCAAGGGCCAGTGAGGCCACATAGAAGGCAAAGGCCAGTGAGGCCACATAGAAGGCAAAGGCCAGTGAGGCCACATAGAAGGCAAAGGCCAGTGAGGCCACATAGAAGGCAAAGGCCAGTGAGGCCACATAGAAGGCAAAGGGGCCAGTGAGGCCACATAGAAGGCAAAGGGGCCAGCGAGGCCACATAAAAGGCAAAGGCCAGGGAGGCCACATAGAAGGCAAAGGCCAGTGAGGCCACATAGAAGGCAAAGGCCAGTGAGGCCACATAGAAGGCAAAGGGGCCAGTGAGGCCACATAGAAGGCAAAGGCCAGGGAGGCCACATAGAAGGCAAAGGCCAGGGAGGCCACATAGAAGGCAAAGGCCAGGGAGGCCACATAGAAGGCAAAGGGGCCAGTGAGGCCACATAGAAGGCAAAGGGGCCAGTGAGGCCACATAGAAGGCAAAGGCCAGGGAGGCCACATAGAAGGCAAAGGGGCCAGTGAGGCCACATAGAAGGCAAAGGGGCCAGTGAGGCCACATAGAAGGCAAAGGCCAGGGAGGCCACATAGAAGTCAAAGGCCAGGGAGGCCACATAGAAGGCAAAGGGGCCAGTGAGGCCACATAGAAGGCAAAGGCCAGGGAGGCCACATAGAAGGCAAAGGGGCCAGTGAGGCCACATAGAAGGCAAAGGCCAGGGAGGCCACATAGAAGTCAAAGGGGCCAGTGAGGCCACATAGAAGGCAAAGGGGCCAGTGAGGCCACATAGAAGGCAAAGGGGCCAGTGAGGCCACATAGAAGGCAAAGGCCAGGGAGGCCACATAGAAGGCAAAGGGGCCAGTGAGGCCACATAGAAGGCAAAGGCCAGGGAGGCCACATAGAAGGCAAAGGGGCCAGTGAGGCCACATAGAAGGCAAAGGGGCCAGTGAGGCCACATAGAAGGCAAAGGCCAGTGAGGCCACATAGAAGGCAAAGGGGCCAGTGAGGCCACATAGAAGGCAAAGGCCAGGGAGGCCACATAGAAGGCAAAGGGGCCAGTGAGGCCACATAGAAGGCAAAGACCAGGGAGGCCACATAGAAGGCAAGGGCCAGTGAGGCCACATAGAAGGCAAGGGCCAGGGAGGCCACATAGAAGGCAAAGGCCAGGGAGGCCACATAGAAGGCAAAGACCAGGGAGGCCACATAGAAGGCAAGGGCCAGTGAGGCCACATAGAAGGCAAAGGGGCCAGTGAGGCCATATAGGGGCGGAGAGCATCAAGAGCCAGCAAGGCCATGCAGGCCCCATATAGATGCTGAGAGGCAGTAGGGCAATAATACCCTGCAGAAGGAAGATTATACTGTTTATGGTCCTTCAACAAATATGGCTCAATAAAAGAAGAGCATACGTCATGTTTTTGTTTTTATTATTATTTTTAATGAGGCCCTGCCCCCAGTAAATTTGCATAAAATATCCCAACTTTTACAGTCAGAGGAGCCTATAGGGGACCTTTATCAGATGACTCCCTCCAGTTGGTAACTTGCGCGGGTGTCGCCTCTTCCCCGGCTCAGCCATATGGGGGAGTGTGCGACGCGCCAACCTTTGTTGCCACCACAGGCAGCGTTAGGGCGTGGCGTGCGACACCTTCGCCTGCTAATTACAGTAAAGAATGTTTTAGCGGCGCGCAAATTGTTGTGATACGGGAGGTGACATAACTCTGTGCCTCTTCCAGAGAATCTATCGCCCTAATTACTGAGTCACCGAGGTGTTACCGAGAAACCGGAGACGCCGCCGCTGCCACGCTGGAAGCCAGAGACGCGCCCCCTCCTTCCTTTCACGAAATTGGGACGAGGTTTTTATTATCGCTGGAGATATCGGCGAGTCGCAAGGGACGTTTTCACACACTTACTCTGGTTACCGCCATTGATATTTCTGTTTCTTTCATATAAGGGGGGATCGGGGGTTGCCACCTCCATGATGGCAGCTAAACCGATGTCACACATGTGATGTCACACACACCCACCTAATGTAGTCAATTGCTGGGTCAAGCACTGGGCACAAGGGACTCCACCACTGATGTGCAGTCCCTACAGGCTTTCCGGATGGGGGATGTGCAGTAGGGCATCCCAAAGTTTAGCTCAGCAGTAGTTGCGGATGTGAGGCCGTCCGGCAGCCACTGAGGATGTGAGGCCGTCCAGCAGCCACTGAGGATGTGAGGCCGTCCAGCAGCCACTGAAGATGTGAGGCCGTCCAGCAGCCCCTGAGGATGTCAGGACACCAAAAATGTAAGGCCACCCAGCAGCCACTGAGGATGTGAGGACACCAAGGATGTGAAGCGTCCAGCAGCCACTGAGGATGTGAGTCTGTCCAGTGGCCACTGAGGATGTGAGGACACCAAGGATGTGAGGCCGCCCAGCAGCCACTGAGGATGTGAAGCCGCCCAGCAGCCACTGAGAATGTGAGGACACCAAGGATGTGAAACGTCCAGCAGCCACTGAGGATGTGAAGCCGCCCAGCAGCCACTGAGAATGTGAAGCTGCCCAGCAGCCACTGAGAATGTGAGGTTGCCCAGCAGCCCCTGAGGATGTGAGGCCGCCCAGCGGCCACTGAGGATGTCAGGACACCAAAAATGTGAGGCCGCCCAGCAGCCACTGAGGATGTGAGGCAGCCCAGCAGCCACTGAGGATGTGAGACCACCCAGCAGCCCCTGAGGATGTGAGACCACCCAGCAGCCACTGAGGATGTGAGACCACCCAGCAGCCCCTGAGGATGTGAGACCACCCAGCAGCCACTGAATATGTGAGGCCAAGCAGCCGCTGAATATGTGAGGCCAAGCAGCCGCTGAATATGTGAGTCCACCAAGCAGCCACAGAGGATGGGAGGCCACTGAGGATGTGAGGCCACCCAGCAGCCACTGAGGATGTGAGGCCACTGTGGATGTGAGGCCGCCCAGCAGCCACTGAGGATGTGAGGCCTCCCAACAGCCACTGAGGATGTGAGGCTGCCCAGCAGCCACTGAGGATGTGAGACCACCCAGCAGCCACTGAGGATGTGAGACCACCCAGCAGCCCCTGAGGATGTGAGACCACCCAGCAGCCCCTGAGGATGTGAGACCACCCAGCAGCCACTGAATATGTGAGGCCACCAAGCAGCCACAGAGGATGGGAGGCCATTGAGGATGTAAGGCCGCCCAGCAGCCATTAAGGATGTGAGGCCACCCAGCAGCCACTGAGGATGTGAGGCCACTGTGGATGTGAGGCCGCCCAGCAGCCACTGCGGATGTGAGGCCGCCCAGCAGCCACTGCGGATGTGAGGCCGCCCAGCAGCCACTGCGGATGTGAGGCCGCCCAGCAGCCACTGAGGATGTGAGGCCGCCCAGCAGCCACTGAGTATCTTAGGCCACCAAGCAGCCACTGAGAATCTTAGGCCACCAAGCAGCCACAGAGGATGTGAGGCCGTCCAGCAGCCACCGAGGATTTGTCATGCAGAGTTTATTGCTGTGGCCATTTTGGCCTTTTGTAGGAAACATAGACTAGAGGGGCCAAATCAGGACACAGAGGACCTAAAGGCAGCCATGTTCCAGGTACACCTGCTGGGCCACTCGTGTTAATGACGGGGGCCCGGCGGGCTCGTTGGTAGCAGCAGAGGTGTCGGCGATGGAGATGGTAGCCGGCTCGGCCTCGTTTTTCATTGTGCAGTTGATGTGGGTCTCCTGTCCCCCCTCCCCACTGTAATTACAAGCAGTAAATTAATACAGAGATTAATTGCTGTGGTGCTGCGCTCTGCGCTTTTCCCCAACGTTGCATCGTCTTACCGGGGCGGAAACCTATCCCGACAGCTCCGCGAATAGAAAGTGTACAAAGCCAGACGTGGCAGCCAATCAGCCGCTCCCCCCTTCTGCTCATCTGACCTATCTAAGCTAAAGAGAGGGCAAATCTAATTTGCATTTACTCTACAGATTCCTCGTCTGCCTGTCTATTGTATTCAGTCCCCAGTGCAGTATTACCACCATTATACCCAGCAGACCACCACAATGCCCAGCAATCCCGGCTATGTACCCAGCAGACCACCACAACGCCCAGCAATACTGTCTATGTACCCAGCAGACCACCACAATGGCCAGCAATCCCGACTATGTACCCAGCAGACCACCACAATGCCCAGCAATCCCGACTATGTACCCAGAAGACCACCACAATGCCCAGCAATCCCGACTATGTACCCAACATACCACCACAATGCCCAGCAATCCCCGCTATGTATCCAGCAGACCACCACAACGCCCAGCAATCCCGACTATGTACCCAGCAGAGCACCACAATGCCCAGCAATCCCGACTATGTACCCAGCAGACCACCACAACGCCCAGCAATCCCGACTATGTACCCAGCAGAGCACCACAATGCTCAGCAATCTTGACTATGTACTCAGCAGACCACCACAATGCCCAGCAATCCCGACTATGTATCCAGCAATCCCGACTATGTACCCAGAAGACCACCACAATGCCCAGCAATCCCGACTATGTACCCAGCAGAGCACCACAATGGCTAGCAATCCCGACTATGTACCCAGCAGAGCACCACAATGCCCAGCAATCCAGGCTATGTACCCAGCACATAGCCGGTCCTCTACATCACATGAGAGCTTTCAATGAACGATTTGCATATTAATTAGGTCATTAGCATACAGCATATTCCCCTGCAGAGATGTAGTCCCCGACTCTTCTGACTTTGCCACACTGGCTCTTTAAAAGCGGAACGAAACCCACCGTGGCCAGCCCTGTAATCTAAAAGATTCCAGGGCCGGGCGCAGGCCTTTCCCGGGGCATCCCGAAAAAGGATGCCTCGCTGTCCAAAACCCTTGTAACCTAGATCTAGAGTCTAAAGGACTCCAGGGCCAGGTTGTAGATCTCGATTTGGGATGCCCCTCTGTGTGGAGCCCCTATGATAACCCAAAACGATCCTACAGCGCATGCGCGGGCCTTCCACCGCATCCCAAGCACTCCTCCAATTGATGTGCTCACCAACCTTAGCGCACAGCACCGGGAAGCCCCCGAGGGGTTCCATTCTTAAATTCTTGCCTGGCATGAACACGCGCGACGGTTCTGATTGGACGAGAGCCTGTGCGGGCGCTGCGGAAGCGTGGACCAAGGTGAGTAAACAGCCAATCCCAAGGGAGCAAAACCCAGGTAAGTGAATTAGGTCTAGGCCACGTTGATGGAAACCTTTGGCCTGGAAACCAGAAATTTTACTTGGTGATCGCCTCTTGCCCCAGGGGTATTCCATATTGGGATGCCCCGCTGTTTAAAAAAAAAAAAAAAACCAGGTTCCCTACTCAACTCACCTTTCCACAGTTGGCCACAACGCATGCATGGGCGCTCGCCCAATCAGCGCTTCATGGCGTTCATACAGCTATTGTATTGGAAGACAGGTCGGCATAAAGAGCGGCGGTCGCCACATCCCTGGCTCCCCTGTGGAATGTACGGCCGGCCTATCTGTGGCAGCCGGCCACTGACCGTAGCGAGGGACCGGGGCAACTAGAAAACCGGCCCTGGAGTCTTTTAGACTGATTGGTTCAACTTAATAATGCGCAACGGCCTTTTTAACACAGAATAAAACCTTGTACGGCCGTCCCAGGGGTCTAAAAAGCTCCAGGTCCGGCTGGTCTTCCCCCTGGGGCATCCCACTGCGCCGCAAAACGTAACTTTGCCATGCTTCCCTCTGCGACGAAAGCCCACACAGGGGGACTACTGCTTGACATTGGCATTTGTTGGGGAATATCCCGTGGATCCTCACTTGTGGCCTTATTTATCAAGGGATAGCGCCAGGTAGTGTCTCACTAGCGCCAGGTAGCGCCAGCTATCGGCGGCTACCGACTCCAGAACGCCAGGCGGCGGACACAATCACGCATTTATCACGCTAAATGAGGCTAGCGCCGGCGAGAGCGTCACCTAGCGCGGGATTCATCATGTAGCGGACTGCAACGAACAGCGCCGCTGCTAATCCCATCACAGCGCCAGGTATGACCTCTCGCTACCTGGCGCTCTCCAATGCATTTCAATGGAGCAATCTTTAAATATTCATATTTAATTGATATGAATGTTTTTTTTTTTTTTTTTTTTTTTAACTGACAAAAATTCTGTTACCACTTCTGCAATGTTAGATATTTTTTTTAAGTTAAAAAAAAAAAAAAAAACATTTGTGCAGAATTGATATTAGGGGTCTGATATTAATGTTTTCATATTACAAAATGTTTAGAAAAACTTGTATAATTTTTTAATCAAAAAATATGGTTGTTTGGGGGTTAAAAACTACTTTTAAGCCATCGCCGCCAGCGCTCTGGGGTTTAAACAAGCATTTCACAGCGCGAGAATTTTTTGAGCGTGATTTGTTAATGAATATGCTGGGAGACGTTCGCTATGCCCATTCGCTGTCAGGCGCACCCATACAGCGCGGAACCTGTGAAACAGCGACTCCTAACTCCGTATTCAACATTACCGCACACCGACTGAGTCGCTGTCAACAAGCGAACAACGGCCAAGCACAGCGAATACTAGCGGGCGCTGTGAAAATCACGCTACTGGCGCTCATCTGTCGCTACCTGGCGCTATTAATGAATCGGCCTCCCCGTGTCTGATGGGCTTTATTGCTATCTAGATTGTTGTATTTTGCACTGTTGCGCTTTCTTCATCTTGCCACATTACTGTATTGGATGTAATAAGGTTGCTATTTGCACTTTATATATTTTTGCACAAAAATGTTACACTTTTTTGCATTTTTTGCTCTTTACTGAATAGATTAATTTTTCTAAACTTTTTGAATTGGATGTAATTGGGATTATGGATCTATTTGGGATACCCCATAAAATGTGCTGTCTAGTGATATATGTTTTTTATTTGTACGTCATTTTAATGGGTATTATTTAATAAATAATATATGAATGATTGATATATTATTGAATGTATTAACTACTGATGGATTCACCACTAAATAATATTTGATTGATTTTAGGGAATAATAGTTTCCAATCACAAGCACGGCCGCTGGTATTATAGGATATTGACCTTTATTTTTACATGCGTTGAGTGTGTGGTGTGGAATATATGGTTTAAGCTCTAGTAATATTCCCGGCATACAGCGCTGATTGGACGAGAGCCCCGGGGAAAGGTGAATTTTTTGGGGGGGAGCGGGTTACACAAAGCGGGATACCCCTGGGGCACGGACTCACCTGACAACCTAATGATCACAGAGGTGTGCGAAATGGATCTCAGTGGGCAACTTTTCCATCCACGGGACGCATCTAATTTGCATTATAATTAGTAACGTGGTATAAAGGGACAGTGTAGGCTAAAGGAATCGTTCTCCTGCTTCCTGCTCTCCCTCACGCTGCCTGTCAGGGGCGGCATCTTTCATTCACCAGCATTTAAATTTCCTATTAAAGGGAAGCTTTTCATACACGATCCCCTCAATAAATTACACTCGTCAGGGACGTTCTATAGAGCCTATAGGGATATTTAATATCGGACAATTTCCTGATCAATCGTCGCCCATAATGGGCACCAATAACGGCCGGAATGTCCCCCAAATGAGAAGGGACCCATTTAGCCCGGCTGGTACGTGAGGTGTAGAGTAGGGACCTGGGTTGGGGGACATGTTGCCAGCTGCGCGCTGCATTTTCCTCTCCGGCCACAAACCAGATGTGGGTCCGCGACAACCCGTGAGAGGTGCTGCGAAGTGTGATGAGATCAATTAACACCTCGGGTGCGGAGGGTCTGCTGCACATAATGTCGGCTCGGTGCTAATGCCCAACAGCTTCCCCCCCCCCCCCCCCACAGACACACACACACCGCCCAAGAGGTGACAACAAAGGACACCGTGCGCCCTGCACCGCACACACCTGATAGCGCGCTAACAAAACGCCTCTGGCTAATTAATGGCGCCGTGGCTGCTCGCGCGTAGAGGCGAGGTGATCTGCGAAACGTCGTGCAAGAGCGGGCTTTAAATAAAGGTGCAATTATTGCCTGAATAATTGAAGAAGGAGAAGAAGCCGCGCGCCGCGCCGCTCAACCTAATGCGTTTTGATTTGCTGCCAAGCGCTCCCTGTTCCTAAAACGCCCGCTGGAGACCACCGCTGTCCTGGTTACAGGGGCCACTTCCCGGAGATCAGACGGGGGCCCGACGTCCTTCGTAAAAGCTCACAATTATTTTTTTTCTTTTTTTCACGCTATGTTTCACTATGTCTGATCGTTCAGATCGGGAGACGATTCATATGAATGATTAAATCACATTATTATTATTTTTTTTTTTTTTTTGATGATTCGATTGTTTCACTAAAAGATTTCTGCTGTAAACACAATTGTCTTTAATTATAGCGTCACGTGTAGGATGATCAAATCACATTGAAATCGTTTTTTTTATGATACGATTGTTTCGACAAAAGATTTCTGATCGCTTTTGCTGTAAATACAATCACCTTCAATTATATCATCACGTGTAGGGTCCTTGAGCAATTGATTTGCGTCATTCGGTAAACCAATGGGCTTCTTCGCATCTATGCACCGCAGTCCTGCACTTTTCAGGACGCAAGGCATGCGGCGTTTGTCTCGTGATGCGCCCCATAGACGTCAATGCACAGGTAATTCGCTTTACCTGCCGGTCCATTACTGATACCTGCTGGGTCCTCCTTCCCCTAATTGGTCGCTGGGTCCTCAGCTGCCGGGTTCTTCCGCGGCCACCTTCTCCTGGTTCTTCCACCTCCTCCTGGTTCTTCCACCTCCTCCTGGTTCTTCCGCCTCCTCCTGGTTCTTCTGCCTCCTAATTATGGAACGATAAGACAAGGGAGAAATGTTTTGTTTTGCCAACTGTCACTCCTTGTGCAACACATTGGGTGTACAAAACATGGAGCTAGTTGAGACTCCGCCTCTTACAGCTAGATATGCACGCCTCCTCCGGACGGGGAATTTGGCACCTGGCTGTTTCAAGGGGGGTTATTCAGAGTTTGAAGGGCGAGAACGTCTTCGTGATGATTTGTCATATATATATATATATATATATATATATATATATATATATGCGCATTACTTTTACTAAGTTTATGCCTCTTTAATTAATTGGATAGTATTGCTTAAAGTGGACCAAAACCCACGATTTTGACTATCCTGGGTTTTGGTCTTTTCCCCCCGAGGCACCCAGATCGCCGATGCTAACTCACCTTTTCCCGGTCCTACGAGGAATGCAAGGCCGCTCATCCAATCAGCGCATCTAAGCCTTCGTTTAAGGCCAGGGGCTCCGAGCACGCTGGCGGCCGCATCCCCTGCCCTGCTAAAGGGATAGCAGGGATGCGGCCACGGCTCGCGTATGTGCCGCTGGGCCGGAAAAGAAGGTAAGTGTATGGGGTGACCTGCAGGGCACCGATAAGATCCCCGGGCTGATCGGCCTGGGTTTTGGTCCGCCTTAACGGGGGTGCGGTGGGTCGGGTGGAGGAGCACTAATGACGCCACCAGAGGCCCGTTTATGCACCGTGGCATATATTCCTGAGGCCAGTATACTGTGGGTTTCACATAGCGGCCACTCCAGATTGGGATGCCAACATAAGATCCCCGGGCCGATTGATTTCCACCCCCCCCCACCCCCCCCGGGCATCCAAAACCAGGATGCCCCACTGTGTGAAACCCCTCATGCCATCCCATACACTTACTTTGTTTCCCGGTCCAATGCCGCAGCTGCATCCCCGCTATCCCTCTAGCAGGGCATGTGCGTGCACCAGGCATTTGTGAATGGCAGGCGCTGGCACGCTCCGTTAGAGGGAAGCGGGGGATGCGGCCCCCAGCGCGCTCAGTGCCGCTGGCCTTAGACGAAGGGGCGGGAGCGGATCCAAGCGTGCTGATTGGACGAGCAGCTGCACATTCGTCGTAGCACCGGGAAGAGGTGAGTTGGCATCAGCGTTCTGGGGGGGTGTCACGCAGCGGGGCATCTCCCGATCGGGGACCAAAACCCAGGATAGTCCAAATCCTGGGGTTTGGGACACTTTAAAGTGAAAGCAGTTTATATGTTATTCGTAGTCGCTCAGAAATCTATTTGGGCCTGGAGGGAAACCGTGACCGCTGTGGAAGGGGCAGAGAGACCTCTTCTAAGTAGTGCGGCTGCGTGCTTCAGATGAAGTTATACCAAGATGGCTGACGCATCGGGAAAGGCAGAACACCATAAGGTGGACACAGTGCAGTCAGAGGAGTCTGTCGGGGGCCCGTGCATCGCACTCAGGATGCCCCCCCACCGCCATATTGGCCGGGTACAGGGTGGTTTGGGGTCCCGGCGTGACTGCGGAGGTGTTGGCAGTGATTGCGAGCTCTGCGCTGATGCAGAGAGGAGTTAATCTGCCGCCAGCCGCTTCTTTACTTGTCGTTTCTCACTTCGGCTGTTCCTCCATATGTCCCTCTTCTCGTCATCTGCTGCCGACTCTTCTCTCCTTTTTTTTTTTTTTTCCTCTCGCCAAATCCTGTTCATCGTCGGGCGCTGTGGCGAATATTTATATAACGATAGCGGTTCTGAATAAGAGAAGCACGCGGCTCTCCCGATACCTCCCACACACAAGCAGGCCTCATCGGTCGGGCATGTGCCCGCATAGCCATCATGTTCCTTTATGGCTGGTATTCTGGCCTGACCTATGAGGGTTTGTATGCGGGGCCGTGCAGCCCATCAGGACAGTACAGGCCCTATATGAGGCTCCCAGTAGTTCCACAGGTTCCTCCGAGCAAAGGTCTGCAAACCTCAGTTACACTAAACCTGACCACTTTCATGCTGGAGACATGGTAATGGTTTTGGGTGCTCATGCGGCTCCCATCGTGTTAAAGCTGGGCTCCATTTGCCTTATTGTGGCTAACAAGGCATAATAGCGGAAGGTCTGGATGGCTAAGGAGGGATCTGTGGCTGATGAGGAGGCTGGGCCTGGATACGGATTGCTAAGATCTGTAGCTGATATGGAAATGTGGGTCTGGATGGCTAAAGAGGGGTCTCTGTCTGATGAAGAGGGTGCACCTGAATAGTTACAGAGAGTCTCAGTGGCTAAGGAGGGACCTGTGGTTGATGAGGAAGGAGGTTAGGCCTGGATACTAACATATTGCTATGATGGTATCTGTAACTGATAATGACATGTGGGTCTGGATAGTAACAGAGGCAATGGATGGCTAAAGAGGGATCTCTGTCTGATGAGGCAGGAGCGCCTGGATAGTTACAGAGGGTCTAAATGGCTAAGGAGTGATCTGTGGCTGATGAGGAGGGAGCACCTGGATAGTTACAGAGGGTTTAGATGGCTAAGGAGTGATCTGTGGCTGATGAGGAGGAAGCGCCTGGATAGTTACAGAGGGTCTAAATGGCTAAAGAGGGATCTCTGTCTGATGAGGAAGGAGCACCTGGATAGTTGCAGAGGGTCTAAATGGCTAAAGAGGGATCTGTGGCTGATGAGGAGGGAGCACCTGGATAGTTACAGAGGGTCTAAATGGCTAAGGAGTGATCTGTGGCTGATGAGAAGGGAGCACCTGGATAGTTACAGAGGGTCTAAATGGCTAAGGAGTGATCTGTGGCTGATGAGAAGGGAGCACCTGGATAGTTACAGAGGGTCTAAATGGCTAAGGAGTGATCTGTGGCTGATGAGGAGGGAGCACCTGGATAGTTACAGAGGGTCTAGATGGCTAAGGAGGGATTTGTGGCTGATGAGGAGGGAGCACCTGGATAGTTACAGAGGGTCTAGATGGCTAAGGAGTGATCTGTGGCTGATGAGGAGGGAGCACCTGGATAGTTACAGAGGGTCTAAATGGCTAAGGAGGGATTTGTGGCTGATGAGAAGGATGGGCCTGGATACTAAGAGATTGCTAAGATGGCATCAGAGGGAGATGTGGGTCTGGATAGGAATAGAGGGTCTAAATGGCTAAGGAGGGATTTGTGGCTGATGAGGAGTTTGGGCCTGGATATGGATTGCTAAGATGGCATCTGTAGCTGATGGGGAAATGTGGGTCTGGATAGTAACAGAGGGTCTAGATGGCTAAGGAGGGATCTGTGGCTCATGAGGAAGGAGCACCTGGATAGTAACAGGAGGGATCTCTGGCAGTTTATGTACCTGGCCAACAAGTGTCCCTAGGGGCTCCCGCTTTTCCAGGTAATACTGGCGGCATATTGAAGGAGCTTTGCCACATAAAGGTTCCAATGACAGTCTGTGTTGCAATTAAGGGAGGGCAAGAGCCGTCTCTCATCATATAAGCGAAAGGAATTGTTGATTGTACTGCTGAAAAGAAGGGACGGGCTGTAAAGTGGGCCCATGGGCACGTCGGACATTGCTTTAATAGGTCCAATGCTCCTCTGCACTCCAGCATCATCTTCAGGTTCTTTTGTGTCCATGGCGCAGCCCATTTAGGATGGAACCAATGGGGGAATGTTTAACGAGCCGCCCGGCATCATCGACCCTTAAGAGGCTTACACGCGTTACTTATAAAGACGCTCCGTACACCCCCGTTTGGGACCACCCTTCTCTTCCTCCCTGTTCCAGCACCTGATCCTGTAATTGCATCGCCCTCTTCTTAAGCCGGTTCAATACCCCCCCCCCCCTCCCGGGGCATCCCAATTTTGGATGCCCACCTTTGTGGAACCCCATTAGTTTTATTGACACCAGTGGCTCTCACTTCTGTTCGAAACATTAAGGCGGTCCCACGTCCATTTTGTAACGGGATGACCCCGCTACACCCTGCTGGCTTAGCCGTCTGTAAGTGACAGCATGGCTTTAGCCCCGCTCCGGGATTTCGGGGGGGGGGGGGGGCGTTACATCCCATTCATAAGCACTGCACAGGCACAAGATTAGAGGGCGCGCCCAGTGCCTGATGGGATGCAAGACGGCGCTGCCCCTCAGGAGGTTGGTCCCAGATGCCCTGGCGAGGTGGGTAAAAATTTGCTCAAAGGTAAAACCTCTTTAAAGTGGACCAACACCCAGGATTTTGACTATCCTGGGTATTGGTCCACTTCCCCGGGGCACCCCGATCGGGGGTGCCCCGCTGCCTGAAACCCCCCCAAACACCCCGAAAACTCACCTCTCCACGCTCCCACGTGACTGCGCTGTCCAATGCCCGCCGACGGACAAGTGTCGTCCGTCGACGGACAAGGGATCGCGCCCGCCGCCGCCTCCCGCGCGTCACTCTTGACGTGTGCGCGCCCGCGCCGGCCATTCAGAGACGGCCGGCGCGGGCGCGCGCACGTCTAGAGGAGCGCGAGTGAGGTGGCGGCGGAAGCAGCGGCTGGAGAGGTAAGGTTTTTCGGGGGTTTTGGGGGTGTTACACCCCGCGGGACATCCCGATCTCGGATGTCCCGCGGTGTGTGAGGTGATCGGCCCGGGAATCTTATAGATTCCCGGGCCGATCACCCCTGGGTTTTGGCCCACTTTAACCTCGATCCTTGGCCGAAATGCTGTCCTTGGATGGGCTGCTGGCTGTCACGTGGGCTGTCTTTCCCGCCCATGTGACCAACGGCCGACCTATTAGAAGACCGAATCTCGGCCGAGGATCGAGGTTAAGGTTAGGATTTCGGGGCATAGCAGGGGTAACGCCGCCATCCCACACCCCTTTAGCTAGAAACCCTTCAAAAGGGCTGAAGTAACATTGGCCTTCAGTCACTAAAGGTAGAAAAAAAAAATTAGCGCTTGAAAAATAAATTTGCATGCGAGAATTTTTCAAACTTAGGAGCGATTCACAAAGGCAGTCGAATGAAATTCGTGTGGGTGAATTTGCGGGTGAATTTTTTTCGTGTGCAGTTGAAAATCACTTTACAACTGGAAAATGGAGTGAAAAAGTGCAGGAATTTCCCGTACCCAAATGCGGTGTGAGAATCTTTTTCTACTGCTTCCTAATTTGCAGCAGAGCAGTACGATCCCTTGTTGCCCTTTGTTCTGTTTTTTTTTTTTTTGCTTTGTGTTTCTGGACTTTCTAATTAATGTGGAATAGTAAATATCATTGCTAATGTTTAATTATGTTTATTTTGCACTTTGCATTGGTTCGGTGCATCATTTTTTGGTGATGGTGGTTTAGGTGCCCTTTTGGCAATGTTGCTTTGCATTGCTTTACATCTGTTGTTGTTGTACCTATTTATTTGGGTGGTTTGTTTTGACGTTGGTCTGTGGATCCATTAATATATGAATTGCCCTGAGTGTCATCATTCGCATGCACAAATCTGGAACGGTGCCAAAAAGGCCTGATGTACTTACATTTCCAAACCACATTAAAGGTTTCTGTTGCATTCGGGGCTTTGTGGGCCCCTGGGCAACAGAGTCCCAGCGGGGCCCCTTGTGTCCCGTCACTTGTGCTGCTCTGTGAATGGTAACCGGTATATTCACTACACATATTAAAGTGGACCAAAACCCAGGACTTTGACTATCCTGGATCTTGGACCTTGACCTCGCGGCCAGTTTGGGGTGCCTCGCTGTGCGAAACTCCTCTAGGTTGCCGAAACCAACTCGCCTCTTCCTGGTCCTACGACGCATGTGCAGCCTCTCGTCCAATCAGCGTGCCATGACCCGCATCCCCTGCTTCCCTCTAACAGGGAGCATGTCCGTGTCGGCCATTCACAAATGCCTGGCGCGGGCACGCGCCCTGCTGGAGGGATGTGCCGTTGGACCAGGAAAGAAGGTGAGTTTATGGGCGACCTTGGGGGGGTTTCACGCAGTGGGGCATCCCATTTTGGATTTGATCAGCCCAGGAATCTATAAGATCTATGTTCGCCGTGGGTTTTGGTCCACTTTAAAGTGCACCAAAACCTGGGATTTTAAATATTCTGGGTTTTGGTACTCAATTTGGGATGACCCACTATGTGAAATCCCCGGTTTGTCTGTAAAACTTACATGACTGCCAATGCAACAGCACATGCGCTGGCAGTCAGTGTGGCTCCATTCTGCTTTGCTCAGCTGTAGAGAGGTCTCATCGGCCCCCGATGAAGGCGAGTGCCCCGATGGCTGCTTCCCTGTTAGCCTCCAGCTGGGGGGGGGGGGGGGCAGCTATTCACAAATCATTAAACGTAGGCCCCAAGGAGAGAGAACCAGGTGGCTCCGAAGTCTTATCGACTTCATGGCCACTTTTGGTCCACTTTAATGCAGGGCATAGAATTCTATTTGCCCACAGAGCACGGCATAGAGAGCCCAAAAACAATTCCAAGCAGCCCAGGAATCCCAGGGCACATGCACCAGCCCATAAATTAACAACAGTGGCCAAAATAATTACAAGCATCCCATTGAAATATATGGGATAAGGCCACACAGTGCAGGGTGAGCACCTGGTCTGGCACTATAGGGGACTAATCGCCGGTGCTGATGATAGATGTGACGCTACCTGGCACGGGAGCTCTGGATTTTTGATTTGATAAATACACCTTTTGCACTGGGACCTGACATTCACCTGACACACATCTGGCACTACGGGGCCTTAGCGTTTCTTAAAGTGGATCAAAACCTACGGTGATCGGAATAAGATACCCGGCCCGATTGATTTCCTCCCCCTGGGGCATCCAAAATCGAGATGCCCCGCTGTGTGAAACCACCCAGCTCTCCCCATACACTTACCTTGTTTCCCGGTCCAACGACGCATGTGTGAGCTGCGACCGCATCCCCGCTATCCCTCTAGCAGGGGCGCGTGCCAGGCATTTGTGAATGGCCAGCGCTGGCACACTCACTGTTAGAGGGAAGCGGGGGATGCGGCCGCCAGCGCGCTTGGAACCTCTGGCATTAGACGAAGACGGGGAGGCCGATTCATTAACAGCGGCAGGTAGCGACTGTAGCAGTATTTTCACAGCACCCGCTAGTAGTCGCTGTGCTTGGCCATTGTTCGGTTGTTGATAGCGACTGAGTCGGTGTGCAGTAATGTTGAATACGGGGTGACGAGTCGCTATTTGACAGGTTCCGCGCTGTATGGGAGCGCATGATAGCGACTGGTCAGAGCGACCGGCTCCCACCATATTCATCAAAAAATCACGCTCAAAATATTCTCGCGCTGTGAAATGCTTGTTTAAACCCCAGAGCGCGATGGCGATGTGTTAAAAGTAGTTTTTTAACCCCCAAACCACCATATTTTTGGAAACCAAAAATATTTTTTTTTTTTTAAGATTTTAGTAATATGAATACAATAATATCAGACCTGTAATATCAATTCTGCACAATTTTTTTTTTTTTTTTTTACCTTAAAAAAATTATCTAACAAAAAAAAAAAAAAAAAACATTAATAACAATGAATTATGAATATTTAAAGATTGTTCCATTGAAATGCATTGGAGAGCGCCAGGTAGCGAGAGGTCATACCTGTCGCTGTTCAAGGTCGGACGTTGGCGCTGTGGGCTGAGGCTGGAATAATGATGAATGAGTCGCTATCTGGCGCTATCTCAGTCACTAAGCCGGATCGGCTTGATAAATGTGTGATTGCGGAGGGGAGCCGGCGTTCTCGTGGCGGTGCCCGTCATTACCGGTCGCTCACCAGTCGCTACCTGTCGCTATTCCTTCATAAATAAGGGCCTTAGACGACGAAAACAGACTTTTCTCCTCCTGAAAGCTGCTGCAAAAAATTTGTGTGAAACACTTGTGAGGAGCCGATCCATGTCTCCTGAATCACTAGAATTGTTTTTCACTTGAAAATTCCACACAAATTATTTTTCGAAAATTGAATTATTTTCGAGTGCTTTTTCTCTCACTCAAATTGAATTAGCAAAAGCTAAAGTAAAACAGCTTTCAGGATTGTTGAATCGCGCGTAGAATTTTCGCGCACAAAATCGCGAATTTTTGAATTCGACCTTTAATGAATCAAGCCCATTGTGTGGCTCCAATGCTGATTCGCTCCCAGACAGGAAGTAAAGGTCCCATGACTGTATGACAGTGACCTTGTTCAGATGGGGCACAATGTGGTGTTAATAATTTCTTTCTTTCCTTTTGTTTTCCAGTCATTGGATCAGGCGGGAATGTTGGCGGCCTCGGTTCCCACGCAGGAGAGCACGGTTTATCCACTCAAGGTAGGAAGCTGCTTGTATGTTCCTTTAGTCTTAAGACTTTGCGAGGTAGCTCCGCCCCTTAAAGGGCATCTGTAAGACCAGAACTATTTGATTTCCTGGGGAAGGGGTCCATGTAGGTTTGGTTTCTTAGTAGCAGCACCCTTCCCATATATAACAGCAGAATGGCAGCACCCTTCCCCTGTATAACAGCAAAATTGCAGCACCCTTCCCCTATATAACAGCAGAATGGCAGCACCCTTCCCATATATAACAGCAGAGTGTCAGCATCCTTCCCCTATATAACAGCAGAATGGCAGCACCCTTCCCCTATATAACAGCAGAATGGCAGCACCCTTCCCTTATATAACAGCAAAATGGCAGCACCCTTCCCCTATATAACAGCAGAATGGCAGCACCCTTCCCATATATAACAGCAGAGTGTCAGCATCCTTCCCCTATATAACAGCAGAATGGCAGCACCCTTCCCCTATATAACAGCAGAATGGCAGCACCCTTCCCCTATATAACAGCAGAATGGCAGCACCCTTCCCTTATATAACAGCAGAATGGCAGCACCCTTCCCCTATATAACAGCAGAATGGCAGCACCCTTCCCCTATATAACATCAGAATGGCAGCACCCTTCCCATATATAACAGCTGAGTGTCAGCATCCTCCCCTTATATAACAGCAGAATGGCAGCACCCTTCCCCTATATAACAGCAGAATGGCAGCACCCTTCCCTTATATAACAGCAGAATGGCAGCACCCTTCCCTTATATTCAACTGGTGAGGTTCCAGATGATTGGAGAATGGCCAATGTCGTACCAATCCATAAAAAGGGGAGTAGAGAAGAAGCCAGTAATTACAGGCCAGTTAGTGTAACATCTATAGAGGTCAAATTAATGGAAACACTCTTAAAAAAACAGATAATTTCCCATCTAAAAATTAATGACCTATTGGACCCAAAACAGCACGGCTTTACTGAGGGCCGATCATGTCAGACCAATCTTATTGATTTCTTTGACAATGTCACTAAAGTGTTAGATGAAGGTGGTGCTGTGGATATCGCCTATCTGGATTGTAGCAAAGCCTTTGACACTGTACCACATAAGGAGCTCATAGATAAGTTATTGAAGGTAGGACTCAATCCCTGGATAGTTCAGTGGATTTCCAGTTGGCTGAGGGATCGGTATCAGAGCGTTGTTGTAAATGGCGTGCAATCTGAACAAAGGCGAGTTACAAGTGGTGTGCCGCAAGGCTCTGTCCTGGGCCCCATTCTTTTTAATATATTTGTAAGTGACATAGGAGAAGGCTTGGTAGGAAAAGTTTGTCTGTTTGCTGATGATACAAAGGTTAGTAATAGGGTGGATATTCCTGGAGGTGTCTGCAACATGGAAAATGATTTAGCTTTACTGGATAGATGGTCAAAACTGTGGAAACTAGAGTTTCATGTCTCTAAATGTAAAATCCTGCACTTGGGTAGAAGGAATCCCGGCTCTGAGCACCGTATGGGCAGTACTGTGTTAGCCAGGACCTCGGAGGAGAGAGATTTAGGGATACTGATTACTGAAAACTGCAAGATGAGTGGACAGTGTAGCCAGGCAGTGGGAAAAGCAAGCAGGATGCTCGGCTGCATAGCTCGAGGCATCACCAGTAGGAAGAGGGAGGTTGTGATGCCGCTGTATAGAGCCCTGGTGAGGCCACAGCTAGAATACTGTGTGCAGTTCTGGAGACCTTACCTGCAAAAAGACATTATTCAAATAGAATGAGTCCAAAGGCCGGCAACAAAAATGGTGGAAGGACTTAAACTTAAAACTTATCAGGAGAGACTTAAAGAACTTAATCTGTACAGTCTGGAGGAAAGAAGGGAGAGGGGGGACATGATTGAGACCTTTAAATATGTGAATAAGGTTCAGGAGGGAAGTGTTTTTAAGAAGAAGCTTAAAGTGGACCAACACCCACGGGTGATCGGCCCGGGAATCCATAAGATTCCCGGGCCGATCACCTCCCTCCCCGCGGGACATCCGAGATCGGGATGTCCCGCGGGGTGAGGCGCCGCCGCCTCCCTCGCGCCCCTCTAGGCGGGCGCGCGCGCGTCAAGAGGGACGCGCGGGAGGCGGCGGCGGAGGAGCCGCTTGTCCGGGACTGTCAGATTGCTTGTCCGTCGGCGCTGGGAGCGGGGAGAGGTGAGTTTTTCGGGTGATCGGGGGGGTTTCACACAGCGGGGCCCCACCGAAGTGGACCAAGACCCAGGATAGTCAAAATCCTGGGTGTTGGTCCACTTTTATGATAGAACAAGGGGACACAACCTGAAGCTAGTCGGGGGGAAGATCAGGAGCAATGTTAGAAAATATTATTTTACAGAAAGAGTAGTAGATGCTTGGAACAAACTTCCAGCAGAGGTAGTTGAAAAATCAACAGTCACTGAATTTAAACCTGCCTGGGATAAGCACACATCTATCCTCAGATAAAGAGTACATACAGTATACACATAAGATACAGAGAACATACAGTATACACATAAGATACAGAGAACATACAGTATACACATAAGGGCAGACTAGATGGACCGTATGGTCTCCTTCTGCCGTCAACCTTCTATGTTTCTATATAACAGCAGAATGGCAGCACCCTTCCCCTGTATAACAGCAGAATTGCAGCACCCCTCTCCTATATAACAGCAGAATGGCAGCACCCTTCCCCTGTATAACATCAGAATGGCAGCACCCTTCCCCTATGTAACAGCAGAATGGCAGCACCCTCCCCCTATATAGCAGCAGAATGGCAGCACCCTTCCCCTGTATAACAGCAGAATTGCAGCACCCTTACCCTATATAACAGCAGAATGGCAGCACCCTTCCCCTATACGGCAGCAGAATGGCAGCACACTTCCCCTATATAACAGCAGAATGGCAGCACACTTCCCCTATATAACAGCAGAATGGCAGCACCCTTCCCCTATACGGCAGCAGAATGGCAGCACACTTCCCCTATATAACAGCAGAATGGCAGCACCCTTACCCTATATAACAGCAGAATGGCAGCACCCCTCTCCTATATAACAGCAGAATGGCAGCACCCCTCTCCTATATAACAGCAGAATGGCAGCACCCCTCTCCTATATAACAGCAGAATGGCAGCACCCTTACCCTATATAACAGCAGAATGGCAGCACCCCTCTCCTATATAACAGCAGAATGGCAGCACCCTTCCCCTATACGGCAGCAGAATGGCAGCACACTTCCCCTATATAACAGCAGAATGGCAGCACCCTTACCCTATATAACAGCAGAATGGCAGCACCCTTCCCCTATACGGCAGCAGAATGGCAGCACCCTTCCCCTATATAGCAGCAGAATGGCAGCACACTTCCCCTATATAGCAGCAGAATGGCAGCACCCTTCCCCTGTATAACAGCAGAATGGCAGCACCCTTCCCCTATATAATGGCAGAACAGCAGCACCCTTCCCCTGTATAACAGCAGAATGGCAGCACCCTTCCCCTCTGTAACAGCAGAATGGCAGCACCCTTCACCTATATAGCAGCAAAACAGCACCTCCCGTCCCCTATGAATCGGTATTATGGCAGCACTCTACCCTAATTTAATGCAGAATGGCTGCAGCCTTCCTCAGTTTGATAACAGCAGCAATGTATATGCAGAGGGGCCATACCCTTTCCCAATTCAATGCAGAATGGCAGCACCTATGTATCAGTATTATGGCAGCACTCTACCCTATGGCTGCACCCTTTCTACACCTTGATGTATATGCAGCGTGACAGCCCAAAATCCAGGATAGTCAAAATTCTAGGTTTTAGTCCACTTTACTAACATAGAGGCTTGTTTCCAGGTTAACCCCCCCCCCTCCCCCCCCGCCGCCATATTCCCTCTCCTGCCAGGGACTCCATCCATCGTCCTATGAGAGCGGCCCGGGAATGATGGCCGCCTGTCCCCCGAACGGATCCGCACAAAACTGTCCGCCGATAATCTGTTTCCAATAAGGTTCCTTTAATTAAAGTCCTCCCGAGTGAGCACGGGGTGCTTCCATAATTAACAGCGATGCGTTTCTCTGCGGCCATAGATCTCATAGCCTGGGATGCCACCGAATAGGAGAAAGCAAGACGGGTTGCTGCCCATTGGCTGTGTGTTATCTGCTGGAGCGGCTAATAAGACGCCGACTGACGAGGATTAAGCATTTATTAGGGGACGGGGCCTCATTTGCATAGATTTAAAAAATTTATTAAATTAATAGGCGGCAGCACAAAAAAGGTAGTAAGAGATAAAGGGGTCCCCCGTGGAAAATGGTTCTGGAGTAAACTGACCTTTGCAGTGACAGTTATATTCTTAGTATACAGTACGTCCTGCTCCAGATATAATACTTACTGTCGGGTAATACTCCGCCAGATGGCGCTGGACTGCAGAGACATCGAAAACAGGCTCCTCCCGGCCCCTCAAATACCCGGGGACCTCCCACAAATCCCCCCAGATTTTCTCTGCAGTCTGGACTGCTAAGGACGAGAAATGGCTCTCTCTTCTCGCAGGTGAGCGGGGCTATTAGCCTGCGGCCCTGTAGGACTATTCCCACCAGTTCCATTAGTAATATGCCTCCCAGCCTTGGCTGCGCTGGTCCGGGTGATGGTAGGCAGCACCGCTGTCAGGTGCTTAGGAGCGCTGCTCCACCGCAATCCCCCACCAAAGGGTAGGCGGCACAGGCTTATGGTGAGCCTCTATGGGATGCCCCTCCCGCACTATTGCCCCTTGCCCCTGCCGCTGTCGGTGGGCTCTATTTAAGTGGCCACCGTCCTCCCTCATCCTCCTTGTAGCCTTCGGGGGGGAAAAAGAGGGGGGGGGGGTGTCGGTGTGTATGCTATGCATTTACGTGTGTAGACATTTACTTTATTTCATTTGCCTTGTGTCAGCCGCCACGCTGTCTTGCTTTACCATGACTGTACTTAAAATTACCTCCGCCGCGCGCCTTTTTTCTGTCACTATGTTCCGCGCTTGGCGGCGGCGTTACCTCAGGCGCTGGCGCCCCGTCATTGGCTGCTTGTCATGTGCTGGCTTCGCGCTCTTCGGAAGGGGCCCTCGCGGGCGGCTTTATTATCACCTCCTTATTACTGTCTGCTTACGGCCCTCTTTTATTATGTCTTTATTATGTCTTTCAGGCGGGCAAATCCATTGGCTTCTCCCGGCCCTCTATTAGTTGCTAATTTGTTAGGCCTAGTGTAATTACTCCCACTTCCCTAGCGGGTTATTGGGGCATCCAGGGTTGCTGTATAGCGTCAATCCCTATTGGCATATAGTGCCGCTATAATCACCATATGGAGGCATCTCAGGATAATGTGACCGGGGTTCCTTCAGGACAAGACCGGCTGTGTGTAGCGTGTGGTGAGTCTCATGTTGACGCTGACAAGGCGCGGGTCTGCATACCCTGCGCTGAGCAAGTGCTTGCGCTGCAATCTGGCCTTCCAGTGTGGGGCCTGCACTTCGTATCACTTCTCCTACTCCCCCAAGCTTAAATCTCACTCCTACTGAGTTGCATACTAGTGGGGATTCTCAGCCTGATGTGTCTTCTAGACTGGCTACTGTTGAGAAGTTTATTGCTAATACCTTGGCGCGTAAGGCCCCTGCAAAAAAGCGGCACTTAACGCCTAATGTCACTCTTTTCCCTATGGAAACTGAGGAGTTTTGGAATCTTTGTGGCTATACCCCCTCAGATGAAGGGGAGCTTTTCTCATGCTCATCTGATGAGAGGCCAAGGGGTCATGACGATTCTGGCTCTGACCCCTGGGCCCGGATTACACTGACAGATTGCTGACCCAGATTTTTGAGGTTCTGTCTATTTCTCCCCCTGTAGCGGCTCCCAGGCAAAGGGGGGAACTCTTCCATACAGCTAAATCACGTTTGGAATTTCCTGAGCAAGCACATTTCAATAACCTTGTGCTCAAGGAATGGGAACGCCCCAGTAGACTTCCCGGGGTACCTAAGATTCGATATAGGAAGTATCCCTTTCCTGCTGACGTGGTAAAGTGTTGGTGTTGGTCATCCCCTCCCGAGGTGGATGCCCCGGTCCTAGGGCTATCTAACACCTCTGTCATGCATTCCCCTGACTCTACTACCCTGCGGGATGCTGAGGACCAGCGCATAGACCAGCTGGCGTCCCATGCCTTTGCTTGTGTGGGGACAGCGCTGCGCCCCCGGTCTGTGCTTCTGCCATTACTGCTGTGGCCATTAGGACCCTGATCAGAAGTATACTTGCTAGTACCCCTGATGATTTGCCTTGTGAGGTGTTTAATGCACTCTCCAGTTGTGATGTTTTTGTAAATTTTGTCCCCTGGATGACACCATCAGAATGTGTGCCAGGACATCTGCCCTTGTGGTGGCTATACGCCGCTCGGTTTGGCTACGCCAGTGGGCTGCTGACAACGCTGCCAAGAAGGTCCTCACTGGTTTTCCCTTCAAAGGACTGCGCCTGTTTGGGGACCGCCTGGACCTTTTTGCTAAGGGAGGCAGGTTACCCCAGCGCAGGCGGCAGTCTCGGCCCTTTCGGGGTCAAGGCTCCTTCTCCTCCCCTTACCGTGGTGCTAGACAAGGGAGGGGGGTTTCCTTTACTGGGGCCCGGGGAGATTTCTGGGGTAGGGGCAGAGGACATGGACGTCCTGGCTCCTCCTGGGGTCCCAAGGCTAAATCCTCTCCCAAGCCCCCTCAGGCATGATGGGCTGCCCTCACCCATCTGGGTGGGGAGACGGCTTCAGCACTTCGCTCACGTCTGGAGGCTTCATGTCTCAGACCGGGGGATTCAGGAGGTAGTGTCCTCCGGTTACAAGATAGAGTTTGCTGCCTGCCCCCCTCCAAGATTCATCAGATCCCGGATTCCTCAGGACCCTGTGTTACCCCAGGAGCTAGTGCAGGAAGTGCAAGGCCTCCTGGAGCTGGGGGTCATCCGCAAGGTCCCTTTAAGAGAAAAAGGCAAGGGCTTTTATTCCAACCTATTCACAGTACCCAAAAAGGATGGTTCTGTCAGGTCCATCCTGGGCTTGAAGATTCTCAACAAGTTTGTCAGGGGCTGGAGCTTTCGCATGGAGACTCTGCGATCTGCCATCAGTTCACTGCGCCCAGGGGATTTCATGACGTCTGTGGACATCAAAGATGCTTACCTTCATATTCCTGTGTTCCCAGGTCATCAAAGGTTCCTCAGGTTCGCTCTGGAGGATCAACACTACCAGTTTGTGGCTTTGCCCTTTGGTCTCACCTCAGCTCCCAGGGTGTCCACCAAGGTGCTGGCGTAATGCCTCTGCTCAGATGTCAGGGCGTCCGCGTGCTTCCCTATCTGGATGACATTCTCATCACTTCCCAGTCTCTACATCAGGCAGAGTTGGATACTCAGCTGGTGGTGTCCACTCTGGAGTCATTTGGATGGGTGATAAACCACCCCAAGTCCTCACTGTCCCCTTCCTTGGTGACTCCATTCCTAGGAATGAATCTGGATACGGTTCAGGCAAGGATCTTCCTTCCTCAGCAGAAGGTGGACAGTCTGATTGCACAGGTCCAGTTCCTGCTATCTTGTCATCATCCCTCCATCAGGCAGGGGATGCAGCTGGTGGGCCTGATGGTGTCGTGCTTCGAGGCGGTCCCTTATGCTCAGTTCCACTTGAGGCCTCTGCAACTCCACCTCTTGTCAGTGTGGGACAAGGATCCAGCGTCCCTTGACAGAGTCTGTGTGCTCTTCCCCCTGGTCAGGAGGTGCCTCTCGTGGTGGATGGACTCAAGGAACCTGATGGGGGGCAGATCCTTTCTTACCCCCTCCTGGGAGATGGTAACCACGGATGCCAGTCTGTCAGGTTGGGGGGGTTTCTGAAAGTCCCTGCGGTTCCAGGGGAGGTGGGGCCCTCAGGAGGCCCACACACCTATCAATGTCTTGGAACTGCGGGCGATCAGGTTAGTTCTGGCTCAGTTGACTCCTCACCTTCGGGGGCTGCCTGTTCAGGTGCGCTCGGACAACCAGACGGCAGTTGCCTACATCAATCACCAGGGAGGGACCCGGAGCAAGGGGCCCTCCAGGAAGTGTCTCTGATCCTGACATAGTAACATAGTATGTAAGGCTGAATAAAGACTTTAGTCCATCCAGTTCAGCCTGTTTAACTCCTTCCAGTGGTCTAGTAGCCATAGCTGGAAATGTTATTACATGCCAGGAAGGCATCACCTGGGTGGAGGCCAATGTCCCCTGCATATCAGCTGTGTACATCCCGGGGGTGGAAAATCACCTGGCGGACACTCTGAGCTGGGGGACCTCTCGCCAGGGAGAATGGTCCCTCTCTCTTGATTAAAGTGGACCAACACCCAGGATTTTGACTATCCTGGGTCTTGGTCCACTTCGATGGGGCACCCCCGATCGGGGTGCCCCGCTGTGTGAAACCCCCCCCAACCCCCCGAAAAACTCACCTCTCCGCGCTCCCAGCGCCAACGTACAAGGACGTCTAAGCGGCTGCCGCCGCCGCCGCCTCCCGCGCGTCCCTTTTGACGCGCGCGCGCGCCCGCGCCGGCCATTCGCAGACGGCCGGCGCGGGGGCGCGCACGCCTGCAGGGGCGCGAGGGAGGCGGCGGCGGCCGGCCGCCGCCGAAGATCAGGTAGGGTTTTTCGGGGGTTTTGGGGGGGTTACACCCCGCGGGACATCCCGATCTCGGATGTCCCGCGGGGTGGGGGGTGATCGGCCCGGGAATCTTATAGATTCCCGGGCCGATCACCCGTGGGTGTTGGTCCACTTTAAAGCTAGGAAGAAGTCTTCTTCTTCCATTTACTATAGGGTTTGGCGTGCCTACATTGACTGGTGTGAGTCTAAGTCTCTTCCCTGTCGTGTGTTCTCTATTTCCAGGATTCTGGAGTTCCTGCAGCATGGGTTGGAGATGGGGCTCCAACTTAGTACTTTGAAGGGGCAGGTCTCTGCCCTGGCTGTTTTCTTCCAGAAGTCCTTTGCTCAGCATCCTCTGATCAGGACTTTTTTCCAGGGGTCACTCATGTGCGTCCCCCTCGTAAGCTTACGGTGCCTGTTTGGGATTTGAACTTGGTTCTGTCAGCCTTGCAGGGTGCTCCCTTTGAACCTGTGCAGGATGCTGCCCTGGCCATTCTTACTCTCAAAGTTGTCTTTCTGGTGGCTGTCACCTCTGTCAGGCGTGTGTCTGAGTTGGCGGCGCTGTCCATCCAGCCCCCCTACTATGAGAGACACCAGGACAAGGTGGTGTTTCGCTTCAAGCCAGATTTTCTGTATAAGGTAGTGTCTGCCTTTCATCTGAATCAGGATATTGTTCTTCCTTCATTGTGCCCTAATCCTAGTAATGCTAAGGAGAGGGTTTTGCACTCTTTGGATGTGGTTAGGTGTCTGAAGTACTATCTGGTGGCTACTGCACCTTTCAGAAAGACTGATGCTCTTTTTGTGGTCCATTCTGGTCCTAGGAAGGGTTTGGCTCCTGCCAAGTCTACTATCAGCAAATGGATCCGTCAGGCTGTGATTCAGGCCTACTCTGCTAAGGGGAAGAATCCTCCCTTCCGCCTTGCTGCTCATTCTACTCGTGCTATTGGTGCCTCTTGGGCTTTTCAGCACCAGGCTTCTGTTGAACAAGTTTGCAAGGCCGCTACTTGGTCTTCTGTTCATACCTTTTCCAAGTATTACAAGGTTGATGTTAGGGCCTCAGCTGATGCTGTTTTTGGCTGTAAGGTTCTGCAGGCGGCAGTGGTTTAAACTGTCTGCTGTTGACTTTGGGGATCCCACCCTACTTTATGGACACTGCTATTGGATGTCCCGACAGTAAGTATTATATCTGGAGCAGGACGTACTGTATACTAAGAATAATACAATTCTGTGATTACTCACCTGTAGAATTGGTATTATGAGTATACAGTACGTCCTGCTCCACCCCACCCTTGGTTTTTGCATTATCTTGGATCCCCTGTATGGTGATTGTTATTATTGTTACTAGTTTGGGTTGTTTTTAATTCTCCCGGCTTCTCGTTAACTCGTTCAATGCTGGGGATTTGTGGGAGGTCCCGGGTATTTGAGGGGCCGGGAGGAGCCTGTTTCGATGTCTCTGCAGTCCAGCGCCATCTGGCGGAGTATTACCCGACAGTAAGTATTGCATCTGGAGCAGGACGTACTGTATACTCATAATACCAATTCTACAGGTGAGTAATCACAGAATTGTATTTTTTTTCTCCCTATATTGAGATTAATAGGCCGGTTCTGCATGGCGCAGTCAGGGAACCCTCTGGGGATGGGGCGCGACGGGGGGCACGTTGCAGGTGTACCGCCAATGCGGGAGGGAAAGGGTTAACCCCTCTTCTTGGCGGGAACGGCTTCTGCAGGGTTCCCTGATGTGCGGCAGGCTCCGGGAAGTCACGTAGCGCTGATTAATGATGCGGCTCGCATATATCCGAGGGGTGTGCGCCTCCCCCGCTCGCTACCTGCTGACTCCAAACGCCGAATGGCGCCCGGGGAGGGCACCTCTGCCCGCCGTGCCAGCTCCCCCCCCCCCCCGACTCAGGGTCAGCGTGTCCTAATCCTGCCATGCTGACATTTCCCTTGTTGCATTGTTCTAGCTCAGCTACTTGTTCCGTGTCAGTGGCTGCGCCTCCGGAGTCCTCCTTTACGATCCCTGTTAACCATCCCTTACTTTAGAGGACCTATCCCTATTAACCCCTCAAGCAAAAACGCCCTATTAGCCAATGTTCCCCTTTAGCATCCCCATTAACCAACCCTTACTAAAGGACTTATCCTCATTAACCCTTCAATCATTAAAACCCTATTAGCCAGAGTTCCCCTTTAGCATCCCTATAAACCACCCCTTACTTTAGAGGACCTATCCCTATTAACCTCTCAAGCAAAAACGCCCTATTAGCCAATGTTCCCCTTTAGCATTCCCATTAACCAACCCTTACTATAGGACTTATCCTCATTAACCCTTCAATCATTAAAACCCTATTAGCCAGAGTTCCCCTTTAGCATCCCTATAAACCACCCCTTAGAGGACCTATCCCTATTAACCCCTCAAGCAAAAACGCCCTATTAGCCAATGTTCCCCTTTAGCATTCCCATTAACCAACCCTTACTATAGGACTTATCCCCATTAACCCTTCAATCATTAAAACCCTATTAGCTAGAGTTCCCCCTTTAGCATCCCTATAAACCACCCCTTACTTTAGAGGACCTATCCATTTTAAATGCTCAATTGAGTTAGGGACCATTAGCAAGAGTTCCCCTTTAGTATCCCTATAAGCCACCCCTTACTATAGAGGACCTATCCCTATTAACCCCTCAAGCAAAAACGCCCTATTAGCCAATGCATCCCAATTAACCAACCCTTACTATAGGACTTATCCCCATTAACCCTTCAATTATTACCTATTTAACCCTATTTGCCAGAGTCCCCCTTTAGTATCACTATAAACCACCCCTTACTTTAGAGGACCTATCCATTTTAAATCCTCAATCAATAAAGCTGAGCAGGCAGTGGTTTAAAGGGATGCTAAAGAGAAACTCTGGCTAATAGGGTGTTATTGATTGAGGGGTTAATAAAGGTAGGTGCCGTTTAATAGGTGGTGGGTTATAGGGTTACTAAAGGGGGACTCCGCCTAACAGGGCTTTATTGATTGAGGATTGAATAGAAATAAGTCCTCCAAAGTGAGGCGCAGATTCAAGGGTTAATATGGATATGTTCTCTTTAATAGGGTTTATAGCGATGCTAAAGGGGGACTCGGGCTTTATGGATTGAGGGGTTAATGGGAATAGGTCATCTTTAGCATCCCAATAAACCGCCCCTTAGTATTGAAGGGGACCTATCACTATTAACCCTTCAATCAATAAAGCTCTATTATCATCCCTGTAAAATACCCCTTATTTAAGGGGAGCTCTGGATGAAATGGCTTTACTGATTGAGGGGGATAGGTTCTCTTTAGCATCCCTATAAACCACCCTCTATTAAAGAAGACCTACCCCCCCATTAACCCATCGGTCAATAGCACACCCTATTAGCCAGAGTCCCACAATACCAGCCCCATAAACCTTCCCCCTTTTAAAGAGGACCTATCCCTATTAACCCCTAAGCCTAATTGCCCAGAGTCCCTCTTATCATCTCTATAAACCACCTCTCGTTAGTAAACTCTCAATCATTGAAGCCCTACTAGCTTTACTATAAGCCACCCCTATCCTCATTAACCCATAAATCAATAACACTCTATGAGTCCCACAATAGCATCCCTATAAACTTTCCCCCTTATTAAAGAGGACATATCTTTATTAACCCCTAAATTAATCAAGCTTTATTAGCCAGAGTCCCTCTTATCATCCCTATAAACCACCTAACCTTAGTAAACTCTCAATCGATGAAGCCCTACTAGCCTCCCTATAAGCCACCCCTATCCCCATTAAACCAATACCATCTCTATAAACTTTCCCCTTATTAAAGAGGACCTATCCCTATTAACCCCTGAATTAATCAAGCCCTATTGCCCAGAGTCCCTCTTTAGCATCCCTCTAAACCACCCCCTGTTAGAGAACCTATTCCGAGTTAATTCTTCATCATTTAAGCCCTACTAGCCTCCCTATAAGCCACCCCTATCCCCATTAACCCATCAATCAATAGCACACTCTATTAGCCCACTTTACATCCCTAAAAACCACTTCCTATCACTCTTAAAGTGGACCAAAGCCCAGCACGATCGGCCCGTGAATCTATAAGATTTCCGGGCCGATCGATTCCCTCCCCCCCTGGGGCATCCAAAATCGGGATGCTCCGCTGTGAGAACATCCCCAGGTTGCCCCATACACATACTGCTTCCCGTTCCAACGGCGCGAGCCGCAGCCGCATCCCCGCTATCCCTCTAGCATGTGTGAATGGCCGGCGCGACCACGCTTCCTGTTAGAGGGAAACGGGGGATGCGGCCTTCAGCGCGCTGGGAGCCGCTGGCCTTAGACAGTGTGACATCAGCGCCCCTGAGCGAGCTGATTGGACGAGCGGCCGCGCATGGGCCGTACGACCGGGAAGAGGTGAGTTGTGATCGGCGATCTGGGGGTTTCTCACAGCGGGGCATCCCTGATCGAGGTGCCCCGGGGAAAGAACCAAAGCCCAGGATAGTCAAAATCTTTGGGCCACTTTAAAGACAAGGCAAATCAGGTAACTAGTAAACCGGCTTTAAGATAAAAAAAAAAAAAAAAACAACTCAGCAACAACAACAACTTGATTTATTACAATAGACGTGTGTATATATGCATATATCAGTGTACATGGATCTGGAGGGAGGCGTGTGCGGGCCTATGTTTGGGGAAGGGGGGTGGATGCGGTCCCCGCAGTCCCCTCCAATTATCGCTCGCTATTGCGGCCAGCTGTTCCAGCGCCGTGCAGCTGGAGGGTCACGAATCGCGCGGCAGAGAATAATATTCCGCAATGATACGATAAAGAGGAGCCCCTCCCCCCTCGGCAGTAGCTCGATGATGATGAAAGGAGGGGGGGGCGGAACTGAAGTGTATCCGTGAAATTATAGTTCATCGGCGCCAAGGCAGGAGAAGGCGGAGGGGAGGGAGGGAGTGCGCTGCGTTACGCCGAGCCTGATACTTCCCCGTCCTTAATTACCACCCAGAGCTCCAAAGTGTTCAATCTAAATTAATTAAAGACACCAGTGACCCAAATTACCGGCGCCTGCGCCTTCTGCCGACGCTGATTTTTTTTTTTTCCCCCCGTGCGGCGCGTTTCCTGTGGCTTCCATGAAATGTCACAGCGAGGTGCGGGCTTGTACCTCGCCGCCCTCCTTGTTCTCTCACCGTGATAAAGTAGCTCCCCCACCTCCTCCTCTTCTACAACCTGACCGACTCTTCAAAGCGTTCTGACTCCACAGCATTAAAAAAAAAAAAATTAACAATAACACCCCGGCGCTCCGACTAGATGTTCCCGTTCCTCCCGCTGCGCCGCGACACCGTAATTATCCCTATTTTCCTATCGGGCTCCGCGTGGGGTGCAGCACAAAGGTTTTGTTTTTCTCATTGTCCCACTCAAAAGAGCTTTGAAAATGGCACCTGGGGTTCTGACGCTTCCTGTGACAAGTGGCAGGATAATGGCGGGGTCACTCGGCGCAGTTGCCATGGAAATAAAAAGCCGTTTAGTTGCGACTGAAAGGGGCGAATCTTCGATTAAAAGGTTTTCCTCAATCCATCAAGTGGATGGATGGAGTTAGAGGGGAGCTGGATGGATAGTAGGGGTACAGGATGGAGTCAGAGGGGAGCTGGATGGATAGTAGGGGTACAGGATGGAGTCAGGGGGATCTGGATGGATAGTAGGGGTACAGGATGGAGTCAGAGGGGAGCTGGATGGATAGTAGGGGTACAGGATGGAGTCAGAGGAGAGCTGGATGGATAGTAGGGGTACAGGATGGAGTCAGAGGGGAGCTGGATGGATAGTAGGGGTACAGGATGGAGTCAGAGGGGAGCTGGATGGATAGTAGGGGTACAGGATGGAGTCAGAGGGGAGCTGGATGGATAGTAGGGGTACAGGATGGAGTCAGAGGGGAGCTGGATGGATAGTAGGGGTACAGGATGGAGTCAGAGGGGAGCTGGATGGATAGTAGGGGTACAGGATGGAGTCAGAGGGGAGCTGGATGGATAGTAGGGGTACAGGATGGAGTCAGAGGGGAGCTGGATGGATAGTAGGGGTACAGGATGGAGTCAGAGAGGAGCTGAATGGATAGTAGGGGTACAGGATGGAGTCAGAGGGGAGCTGGAAGGATAGTAGGGGTACAGGATGGAGTCAGAGGGGAGCTGGAAGGATAGTAGGGGTACAGGATGGAGTCAGAGGGGAGCTGGATGGATAGTAGGGGTACAGGATGGAGTCAGAGGAGAGCTGGATGGATAGTAGGGGTACAGGATGGAGTCAGAGGAGAGCTGGATGGATAGTAGGGGTACATGATGGAGTCAGAGGGGGGCTGGATGGATAGTAGGGGTACAGGATGGAGTCAGAAGGGAAGCTGGATGGATAGTAGGGGTACAGGATGGAGTCAGAGGGGAGCTGGAAGGATAGTAGGGGTACAGGATGGAGTCAGAGGGGAGCTGGATGAATAGTAGGGGTACAGGATGGAGTCAGAAGGGAAGCTGGATGGATAGTAGGGGTACAGGATGGAGTCAGAGGGGAGCTGGAAGGATAGTAGGGGTACAGGATGGAGTCAGAGGGGAGCTGGATGGATAGTAGGGGTACAGGATGGAGTCAGAGGGGAGCTGGATGGATAGTAGGGGTACAGGATGGAGTCAGAGGGGGGCTGGATGGATAGTAGGGGTACAGGATGGAGTCAGAGGGGAGCTGGATGGATAGTAGGGGTACAGGATGGAGTCAGAGGAGAGCTGGATGGATAGTAGGGGTACAGGATGGAGTCCAGGATGGAGTCAGAGGGGAGCTGGAAGGATAGTAGGGGTACAGGATGGAGTCAGAGGGGAGCTGGATGGATAGTAGGGGTACAGGATGGAGTCAGAGGGGAGCTGGAAGGATAGTAGGGGTACAGGATGGAGTCAGAGGGGAGCTGGATGGATAGTAGGGGTACAGGATGGAGTCAGAGGAGAGCTGGATGGATAGTAGGGGTACAGGATGGAGTCAGGGGAGCTGGATGGATAGTAGGGGTACAGGATGGAGTCAGAGGTGAGCTGGATGGATAGTAGGGGTACAGGATGGAGTCAGAGGGGAGCTGGAAGGATAGTAGGGGTACAGGATGGAGTCAGAGGGGAGCTGGATGGATAGTAGGGGTACAGGATGGAGTCAGAGGGGAGCTGGATGGATAGTAGGGGTACAGGATGGAGTCAGAGGAGAGCTGGATGGATAGTAGGGGTACAGAATGGAGTCAGAGGGGAGCTGGATGGATAGTAGGGGTACAGGATGGAGTCAGAGGAGAGCTGGATGGATAGTAGGGGCACAGGATGGAGTCAGAGGAGAGTTGGATGGATAGTAGGGGTACAGGATGGAGTCAGAGGGGGGCTGGATGGATAGTAGGGGTACAGGATGGAGTCAGAGGGGAGCTGGATGGATAGTAGGGGTACAGGATGGAGTCAGAGGGGAGCTGGATGGATAGTAGGGGTACAGGATGGAGTCAGAGGGGAGCTGGATGGATAGTAGGGGTACAGGATGGAGTCAGAGGGGAGCTGGATGGATAGTAGGGGTACAGGATGGAGTCAGAGGGGGGCTGGATGGATAGTAGGGGTACAGGATGGAGTCAGAGGGGAGCTGGATGGATAGTAGGGGTACAGGATGGAGTCAGTGGGGAGCTGGATGGATAGTAGGGGTACAGGATGGAGTCAGAAGGGAGCTGGATGGATAGTAGGGGTACAGGATGGAGTCAGAGGAGAGCTGGATGGATAGTAGGGGTACAGGATGGAGTCAGAGGAGAGCTGGATGGATAGTAGGGGTACAGGATGGAGTCAGATGGGAGCTGGATGGATAGTAGGGATACAGGATGGAGTCAGAGGGGAGCTGGATGGATAGTAGGGGTACAGGATGGAGTCAGAGGGGGGCTGGATGGATAGTAGGGGTACAGGATGGAGTCAGTGGAGAGCTGGATGGATAGTAGGGGTACAGGATGGAGTCAGAGGGGAGCTGGATGGATAGTAGGGGTACAGGATGGAGTCAGAAGGGAGCTGGATGGATAGTAGGGGTACAGGATGGAGTCAGAGGAGAGCTGGATGGATAGTAGGGGTACAGGATGGAGTCAGATGGGAGCTGGATGGATAGTAGGGGTACAGGATGGAGTCAGAGGGGAGCTGGATGGATAGTAGGGGTACAGGATGGAGTCAGAGGGGAGCTGGATGGATAGTAGGGGTACAGGATGGAGTCAGAGGGGAGCTGGATGGATAGTAGGGGTACAGGATGGAGTCAGAAGGGAGCTGGATGGATAGTAGGGGTACAGGATGGAGTCAGAGGGGAGATGGATGGATAGTAGGGGTACAGGATGGAGTCAGAGTGGAGCTGGATGGATAGTAGAGGTACAGGATGGAGTCAGGGGAGCTGGATGGATAGTAGGGGTACAGGATGGAGTCAGAGGTGAGCTGGATGGATAGTAGGGGTACAGGATGGAGTCAGAGGAGAGCTGGATGGATAGTAGAGGTACAGGATGGAGTCAGGGGAGCTGGATGGATAGTAGGGGTACAGGATGGAGTCAGAGGTGAGCTGGATGGATAGTAGGGGTACAGGATGGAGTCAGAAGGGAGCTGGATGGATAGTAGGGGTACAGGATGGAGTCAGAGGGGAGCTGGATGGATAGTAGGGGTACAGGATGGAGTCAGAGGAGAGCTGGATGGATAGTAGGGGTACAGGATGGAGTCAGAAGGGAGCTGGATGGATAGTAGGGGTACAGGATGGAGTCAGAGGGGAGCTGGATGGATAGTAGGGGTACAGGATGGAGTCAGAAGGGAGCTGGATGGATAGTAGGGGTACAGGATGGAGTCAGAGGAGAGCTGGATGGATAGTAGGGGTACAGGATGGAGTCAGAAGGGAGCTGGATGGATAGTAGAGGTACAGGATGGAGTCAGAGGAGAGCTGGATGGATAGTAGGGGTACAGGATGGAGTCAGATGGGAGCTGGATGGATAGTAGGGATACAGGATGGAGTCAGAGGGGAGCTGGATGGATAGTAGGGGTACAGGATGGAGTCAGAGGGGGGCTGGATGGATAGTAGGGGTACAGGATGGAGTCAGATGGGAGCTGGATGGATAGTAGGGATACAGGATGGAGTCAGAGGGGAGCTGGATGGATAGTAGGGGTACAGGATGGAGTCAGAGGGGAGCTGGATGGATAGTAGGGGTACAGGATGGAGTCAGAGGAGAGCTGGATGGATAGTAGGGGTACAGGATGGAGTCAGATGGGAGCTGGATGGATAGTAGGGATACAGGATGGAGTCAGAGGGGAGCTGGATGGATAGTAGGGGTACAGGATGGAGTCAGAGGGGGGCTGGATGGATAGTAGGGGTACAGGATGGAGTCAGTGGAGAGCTGGATGGATAGTAGGGGTACAGGATGGAGTCAGAGGAGAGCTGGATGGATAGTAGGGGTACAGGATGGAGTCAGATGGGAGCTGGATGGATAGTAGGGGTACAGGATGGAGTCAGAAGGGAGCTGGATGGATAGTAGGGGTACAGGATGGAGTCAGAGGGGAGCTGGATGGATAGTAGGGGTACAGGATGGAGTCAGAGGAGAGCTGAATGGATAGTAGGGGTACAGGATGGAGTCAGAGGTGAGCTGGATGGATAGTAGGGGTACAGGATGGAGTCAGAAGGGAGCTGGATGGATAGCAGGGGTACAGGATGGAGTCAGAGGGGAGCTGGATGGATAGTAGGGGTACAGGATGGAGTCAGAGGGGAGCTGGATGGATAGTAGGGGTACAGGATGGAGTCAGAGGAGAGCTGGATGGATAGTAGGGGTACAGGATGGAGTCAGATGGGAGCTGGATGGATAGTAGGGGTACAGGATGGAGTCAGAAGGGAGCTGGATGGATAGTAGGGGTACAGGATGGAGTCAGAGGAGAGCTGGATGGATAGTAGGGGTACAGGATGGAGTCAGAAGGGAGCTGGATGGATAGTAGGGGTACAGGATGGAGTCAGAGGAGAGCTGGATGGATAGTAGGGGTACAGGATGGAGTCAGATGGGAGCTGGATGGATAGTAGGGGTACAGGATGGAGTCAGAAGGGAGCTGGATGGATAGTAGGGGTACAGGATGGAGTCAGAAGGGAGCTGGATGGATAGTAGGGGTACAGGATGGAGTCAGAGGAGAGCTGGATGGATAGTAGGGGTACAGGATGGAGTCAGAGGAGAGCTGGATGGATAGTAGGGGTACAGGATGGAGTCAGATGGGAGCTGGATGGATAGTAGGGATACAGGATGGAGTCAGAGGGGAGCTGGATGGATAGTAGGGGTACAGGATGGAGTCAGAGGGGGGCTGGATGGATAGTAGGGGTACAGGATGGAGTCAGTGGAGAGCTGGATGGATAGTAGGGGTACAGGATGGAGTCAGAGGAGAGCTGGATGGATAGTAGGGGTACAGGATGGAGTCAGATGGGAGCTGGATGGATAGTAGGGGTACAGGATGGAGTCAGAAGGGAGCTGGATGGATAGTAGGGGTACAGGATGGAGTCAGAGGGGAGCTGGATGGATAGTAGGGGTACAGGATGGAGTCAGAGGGGAGCTGGATGGATAGTAGGGGTACAGGATGGAGTCAGAAGGGAGCTGGATGGATAGTAGGGGTACAGGATGGAGTCAGAGGGGAGCTGGATGGATAGTAGGGGTACAGGATGGAGTCAGAGGGGAGCTGGATGGATAGTAGGGGTACAGGATGGAGTCAGAAGGGAGCTGGATGGATAGTAGGGGTACAGGATGGAGTCAGAGGGGAGCTGGATGGATAGTAGAGGTACAGGATGGAGTCAGAGGGAAGCTGGATGGATAGTAGGGGTACAGGATGGAGTCAGAGGAGAGCTGGATGGATAGTAGGGGTACAGGATGGAGTCAGAGGGGAGCTGGATGGATAGTAGAGGTACAGGATGGAGTCAGAGGGGAGCTGGATGGATAGTAGGGGTACAGGATGGAGTCAGAGGAGAGCTGGATGGATAGTAGAGGTACAGGATGGAGTCAGAGGGGAGCTGGATGGATAGTAGGGGTACAGGATGGAGTCAGAGGAGAGCTGGATGGATAGTAGGGGTACAGGATGGAGTCAGAGGGGAGCTGGATGGATAGTAGGGGTACAGGATGGAGTCAGAGGGGAGCTGGATGGATAGTAGGGGTACAGGATGGAGTCAGTGGAGAGCTGGATGGATAGTAGGGGTACAGGATGGAGTCAGAGGGGAGCTGGATGGATAGTAGGGGTACAGGATGGAGTCAGTGGAGAGCTGGATGGATAGTAGGGGTACAGGATGGAGTCAGAGGGGAGCTGGATGGATAGTAGGGGTACAGGATGGAGTCAGAGGGGAGCTAGATGGATAGTAGGGGTACAGGATGGAGTCAGAGGGGAGCTGGATGGATAGTAGGGGTACAGGATGGAGTCAGTGGAGAGCTGGATGGATAGTAGGGGTACAGGATGGAGTCAGAGGGGAGCTGGATGGATAGTAGGGGTACAGGATGGAGTCAGAGGGGAGCTAGATGGATAGTAGGGGTACAGGATGGAGTCAGAGGGGAGCTGGATGGATAGTAGGGGTACAGGATGGAGTCAGAAGAGGGCTGGATGGATAGTAGGGGTACAGGATGGTGTCAGAGGGGAGCTGGATGGATAGTAGGGGTACAGGATGGAGTCAGAGGGGAGCTGGATGGATAGTAGGGGTACAGGATGGAGTCAGAGGGGAGCTGGATGGATAGTAGGGGTACAGGATGGATAGTAGGGGTACAGGATGGAGTCAGAGGGGAGCTGGATGGATAGTAGGGGTACATGATGGAGTCAGAGGGGAGCTGGATGGATAGTAGGGGTACAGGATGGAGTCAGAGGTGAGCTGGATGGATAGTAGGGGTACAGGATGGAGTCAGAAGAGGGCTGGATGGATAGTAGGGGTACAGGATGGAGTCAGAAGAGGGCTGGATGGATAGTAGGGGTACAGGATGGAGTCAGAGGGGAGCTGGATGGATAGTAGGGGTACAGGATGGAGTCAGAAGAGGGCTGGATGGATAGTAGGGGTACAGGATGGAGTCAGAGGGGAGCTGGATGGATAGTAGGGGTACAGGATGGATAGTAGGGGTACAGGATGGAGTCAGAGGGGAGCTGGATGGATAGTAGGGGTACAGGATGGATAGTAGGGGTACAGGATGGAGTCAGAGGGGAGCTGGATGGATAGTAGGGGTACAGGATGGAGTCAGAGGGGAGCTGGATGGATAGTAGGGGTACATGATGGAGTCAGAGGGGAGCTGGATGGATAGTAGGGGTACAGGATGGATAGTAGGGGTACAGGATGGAGTCAGAGGGGAGCTGGATGGATAGTAGGGGTACAGGATGGAGTCAGAGGGGAGCTGGATGGATAGTAGGGGTACAGGATGGATAGTAGGGGTACAGGATGGAGTCAGAGGGGATCTGGATGGATAGTAGGGGTACAGGATGGAGTCAGAGGGGAGCTGGATGGATAGTAGGGGTACAGGATGGAGTCAGAGGGGAGCTGGATGGATAGTAGGGGTACAGGATGGAGTCAGAGGGGGGCTGGATGGATAGTAGGGGTACAGGATGGAGTCAGAGGGGAGCTGGATGGATAGTAGGGGTACAGGATGGAGTCAGAGGGGAGCTGGATGGATAGTAGGGGTACAGGATGGAGTCAGAGGGGGGCTGGATGGATAGTAGGGGTACAGGATGGAGTCAGAGGGGAGCTGGATGGATAGTAGGGGTACAGGATGGGGTCAGAGGGGAGCTGGATGGATAGTAGGGGTACAGGATGGAGTCAGAGGGGAGCTGGATGGATAGTAGGGGTACAGGATGGAGTCAGAGGGGGGCTGGATGGATAGTAGGGGTACAGGATGGAGTCAGAGGAGAGCTGGATGGATAGTAGGGGTACAGGATGGAGTCAGAGGGGGGCTGGATGGATAGTAGGGGTACAGGATGGAGTCAGAGGGGAGCTGGATGGATAGTAGGGGTACAGGATGGAGTCAGTGGAGAGCTGGATGGATAGTAGGGGTACAGGATGGAGTCAGAGGGGAGCTGGATGGATAGTAGGGGTACAGGATGGAGTCAGAGGGGGGCTGGATGGATAGTAGGGGTACAGGATGGAGTCAGAGGGGGGCTGGATGGATAGTAGGGGTACAGGATGGAGTCAGAGGGGAGCTGGATGGATAGTAGGGGTACAGGATGGAGTCAGTGGAGAGCTGGATGGATAGTAGGGGTACAGGATGGAGTCAGAGGGGGCTGGATGGATAGTAGGGGTACAGGATGGAGTCAGAGGGGGCTGGATGGATAGTAGGGGTACAGGATGGAGTCAGAGGGGGGCTGGATGGATAGTAGGGGTACAGGATGGAGTCAGAGGGGAGCTGGATGGATAGTAGGGGTACAGGATGGAGTCAGAGGGGAGCTGGATGGATAGTAGGGGTACAGGATGGAGTCAGAGGGGGGCTGGATGGATAGTAGGGGTACAGGATGGAGTCAGAGGAGAGCTGGATGGATAGTAGGGGTACAGGATGGAGTCAGAGGGGAGCTGGATGGATAGTAGGGGTACAGGATGGAGTCAGAGGGGAGCTGGATGGATAGTAGGGGTACAGGATGGAGTCAGAGGGGAGCTGGATGGATAGTAGGGGTACAGGATGGAGTCAGAGGGGAGCTGGATGGATAGTAGGGGTACAGGATGGAGTCAGAGGGGAGCTGGATGGATAGTAGGGGTACAGGATGGAGTCAGAGGGGAGCTGGATGGATCTAGGTTGATATCCGCCATACAGATGCATGTAACATCCCATTGTTCTTTGCTGTGCCCATTTGCTGCAGGCAAATAAGGTTCCGCTGGTAAATGGGTCAGTTGGGGAATCTATAGTTTTAATGAGAGACAGGTATGATTCATTTATGTAATTTTTGAGGCGAACGAGACCCGGCCACCGGCACTATGGCTGCTGACTTGGCAGAGGCGGCACAGCCTGCGCGTGAACTCGCCCCCCCCCCCCCCACCTTCGCCATCGTTCTCCAAGACAAGCTGTTTCCCCCTCTGATTGGCATAGCCGGTGCACTAACTGGCGGTGTACTAACTGCTGACTCTCCCACGATTTCTGCAGAATCAGTGCTGCCCGCCGCTTGCTCCTGCAAGGTTTAAAGAGGAAGGCGCGTCTCTGGGCTCTATGACGCCATTGCTTTTATTACATCCCAGGACAGCTTGTACCGTCGTGCGTCTTCAAATTTAGAGGCCGACGTAGTCGCAGGCAGGTGATAGAGACGTGTGGGTCAGCTCATTACATGCCCGGCGTTATCGAGTGGCCTGACGTTGTGTTCCGCGTCTATTGATTTACTCTTCTTATTCTTTGATTGTATCTGCTGAGGTGAGTATCTCGGTTCATTGCTGAAGCATTTCATGCCCTATCAACTGTGTGTCTGTGGTGAGCACTATGAACTGCCCGTCTATGGTGAGCACTATGAACTGCCCGTCTATGGTGAGCACTATGAACTGCCCGTCTATGGTGAGAACTATAAACTTCCCGTCTATGGTGAGAACTATAAACTTCCCGTCTATGGTGAGAACTATAAACTTCCCGTCTATGGTGAGAACTATAAACTTCCCGTCTATGGTGAGAACTATGAACTGCCGTCTATGGTAAGCACTATTAACTGCCCGTCTATGGTGAGCACTATGAACTGCCCGTCTATGGTAAGCACTGAGAACTGCCCGTCTATGGTAAGCACTAAGAACTGCCCGTCTATGGTGAGAACTATAAACTGCCCGTCTATGGTGAGCACTGTGAACTGCCCGTCTATGGTGAGAACTATAAACTGCCCGTCTATGGTAAGCACTATTAACTGCCCGTCTATGGTGAGAACTATAAACTGCCCGTCTATGGTGAGAACTATAAACTGCCCGTCTATGGTGAGCACTGTGAACTGCCCGTCTATGGTGAGAACTATAAACTGCCCGTCTATGGTGAGCACTGTGAACTGCCCGTCTATGGTGAGCACTGTGAACTGCCCGTCTATGGTGAGCACTGTGAACTGCCCGTCTATGGTGAGCACTGTGAACTGCCCGTCTATGGTGAGCACTATAAACTGCCCGTCTATGGTAAGCACTATAAACTGCCCGTCTATGGTAAGCACTATAAACTGCCCGTCTATGGTAAGCACTATAAACTGCCCGTCTATGGTAAGCACTATAAACTGCCCGTCTATGGTGAGAACTATAAACTGCCCGTCTATGGTGATAACTATAAACTGCCCGTCTATGGTAAGCACTATAAACTGCCCGTCTATGGTAAGCACTATAAACTGCCCGTCTATGGTGAGAACTATAAACTGCCCGTCTATGGTGAGCACTATGAACTGCCCGTCTATGGTGAGCACTATGAACTGCCCGTCTATGGTGAGCACTATTAACTGCTGTCTATGGGGAGCATTATTAACTGCCCGTCTATGGTGATAGCTATGAACTGCCCGTCTATGGTGATAGCCATGAACTGCCCGTCTATGGTGATAGCTATGAACTGCCCGTCTATGGTGAGCCCTATGACCCGCCCATCTATGGTGAGCCCTATGAACCGCCCATCTATGGTGAGCACTGTGCACCACCCATCTATGGTGAGCACTATGCACCACCCATCTATGGTGTGCACTATGCACCACCCATCTATGGTGAGCACTATGCACCACCCATCTATGGTGAGCACTATGCACCACCCATCTATGGTGAGCACTATGCACCACCCATCTATGGTGAGCACTATGCACCACCCATCTATGGTGAGCACTATGCACCACCCATCTATGGTGTGCACTATGCACCACCCATCTATGGTGTGCACTATGCACCACCCATCTATGGTGTGCACTATGCACCACCCATCTATGGTGTGCACTATGCACCACCCATCTATGGTGTGCACTATGCACTGGCCATCCATGTTAAGCGCAATAAACTGCCTATTAGTAGCGAACACTATAAAGCACCCATCTATAATGATAGCCACAAACTGCCTATGTATGATGAGCATTATGAACCGCCCATATTTGGTGAGCACTAGGAACCACGCATCTATGGTGAGCACTAAGAACCACGCATCTATGGTGAGCTCTAGGAACCACCCATATTTGGTGGCCACTATGAACCCCATGTCTATGGTAAGCACTATAAACCTCCTATTTATGGTGAGCACTGTTCCCATCTGTTCTGGGTGATATGAGCTGCCAGTCACTATGAGCCCATCTGTAATGATTGCTGTGAACCCCCCATTACTGTCAGAGCAGAGAACAAGTCCATTGGTACAGATATTTCCCAGCATGCTGTGCAGTAATAAGCTTTCCATTGCTCAGCCTGGGCCCTAATCCCTCGCCCTTGTGGCTCCCCCCTTGGTCGCCCTCGTTGTCTTCACACAATTGCGGATCAAAACAGATTATAGCTCTTCCTCTCCTTGAACCTGCAGGAGTGCGCGGCTCTTCAATCTGTAACGCCGTTGCGGTGGGGGGACGCCGGATAGAGATATTGCCACAGATTTATCTGCCGGCGTTAGAGGACAAAGGCAATCGGAACTGACACAAATATAGATGAATGCGTCTCCCAGAAAAGCCTCCGATGAGCAAATTAAAATGGAGTCCTGGGTGCGGCGCGGGGGAGCGAGCGCAGTGATTGATTCTCTCTCCCAGACACGCAAACCAACCGAATATGTCACAGGCGACAAGCACTTTAGGAGCTCCCCGCAGCCGGCGCGATTTATTGCGCGGCCGCATTACACGCCATCAATTCTCCCCGCAGATTATTGATATGAAATCACAGGCTGTAAGTAATCGCCTCTTCCCGATCGATGGCGAGCGCCGGCTGCGTCCCGGCTCCGCGCATGCAAATCCCGGAACGGGAAAAAAAGACGAGAAGGACGCCATCAAAGTCACGTCAAGAAAGTAGATTGAGGATTTGGGTTAAGGTTTTCAGGGTGAAATTAGATATTCAAGCTTCCTCTTAGGCCCGGAATCTTTTATTTGGAGTGGGCAGGGTTAGAACTGTTTTGGGGATCACATGTGGCACTGTCAGGGAACCGCGGGACACGTGATCCAACTATAAACCTCCAGACACACAGACCGCTTTCCCCAAACCCCGTCCATTTGGCTAATAGGCCCAAAACCTGCGGACACAGATTCTTTGAGCAGGGGGGTCGAATGGCTTTGGATACGGCACCAAAAGATTGGGCTGAATGCCGGGCATCCGATGAGTCCAAAATGGAGTCCCTAAATGGGTCAGAAACTTAGATCTCCATTTTTCTAGGTTTCCTATGTCGCAGGGCCCAGAGAAACCTACCTCTACGAGCGGTTTTGTGAGCCGGTTCTGGTTCTGTAGCTGGCTTGGTGCTGGGACACATGGTGGCCCAGCTATGGTCTGATTTGTGTTGGTGCTGCTGGTCTGCAGCCCTCATCTTTCATGTGACAAGGCTCACAGCCAGGGGTCATAACATCTCCAGACCCACCGGAGCCTTCTCAGGCTGGAGGTGTGAGAGAATCAGCAGGGAGTCTGTGATCTGCCCTGCTCAACCCATAAATGCTAATTCCCCTTCCTGGGGGACATGTGCATATTTATGACTAAAAGCCTTAACAGGGGGAAATAAAGGGGAACTCCGGACTTGTATCTGTGGGTTTTTCACCTTTAACTGGATCGTTCCTTCACAGGCACTTCTTGGCACTTTAATGGAAAAGGTCTCGGGCTCTCCTGGGGTGATCTGTGGCCCCAAAATCAGCCGTGCGGCACAGGAAAAGAAGGGGACATAAACATTGCGCCTTCCAAGTGCTGTATTGCCCCTTCTAGCCAGTTACCCGTACGTAAAAGTGTGCAGAGCTCAATACTCAGACTTTTGGAAAAATGAACCTTGTTGTCGGGTTCCAGTACGTGGAACTGAGCGCACAGAGCGCGATAATGTACTAGTGGATCACCCAAGGCCGAAATGAAATGTGGGGCCACAAATTCCTGTCCCGCCAACTGACACCGCGACCACGGAGGATCCATACCCACTGCCAGCGCTGTGCGGAGTCCCCCATCCAGCAACATCACATGAATAAGGTACCTCCTACTACCCCGAACATTCAATTACCCCTATTCATCTCCCCTATTCCCCCCCCCCCCCCCCACGTGGGGCCACAAATTCCTATCCCGCCAACTGATACCACGGAGGATCCATACCCACTGCCAGCACTGCGCAGAGTCCAGCAACATTACATGAATAAGGTACCTCCTACCCAGCAACACCCCTATTCATCTCCCCTATCCCCCCACAAGTGGGGCCACAAATTCCTATTCCGCCATCTGATACCACGGAGGATCCATGCCCACTGCCAGCGCTTCGCGGAGTCCTCCATCCAGCAACATTACATGAATAAAGTACCTCCTACCCAGCAACATAATCTCCACCACCCCCTACAAGCCCAGAGACATAGGGGACACAACCAGGTGAGGCAGGGAGCACATAAAAGGTTGGGGCCCAGTTTTCCTTCCTCCAACACCCGCCTTCGGGTCTCCACAGACCTATACCCTCATTTATACAGCTTGGAAAATGCTCCACTCGATATCTGTGCCCCTCAGCCACATGTATAACTCCCTTGGCTAATAAGAAATCTTTCTTATTCAAGCACTTACCCATCTCTCCATGAGTGCCCTGGTCCCCCCTGGCAACATAAGGTATAACAGACCCCCGGCCTAATGGATATACTCACAATTCAGAGGGATGTGGTCGACCCTACTAGCCAAATGTAATGCCCCATTACTAAAAGGGACCCCCTCTGCCAAAGTAATGGCCTCTACACATTGTAAAGCACTACGGAAGATGATGGCGCTATATAAATAAACATTATTAATAGTAATACCCGAATGAACGGGACCCCAAGCCAAAATGAACACCCGTGAGTCCATACGAGCTCCCTCAGATGTTAATATCTTCTAAGCAAATCAATACCCCATGAAATCTATAAGAGGTCTCCCCATGTAAATGTAATTACAATATATATATTGACCCCTCACACACCCCAACTCGCCAGACACCAGTTATAAAGGGTCAATTAATATTCCCAAAGAGGAGATGGACAGCGATAAATATTTTAAATATATTTGAGCACATATACATATAATACAATTAAAATCTGCGCTGATTGTACTTCACATTCCCAGATATTTTCCAGAATCTGCCCCCAAACCTAATTTGAAAACCTGTTTTTATTTGGTTGGGGAAAGGAACGTGGACTGAAGAGCTTCTGGGCTTGACAGAAATATATATATATATATATATATATATATATATATATATATATATATATACCCTCTATTATATTATTACCCCATTAATCTATAGGATACCCCTCACCAAGTAACCCCATCAGTCCATAAGAGATCCCTCAGTCCCTCAGACATATGAATACCTTCTAGGCCAATGAATACCCCAACAATCTATAAGAGATCTCTCCTTTATCTAATAAATACCCTCAGTTTATTACCCCATCAATCCATAGGATACCCCTCAGCCAAATGAATCAAGTTAATACCATATTAGTCTATAAGAGATCTCCCCAGACACCCCACACCCAGACATAACTTCTAACCAAATGAATTCCCCCTCAGTCATATACTTACCCAATATGAGTTCCGTCAGACATATCAATAACCAAATTAATACCATATCAATCAATAAATCCAAAAAATCCCATCGTAAAAACCATCCCAACTCAACCAGAGGAATACCCTAAATCCACAAGACCCCCCAAATAAATATCAAACAAAAAGGAAACCCCTAATCCAGATAAGTACTTCCTGAATATATTAAAAAAACTTCCTCAACCAAACTAAAATCCCAATTGATCCCATCCAGTCAAAAGATTATCCCCTCAATCCATTACAGATCCCTCAGATAAAAAATAATAGCCTCTTAAGGCATAAGAAGATATACGGTAAAATAAATAACCCCCACACACTCTTTCAACTGCTCCGGGTATGTGTACACTCTCTGCTTGTGTTTGTCTCACTACACAAATGGGTTCAATGTGGAGGAAAGTATCCTAAGTGTGCGCAATCAGATAGTGTGCACATGGTCAGATATGTCAAAAAAATTCCCCCACAAAAAAATAGACACCTCTAGCCCCCCAAAGGCCATGACATAGGGCCACCTCCATCCAACCAGGGCCATGACATGGGGCCACTTCTCATTCTCCAGGGCTATGACATGAGGACACCTCTAGCCCTCCAAGGCCATGACATGGGGCCATGACATAGGGCCATCTCTCGCCCTCCAGGTCCATGACATGGGGCCACCTCTAGTCCTCCAAGGCTATGGTACGAGGACACCTCTGGTCCTCCATGGTCATGACATGGGGCCACGTCTCACCCTCCAGGTCCATGACATGGGGCCACGTCTCGCCATCCAAGGCCATGACATGAGGCCACCTCTAGCCCTCTGGGCCATGACATGGGGCCATCTCTCACCCTCCAGGTCCATGACATGGGGCCATCTCTCGCCCTCCAGGTCCATGACATGGGGCCACTTCTAGCCCTCCAGGGCCATGACATGGGGCCACCTCTAGCCCTCCAGGGCCATGACATGGGGCCACCTCTAGCCCTCCAGGGCCATGACATGGGGCCACCTCTAGCCCTCCAGGGCCATGACATGGGGCCACCTCTAGCCCCCCAGGGCCATGACATGGGGCCACCTCTAGCCCCCCAGGGCCATGACATGTGGCCACCTCAAGCCCTCCAGAGCCATGACATGGGGCCACCTCTAGCCCTCCAGTGCCATGACATGGGGCCACCTCTAGCCCTCCAGTGCCATGACATGGGGCCACCTCTAGCCCTCCAGGGCCATGACATGGGGCCACCTCTAGCCCTCCAGGGCCATGACATGGGGCCACCTCTAGCCCCCCCAGGGCCATGACATGGGGCCACCTCTAGCCCCCCAGGGCCATGACATGGGGCCACCTCAAGCCCTCCAGAGCCATGACATGGGGCCACCTCTAGCCCTCCAGTGCCATGACATGGGGCCACCTCTAGCCCTCCAGTGCCATGACATGGGGCCACCTCTAGCCCTCCAGTGCCATGACATGGGGCCACCTCTAGCCCTCCAGGGCCATGACATGGGGCCACCTCTAGCCCTCCAGGGCCATGACATGGGGCCACCTCTAGCCCTCCAGGGCCATGACATGGGGCCACCTCTAGCCCTCCAGGGCCATGACATGGGGCCACCTCTAGCCCTCCAGGGCCATGACATGGGGCCACCTCTAGCCCTCCAGAGCCATGACATGGGGCCACCTCTAGCCCTCCAGTGCCATGACATGGGGCCACCTCTAGCCCCCCAGGGCCATGACATGGGGCCACCTCTAGCCCTCCATGACCATGACACTGGACTACGTATAGCCCTCCATGGCCATTACATTACTATCTCCAGGGCCATTACATGGGGCCACCTTTAGTCCTCCAGGGCCATGACATAAGGTTATCTCTAGCCCTCCAGAGCCATGACTTGGGGCCACCTTTAGCCCTCCAAGGCCATGGTATGAGGCCTCTCTAGCCCTCCAGGGTGATGATGCAGGGCCACATCTCGCCCTCCACGGCCATGACATGAGGCCATCTCTTCCCTCCAGGGACATGGCATGGGGCCGCCTCTAACCTTCTGGGGCCATGACATAGGGCCACCTCTCGCCCTCCAGGGCTATGACATAGGGCCACCTCTCGCCCTCCAGGGCTATGACATAGGGCCACCTCTCGCCCTCCAGGGCTATGACATAGGGCCACCTCTCGCCCTCCAGGGCTATGACATGCGACCACCTCTCGCCCTCCAGGGCTATGACATAGGACCACCTCTCGCCCTCCAGGGCTATGACATGCGACCACCTCTAGCCCTCTAAGGCCATGACATGCGACCACCTCCAGCCCTCGAAGGCCATGACACGGGCCACTTCCCGCCCTCGAAGGCCATGACATGCGACCACCTCTAGCCCTCTAAGGCCATGACATGAGGCCACCTCTAGCCCTCGAAGGCCATGACACGGGGCCACCTCCAGCCCTCGAAGGCCATGACACGGGGCCACTTCCAGCCCTCCGCGGCCCCTGACCTGTGATAATGGCACAGTTGATGGAGCTGTGATGCGATGAAAGGATGGCAGTCTGGGAATCGGCCCAGCGACAGCTTTGCTGTCTCCTCTATGAATGAAGCCTCTTCGCCCCTTTTCTCGGATTGGCTTCCGCCGCCGCTCTCCCCCCCCCCCCCCTCTTCCCGTCACCCACACGCAGGCTGAGCTCCTCATTAAATAGTCATTAACATGAATAAAGCAGAATGTTCATTTTCCCCTCTGGTTGTACAGAGCTGGCGCGCGCTTGTGTTGCACGGATGGCACTGTGATTGCTGGCTCCCCCCCAGCGCCCCCACTTTTCCCGGCTCCCCCCCCCCCCCTGCCCCCCTCCTCCTCTCCTCTCCTGTACACGGACTGACAAGACCCATTTCAAAGATGGATTGATTCAATTTAACAGGCATTTGGCGGGGTTGGCGAAGGTAGAGCTCCCGTGTTGGAGCCACGCTGATATGCGACTGACCCGACCTAGATATTTATTAGCCCCGGCCCTCTGTGTGGCCAGCCGGGGTCGGTGTTAATCGGACCCCGGAGTGCGGCGCTGACACCTGGCGGCCTTCCGGCTTCACCTGCCCCTGCCGGCCATAGTCCCTGCAGTGGCATCTGCCCCCAACCCTCCTTGCTTCATTGTAGTAACAGTTTTCTTTATTGCATGGCACGGCCTGCTTCGGTATTCATAACAGTTGGGTTATTCTGCCACAAGGTGGCGCAGTGGTACTGCAGAAAGCTGTGGCATCTCCCGGCCCCCTATAAAAAGGGGGATCAACCATAGAGTTCCCGGTGTTTCCTCTGCAGTGAAACTGCGAAGATAGAAGATGGCTCTTTCTCTTGCGCAGGTGAGCGGGGCAAACAAGCCTGCGGCCCTGCAAGTCTATTTCCACCCGTTTCTGGACCCTCACTGCCTCCCAGTCTTGGCTGATGGATCGGGTGAAGGTAGAGGAGCACTAGGGTCAGGTGATCGGGGAGCGCTACTCCAAGCCGCAGACCCTGTTCCACAAAGGGGAGCCGGCCATAGGCTTTATGGTGAGCCTACTAGGGATGCCGAGTTCCTGTCCTGGCTTCTGAGGGGGTGAGAGTTTTGGGGCGAGTATCCAGGCCCTCCTGGATTGCTTTGTCATGGCGCCGGCGGGGTCACGTGGGCACCATTTTCGCGCTCTTCGGGGGGCGGGTCCGGGGGATGACGCGTATCGTGTCGTCTTCCCGTGGCCCGCCCCTTGAGGTACCTCTGCGGGCGCCATTTTGGATTAGCTGCGCGTCTGGATTTCTCCCTTCTGGGCTGTAGCGCTGTTTCCTCTGGTGTGTCGCTTCATCCTGCGGTCTGTGCCTTGGTGACCCTGCGGTGTCCTTGGTCTGTGAGTCCCCCTTGGGGTTTTTTTCCTTTCTTATTGGTCTCGTTGGGCATGTGCTGCGGGATGCTCATGTGTCATTTTTACTTATGTCTTTCAGCGGGATACCAGTGGGTTGTGGTTTCTCCCGGCTCTACTCCTTCCTCCCCCTCATCTCCCCACCCATTTTTGCTTATCTGGGGGCATCCGGTGGGGGGGCATCCCGGGTGGCTTTTGTATTAGCCTTTACCCTGTGCTGGCCTATTGCGTGTTAATCACCATATGGAGGCTTCTGGGGATAGCGTGCTCGGGGGTCCTTTGGGGCAATCCCGGCTGTGCGCCATGTGTGGGGTATCCCCTTTGAGTAACAATGCCGCGGTGTGCGTGCCGTGCGCCCAAGGTATAATTGCAGCCCAGGCTGAGCTGCCCACTTCTCTTCCCAGTTCTGCGCCCCCTTCGGCATCGCCTACTCCTCCGCGCCTGCATTTAGCCCCTAGTGAGGGGGATACTAGCAGGGGGTCACATGACATGAGGCCACCTCTAGCCCTCTAAGGCCATAACATGGGGCCACCTCTAGCCATCCAGGGCCATGACATGGGGCCACCTCTAGCCCTCTAATGCCATAACATGGGGCCACGTCTAGCCATCCTGGGCCATGACATGGGGCCACCTCTAGCCCTCTAAGGCCATAACATGGGGCCACCTCTAGCCATCCAGGGCCATGACATGGGGCCACCTCTAGCCCTCTAATGCCATAACATGGGGCCACGTCTAGCCATCCTGGGCCATGACATGGGGCCACCTCTAGCCCCCCAAGGCCATGACATGGGGCCACCTCTAGCCCTCCAAGGCCATGACATGGGGCCACCTCTAGCCCTCCAAGGCCATGACATGGGGCCACCTCTAGCCCTCCAAGGCCATGACATGGGGCCACCTCTAGCCCTCCAAGGCCATGACATGGGGCCACCTCTAGCCCTCCAAGGCCATGACATGGGGCCACCTCTAGCCCTCTGGGGCTTGGATAGGAGGCCACCTCTAGCCCTCCAGGGCCATGACACAGGGCCACCTCTAGCCAACCAGGACCATGACCAGTCGTAGGGCAGCAGCAGCCCTGTTATGTTGCACTTTACACTTCTCCCAGCTCTGTATAGCGCCAGCGTCTCACTCTAGCCGGAGTTGCCCTTTAGTTCCAGCTTCTGTTGGCACAGCCTGTGCTGCGGCCGCCCGTCTTCACAGCCCATAAAGTTTTAATGCAGCGGCAGCAGTTGATTCCCCTTTGGGCATTGGTTACACGCCGCGCAGCCATCCTGCTATCGAGAGCAACTTTGGGGGACGAATGTGAAGGCGGTCTGCGGTTTTCCAGCAGTGGCGCACCCCTCGGGGGCCTGGCCATGACACCATTAAAGCATCTCGGGTTGTAACGAGCAATCGACCTCGTCCGGTATTATTTGGTGTTAGCGGACGACACGACCGCGCGCCCGAAGGTCATGGGGGGGCGTCGCTTTACTCCTGGGGGGGGCGGTTGCGTTTGTGGTGGTGCCGAGGAAAAGGGCCGTTTAATACATGACCGTATAGAAAATGCAGACAAGGGTTGGCAACGGTGAGGAATCTCCAGCAGACACCGTACAAACCTCTGGACCGCCATCTTTTCTGTTGGCGCTTTCAACCCTGATAGTGTGACCTGTGGTGTACCCTGGGATTTCCTGTCCCCACAATGTAAAGGGACAGTCCAGGCAATGGCGGTAATAAAGTAGCGAGCACCGGAAGCTTGCCTCATGTGTCTCTCTTCCCATTTCCCGCAGAGCGTTGCAGATGCTGTAGCAGGTCTCCTTTTCATTTTTCCACGACCACCTTCAAATGTAGTCGCACGGCCATCCGTTTCCCTCCGCACCCCCAGCGTGAGTGAGCCACGGTGGTTGCACTTGCCGGAAGGGCTCGGGGTGGGAGCAGTGAGGGGGGAGGGAGGGGGCTGGGAAGTTGTTCCATGACCACATTTGGAGGTGGTCATGTAAAAATAGAAAAGGGGAGGGAGGAGACTTCAGAGACCTGCTACAGGATATATGGCACGTTGCAAGAAATGGAGGAGAGGCACATGGGGACGGGCTTCAGGTGAGCAGCTTGCTGCCTCATTGCTGCATGCACGTTCATAGCGAGGATCACATCTTGGTAAGTGCGGGGGCGAGGGTCAGGCAGCTATTCCAACTGTGGGGCATCCCAAATTGCGGGGAGATCCCGAAGGTCATCAAGGGGATACCGCTGCATGAACCTTCACAGCATGGGTCACGTCTTGGTAAGTGCCGGGGTGAGGGTTAGGCAACTGTGGGGTATCCCGAATTGAGATGGGGATGCCGAAGGTCAACCAGGGGATGCTGCTGCATGCACCTTCATGGCGTAGATAACGTCTTGGTAAGTGTGAGGGTTCAGAGCAAGCGTTAGGCAGCTATTCCAACTGTGGGGCATCCCAAATTGAGGTGGGATCCTGAAGGTCATCAAGGGGATACCGCTGCATGCACCTTCACAGCTTGGATCCTGTCTGGGTAAGTGCGGGGGTGAGGCTTAGGCAGCTATTCCAACCATGAGGCATCCCAAATTGGAGAAGGGATGATGCTGCATGCACTTTCCCAGCGTGGATAACGTCTTGGTAAGTGCAGGGGTTCAGGACAAGGGCCAAATTGGGGAGGTGATGCCGCTGCATGCACCTACACAGCATGGGTCACGTCTTGGTAAGTGCGGGGGCGAGCGTCAGGCAGCTATTCCAACTGTGGGGCAAATTGGGGAGGTGATGCCGCTACATGCACCTTACAGTGTGGGTCACGTCTTGGTTAGTGCGGGGGCGAGGCTTAGGCAGCTATTCCAACTGTGGGGCATCCCAAATTGGGGAGGTGATGCCGCTGCATGAACCTTCACAGCATGGGTCACGTCTTGGTAAGTGCAGGGGCGAGGGTCAGGCAGCTATTCCAACTGTGGGGCATCCCAAATTGGGGAGGTGATGCCGCTACATGCACCTTACAGTGTGGGTCACGTCTTGGTTAGTGCGGGGGCGAGGCTTAGGCAGCTATTCCAACTGTGGGGCATCCCAAATTGGGGAGGTGATGCCGCTGCATGCACCTTACAGCATGGATCACATCTTGGTAAGTGCGGTGGCGAGGGTCAGGCAGCTATTCCAGCTGTGGGGCATCCCAAATTGGGGAGGTGATGCCGCTACATGCACCTACACAGCATGGATCACATCTTGGTAAGTGCGGTGGCGAGGGTTAGGCAACTATTCCAGCTGTGGGGCATCCCAAATTTAATACCAGACCCAAACACAAATAACACTATTGGTCTGGTTTAAAGCAGAGCAAAACCCATTAGAGAGCATTGGGTAAATGCTCTGCCCGGGGGCATCCCAAGTTGGGATGATTCTTGACATAAACACTCAAGCGCTGTTGCTATGTCTCTTGGTGCGCGCCCCCTTCCTCCATTTTTGTGCCATTGCGGCTACTCTGAAAACCTCAGATGAGAGCGGTGCGCGCGAGACGGCGGTGCACCAGCAGCAGCGCTTCCTCCGGCTGCTTCCTGAGCGATTGGCGGCGGGAAGTTACGCAGTGACGCGCCAGTATCTCTCCTCCGCAGGGGCCTCGGGGAACCGTTTGTGGTCACCCCGGATGCCGGGCAGAGGAGCCGTGGCGGTCGCAGGTCTAATTCGAAGGGCGCGCGCCTCTGCGAGTGTCGCTTCACGTACGCACTGATAAAAGCCCGGCGGGCGCTTCTCCCTGATCTGAGGTCACTTATCTCTCCTGTCCAGGGTTAGCCGTTATCTGGCTGCAGCGCCCGCGCGAGCAAATCCTGGAGTGCGACCATGGCGCGGCGCCATTCACCGCCAGCGCTCTCGTTTCGGTGCTCAGCGTTTTAATCTCTTGCCCTAAAGCTGAACAAAACCTGGGATTTTCGCTGTCCTGGGGGAGCATACCGAGTTGGGTGCCCTGTAAAAACTTACCTCTCCTCGGTCCTAGGGCAAATACGCAGGCTCTTGTCCTATCAGTGCTGTATGCTGTGCATATTAATGATCAGGGGTTTTCTAAAAGATTCCAGGGCTGGGCTAGCTTTCCCCCCCCCCAGGGTGCTGGTATCCTTTACCTTTCCCTGGTCCACTGGTGCATAAGCAGGTTCTCGTCCAATGAGAGCTTGTTCTGTCATTCCACATTGTTTTCAATGGGGATAGTTCACTTCTGCATCCCCTGCACCCCTGGCGACGTGCGCACGCTATCTGAATGTCTGCACCCAAAGCGGGGGATGCAAAAGCATGCGCTCCCCATTGAATTCAATGAGACCTGTTTGCTGAAGGATGTAAACACAGCAAACGTCTCTGATTGGCTGCGCGCCCACGCATGCATCGTAGGGATAGGTAAGCTGTACTGGGTGTTCTGGGGGGTCTCACACAATTTGGGATGCCCCTGGGAACTGGAACAAAAGTCTTGGGTTTTGGCAACCAATTCAGACCACACACACAAATCTTTTAGATTCCAGTCCCGGCCTCCGGTGGGTTTTGTTCTGCTTTAGCCTCACTCCCCCGCCGGGTTTCCAGCGCAGCAATTGGCCGTCGGCGTTCGCATCCCCCGCTTCCCTCTAACAGCCCGGGTCATTCACAAATGGGATAGCGGGGACGCGGCCGTGGCCCGAGCATGCGCCGTTGGACCGGGTGTAGCAGGCAACCTGGGGGGTATCACACAGCAGGCATCCCGATTTTGGATTCCCCGGGGGGGAGGGAATCGATCGGCCCGGGAATCGCCGTTCCAGCACGGTTTTGGTCCACTTTAAGGTGGCTCTAACCTAGCAATGCCCCAAACATGGCTGCTGTCACTCCAGCACAAAATCCCATTCTTCCCTTACAGGGGAGGACCGCTGAACTCGCCTGAGCCAGAATCTGCTGGCAGCAATGAATGAGGAGCTATAAAACCATTGCATGATGGGTAACACCATCTCCACACCTCAGCAGAGTCACCATAGCGATAAGCCGTTACTCCAGCACAGTGTGTGTGTGTACAGAGCATTGCATGATGGGAAGCGGCCTCTCCAAACCTCAGCAGAGTCCCCATAGCGAAGAGCCATTACTCCAGAACAGTGTGCGTACAGAGCATTGCATGATGGGTAACAGCATCTCCACACCTCAGCAGAGTCACCATAGCGATAAGCCATTACTCCAGAACAGTGTGTGTGTACAGAGCATTGCATGATGGGAAGCGGCCTCTCCACACCTCAGCAGAGTCACCATAGCAATGAGCCATTACTCCAGAACAGTGTGTGTACAGAGCATTGCATGATGGGTAACAGCATCTCCACACCTCAGCAGAGTCGCCATAGCGATAAGCCATTACTCCAGAACAGTGTGTGTGTACAGAGCATTGCATGATGGGAAGCGGCCTCTCCACACCTCAGCAGAGTCACCATAGCAATGAGCCATTACTCCAGAACAGTGTGCGTACAGAGCATTGCATGATGGGAAGCGGCCTCTCCAAACCTCAGCAGAGTCACCATAGCGATGAGCCATTACTCCAGCACAGTGTGTGTGTGTACAGAGCATTGCATGATGGGTAACAGCATCTCCACACCTCAGCAGAGTCACCATAGCGATAAGCCGTTACTCCAGCACAGTGTGTGTATGTGTACAGAGCATTGCATGATGGGTAAAGGCCTCTCCACACCTCAGCGTTGGAGTCGCCATAGCGATAAGCCGTTACCCCAGCACAGCCCTGGTCAACAGGCGACGCCGATCTAGTGTCTGCACATAGCGTTGCGTGACCTGGAGCAAGCGCAAATGATGTCATCGTTGTTGCTCTCTGGCTCTGCCCACTGGTCGCAGTGAAACTGGAAGAGGTTTAACCCCATGGCGCTTGTTTCGCGTTTTATTTTTTTGACCCCGAGCAAGCGCAAATGATGTCATCCGCGTTGCTCTCTGGCTCCGCCCACTGGTCGCAGTGAAACTGGAAGAGGTTTAACCTCGTAGCGCTTGTTTCGCATTTTATTTTTATGACTGGAGCAAGCGAAAATGATGTCATCGGTGTTGCTCTCTGGCTCCGCCCACTGGTCGCAGGGAAACCGTAAGAGGTTTAACCCCACAGCGCTTGTTTCGCGTTTTAATTTTTTTGACCTGGAGCAAGTGCAAATTATGTCATCGGTGTTGCTTTCTGGCTCCGCCCACTGGTCGCAGTGAAACTGGAAGAGGTTTAACCTCGTAGCGCTTGTTTCGCATTTTATTTTTATGACTGGAGCAAGCGCAAATGATGTCATCGGTGTTGCTATCTGGCTCCGCCCACTGGTCGCAGGAAAACCGTAAGAGGTTTAACCCCACAGCGCTTGTTTCGCGTTTTAATTTTTTTGACCTGGAGCAAGTGCAAATGATGTCATCGGTGTTGCTCTCTGGCCCCGCCCACTGGTCGCAGTGAAGCTGGAAGAGGTTTAACCCCGCGGCGCTTGTTTCGCGTTTTATTTTTATGACCTGGAGCAAGCACAAATGATGTCATCGGTGTTGCTCTCTGGCTCCACCCACTGGTCACAATGAAACTGGAAGAGGTTTAACCCCACGGCGCTTGTTTCGTGTTTTATTTTTACATCCGCGTTGCTCTCTGGTCGCTGTGAAAGGGGAAGAGGTTTAACCCAGCTGCGCTTGTTTTGCGTTTAATTTTTTTTTGACCTGGAGCAAGTGCAAATGATGTCATCGGTGTTGCTCTCTGGCTCCGCCCACTGGTCGCAGGGAAACCGTAAGAGGTTTAACCCCGCAGCGCTTGTTTCGCGTTTTAATTTTTTTGACCTGGAGCAAGCGCAAATGATGTCATCCACGTTGCTCTCTGGCCCCGCCCACTGGTCGCAGTGAAACTGGAGGTTTAACCCAGCTGCGCTTGTTTCACGTTTTAATTTTTTTTGACCTGGAGCAAGTGCAAATGATGTCATCGGTGTGTTGCTTTCTGGCTCCGCCCACTGGTCGCTGTGAAACTGGAAGAGGTTTAACCCCACGGCGCTCGTTTCGCGTTTTATTTTGCGCCGGCGTCCTCAATGCTCTTATGTGGGCAGAGATGTTCCCGCCCCGTGTAATGACTGTAAATGGCGGCCCGGCCAGTTACCGCAATCAAATTAAATCAGGCGTCCTGCTCTTAGCGGCGGCCCCGCGGGCTCCGTACGTGTCCCGCGCCGCGCCCCCTCCCTTTGCCTGAGCTTTCATTAACGATGGAAAATTGCCTCTTGATTCATTAGAGATGAGGAGGGAGGGAGGGAGCGCGCCACTATTGCGCTCATTACTGGAAAGGGAGGAAGAGCGGCAGCGTGTCAGGCGAGGTAATGCGCGGCTGCCTGCAACAGGTGGGAGAGCGCGACACGGCGGCAGCAAGAAAGTGCATCCGCCTTAAAGCGGACCTTCACTCTGAATAAGAGCCTTTTATATATTTCCCCCCCTGTACATACAGATTGCCAGAATGCAGAGCGGCACAGACAGAAGACACTTCCTGTTTGCAGGCTGCCTGATGTTCCATAAGCCGCCATATTGGATCAAATAACAGACACATAAAGATATGAATAAATAAAGCAAACTGGAAAAGTATAAATATACCAATAAAAAATCTAAATGAAAAACAAAAATACAAATAAAAAAATATAAACAAATAAGAAAACTAAATCAGACAAAATACAAGATATAAATCAATAAAGCAAATGTGAAGAGTATAAATCTACCAATAATAAATATAAATGAAAAACAAAAATACAAATTAAAAATAATATAAACACAAATAAGAAAAACAATCAGACAAAATACAAGATATAAATTAATAAAGCAAATGTGAAGAGTATAAATCTACCAATAAGAAATATAAATGAAAAACAAAAATACAAATAAAAAATAATATAAACACAAATAAGAAAAACAATCAGACAAAATACAAGATATAAATGAATAAAGCAAATGTGAAGAGTATAAATCTACCAATAAGAAGTATAAATGAAAAACAAAAATACAAATAAAAAATAATATAAACACAAATAAGAAAAACAATCAAATAATAAACAAATACAATATATAAATAAAATAAGCAAATGGGAAAAGTATAAATATAAATAATTAACTTTTTTAAAAATTCTATAAAAATGAATAAATATAAAATAATATATATTATTTATTGATATTCATTTTTATAGATTTTTTTCTATAAAAATGAATAAATATAAAATATATATTATTTATTGATATTCATTTTATAGAATTTTTAAAAAAGTTAATTATTTATATTTATACTTTTCCCATTTGCTTATTTTATTTATATATTGTATTTGTTTATTATTTGATTGTTTTTCTTATTTGTTTTGAAAAAAACTTAGTAATAAAATATTTATTTGTTTTGAAAAAACGTAGTAAAATAAATATTAAACAGATAGATAAATAACACAAATACAAAATTGAAATTAATAAATTATAAATATAAATAATGTATACAAACTTTTTTTTATTATTTATTAAGCATCAAAATCTTCTGGGGCTCGGTACATCATAGACAGGATAAAACTAAATGATAAAAAATAATAATACACCAATCCCCTGTGTATTGTTTTTTTTTTATCATTTATTTCTGTCCTGTCTTTGATGTACCGAGCCCCAGAGGATTATGATGCTTAATAATGAAAATTATTAATCATTATTAATTATTATTTATTATCGGAGATGCAATGAAAATGCAAAACAATACACATTGGTAACTGGATACAGTGCAAATGAGGGCCCTGGTCTCAGAATAGTAGCTTGGCTTTCTGGCACCCGGGGCAAAGATACCAAATGCCCCCCCCCCCCCCCCCACCTGTTCTCAGGCCCCCCTTTGGTGCCCCCCTCACCTGCTGTACCCAGGGCAAGTGCTCCCCCCTTAGCTACACCCCTGCCTGGCCTTATCACCACAATCACACAATCAATGACTACTTGACAAATACAATTTAAAAAATACAGTTATATATAAAATACAAAAAACTATAACTACAAGATTAAAAACAAAAACACCAACAGGCTGATTCATCACTAACGCCAGGTAGCGACAGATGAGCATCTGTAGCGGCATTTTCAGAGCGCCCGCTAGTAGTCGCTGTGCTCGGCCGTGAGTCGCTAGTTTATAGTGCAGTAATGTTGAATACATTGTGATGAGTCGCTATTTGACCAGTACAGCGCTGTATGGGAGTGCATGTTAGCGACTGCTCATAGCGACCGACTCACAACATATTCAAGAAAAAAAAACGCCTCACACAACTCTGGCGCAGAAAAATGCTTCTCTGAAGCCCAGAGCGCCGGAGGCTGTGTGATTAAAGTCTGTTTTTCAGCATCTATCCACTAGGACCAAAGCGAAAACATATGGAATTACATTGTAGCAACATTGTAACATGAACACTTTAATGGCAGAGCTGTGATGTCATTTCTGAGGAAATATATCAAAAAATGAAAAATTTGTAAAAAAAAAAAAAAAATAATACTTTTTCAATGCCAGAAGGTCACAGAATTATTTGAGTTTTTTTTGAAAAAAAAAAAAAAACCTTGTTTAAAGAGAAGAAAAGTATCGTCCATTGAAATGTATGGGAGAGCAACAGGTAGCGAGAGGTAATTACTGGCGCTGTGCAAGGCTGAAAGCCGGCGCTGTACGCTGAGGCTGTGAAAATCATGAATCAGACGCTACATGACGTTATCCCAGTCGCTAAACAGATTTTGCTTGATAAATGTGTGATTGCCGCTACCTGTCGCTACCTCTCATTAACCAGCCACTACCTGACACTATCCCTTCTTAAATAAGGGCCTAAATACAATTGACTATTAATCTCTCTCTATGAGGCCGATTCATTAACAGCGGCAGGTAGCGACAGTTGAGCGACTGTAGCGGCATTTTCAGAGCGCCCGCTAGTAGTCGCTGTGCTTGGCCGTTGTAAGGTAGTTGATAGCGACTAAGTCGGTTTGCCGTAATGTCGAATATTGGGTGAGGAGTCGCTATTTGACAGGTTCCGCGCTGTATGGGCGCGCATGATAGCGACTGGTCAAAGCGACCGGCTCACAGCATATTCATTAACAAATCACGCTCAAAAAATTCTCGCGCTGTGAAATGCTTGTTTAAACCCCAGAGCGCTGGCGGCGATGTGTTAAAAGTAGTTTTTTAACCCCCAAACAACCATAATTTTGGAAACAAAAAAAAACAAGTTTTAAAATAATTTTGTAATCTGAATACATTAATATCAGACCTGTAATATCAATTTTGTACAATTTTTATTTTTTTATTTTTTTTACCTTAAAAAAATTATTTAAAATGGCAGAAGTGGTCACAGAATTTTTCACATTAAAAAAAAAAAAAAAAAAAAAATTTAATTAATTATGAATATTTAAAGATTGTTCCATTGAAATGCATTGGAGAGCGCCAGGTAGCGAGAGGTCATACCTGTCGCTGTTCAAGGTCGCTCGCTGGCGCTGTGGGCTGAGGCTGGAATAATGATGAATGAGTGGCTATATGGCGCTATCTCAGTCGCTAAGCAGGATTGCTTGATAAATGTGTGATTGTGGTGGGGAGCCGGCGTTCTCGTGGCGGGGCCCGTCATTACCGGCCGCTCACCAGTCGCTACCTGTCGCTATCCCTTGTTAAATAAGGGCCACAATCTATCTATATATATATATATATATATATATATATATATATACCAAAAAAATTAAAAAGGCAATTAACAGAAAATAAAATACAAATTAGGATCTACATATATACATACAAATAAAATTAAAACATTACAAATAAAATACAATGTAAAATAAAAATCCAAATAAAAAACAGTACAATTAGAAAAAACTAAAATAAATAAATAAATAGGTAAATAAAACCATATAAATATTTTCAAAATATACAAACGAAAAATAAAATAAACAAAAAATAAAAATAAAACAAATATTCTCTGAAGTCGCAGTGTGTGTGGAGGGGGAGGGTGCAATTGTGTATAGTTTTTATGTTTACCAGGACGGTGCCTTTAATGCCTCCGCTTCGGCATATTTTGCAGTTAGAACATTTTGGATCTTTTGCATCAAATGATCCAGAATTGCTCCATTAGTGTCAAGCGATGGATATTATTACACTGAATCTGTCACCGGGTAAAGCTCAGGATGGCAGTTGGAGGCTTCTCTGCAGGCGGCAGCAGGTAGGCCCTGCGATTGGCAGCCCGCAGTCACATGATCCTGTGGGGTCAGTAATGCCGAAACCTTTCTCACACAGGTCCTCCCTTTCCCAACCCATAACTGACCCTGGATTAATTGCTGCTGTTGGAGATTATAGCGCAGCGTATGTCCATCTCTATTGGCTGCTAATGAGCGCCGGGCACTCAGCCCCGCCCCCTGCCGCACACTCACACTTGTTCGCACACTGTCTGCAGCTCATGAATCAGCCATGAGGCCGGCGACTAATTAGGAGGTGACAGCGCGCCACCGCCTTCCCTGCTCACCCATCACTTCTGCCTCTGGGAGACTAATTGGCTTTGTCTTCCCCAGTCCCCTGGGCGGCCGCTGAGCTGTCACCACTGCGGAGAGGAAAAGGTTAACAGAGCTCCATTATTGATTTCATCCCCCCCGGTTCTTATACATTTATATAGCGCCGACATATACCACAGCGCTGTACATAGAAGCAGTCACATGACCTCCTGTCCCTCAGAGCTCACACTCTAATGTCTCCCCCACACTCACACACTGTTATTATACATTTATATAGCGCCGACATATACCACAGCGCTGTATATAGAAGCAGTCACATGACTTCCTGTCCCTCAGAGCTCACACTCTAATGTCTCCCCCACACTCACACACTGTTATTATACATTATATAGCGCTGACATATACCACAGCGCTGTACATAGAAGCAGTCACATGACCTCCTGTCCCTCAGAGCTCACACTCTAATGTCTCCCCCACACTCACACACTGTTATTATACATTATATAGCGCTGACATATACCACAGCGCTGTACATAGAACATATACATAGTGCAGCGCTGTGGTATATGTCAGCGCTATATAAATGTATAATAACAGTGTGTGAGTGTGGGGGAGACATTAGAGTGTGAGCTCTGAGGGATAGAAGGTCATGTGACTGCTCCTATGTACAGCGCTGTGGTATATGTCGGCGCCATATAATGTATAATAACCGTTTGTAGCACAAAGAGGAAGTAGTTGGTCCTGATAAGCGGGGGGGAGGGGAGGGGGGGTGTAGGCCGGTGGAGGAAGTGGTCGGTGGCACAGCGGGATGGCGCACCTCCTGAGCCATGCGGGTGTTCTGGCCGTTTCCTAGAAGTTCTCTGTGTTAGTGGGCGGCGTCCCAGGAGGTGGGGTCAGTATGGGTAGAGGGGGCGGTCCTTCCAAGTGGGGGCGGGGCCTACAGCTTACAACTTTTTAATAAGGGTGGAGTTTATCCCATCTGAAGTGGGGTGTGAGAAGTTTAAAGGGCAACTCCGGGCTAAATCGATTGGTGGATAAACTGCAGCGGTGACCCAACATACAAGCGGGGTTATGGAGCATGTTGGGGCAGGCAGGTCATGTGACGCAGGTAATTACTATATACTCCATAATTACTTACCTAGCCGCTCCAACCTCTTCCTGCGGCAGTTGTAAGAGTGAATCTGGATCATGAGATTGGACAAGGATCAAGAATGGCTTAAAAAGGGGTTAGGTGAGTACATTGATCCCTAGATCGGGGAGAGCTCAGAAAGGTTAGGTGAGTGTTTTACATTGATCCCTGGAGTAGCCCTAGAATGGGGAGAGATTAGCGGGGTTAGGTGAGTGTTTTACATTGATCCCTGGGTAGCCCTAGAATGGGGAGAGCTTAGCGGGGTTAGGTGAGTGTTTACATTGATCCTTGGAGTAGCCCTAGAATGGGGAGAGCTTAGCGGGGTTAGGTGAGTGTTTACATTAATCCTTCCTGCTGCTGTTCAGGATAAGAGGGGTTAGGGATTAGGTGAGTATATTAATCCCAGAGTAACCCTGGATCAGGAAAAGGTCGGGGGGATTAGGTGAGTATGTTAGTCCCAGAAAAACCCTGGATCGG
>CM051241.1:4850178-4857678 GCA_027917425.1 Gastrophryne carolinensis
AATAGCTATTATTTCATTGGTTCTAGGGGAGGGCATTCGGGTTCGGGTTGGGGTCTACAACTTGACCGTATGACTCCAAAGCTAGTTTACACTACAGTTAAATCACCCCTAAATCTGAGCTCAGCCCTATTAATTGATTGATGTACGCAGGCTGCATCATTACATTTCATTTGCAGGATACATTGTATCCAGCAGATCTATTTCTACTTTGTTTCAGCTTTGCATCCAGCAGATACGTTCAGGTTTGGGGTCTACAGCTTGACCGTTTGACTCCAAAGCAACCGTTTACACTCCAGATAAAACACCCCTGAAACTGAGCTCAGCCCCATCACTCCACCATTCAGTTGGAGGATACATTGTATCCAGCAGATCTATTTCTACTTTGCTTTAGCTTTGCATCCAGCAGATACGTTCGGGTTTGGGTCGGGGTCTACAGCTTGACCTTATTACTCCAAGGAGCTTAAACTCCAGTTAAATCACCCCTAAAACGGAGCTCAGCCCCATCACTTCACCATTCGGTTGGAGGATACATTGTATCCTGCAGATCCATTTATACTATGTTTCAGCTTTGCATCCAGCAGATACATTTCCACTCACGCCAGCCGCGGGATGCCCCAGAGGAGGCGGTGGTGGCGGCGGCGGCGGCATCAGGAGGTGGTTGTGGGGGAGCCTCTGGGAGCAGCTGTGACAGAGCGAGGAACTTATATGAGCTGTCAGAGGATAAGAGACTTCCGTTCCAGGTTCACAGTGGTAATCAAACGATGACTTCACCCGTCCAGAGAGTGCGGGCAGGGAGGAGGAGGAGGGGGGGCGGATGTGCTTTGCCAACCGCCTGGCAGCCTCGCAGCGCGCCGAGAGGTTAACCCTGTCGCGGCAGCTATAGCCGGGGATTAGAGCGTCAGCTCTGGAGGTCGGATGGGCTTGCGCTGCGTGTGTTTGTGTGAGAGCCTCTTAATTACCTCATCGAGGAAAGAGGAAAACGTTGTCGCTGGGGCTTCCTAAGAAACGCGTTTATTTACCAAGCTCCTTCCTATATCGACCCTGAGCTGCCGCGTGATTGGCTGCTAAGCCGACTGTGATCGGGAGGCCAACAACTGTGCTTATCGCTGTAACGGCTTTTCCTCTCTGCTGATAAAGCGCCACTTAAAGCGGTGATAGGTCGCTCCCCCGACAAGCTAACGCGTTCATGTCAGATCGCTGGATGACCAGCTCCCCTCATCTGTGACCTCTTGTCTGATTGGATGCTTGCGATTCGGTGGCGGAGATAACATTCGGTCTTCTTTTTTTTTTGACTTTTTATCTCGGCACAAAAAACGTTTCCAGTTTCGCCTTTCGGCGTTTTTTTTTTTTTTTTTTTGCGGCCCCGGCGCGCTCTGTTCCTTCCGGAAGCGTCTGTTGCACTCAGGCGGTACGAGGAGGGATTCACCCTTTCCTCTCCCGACGTTTATTGTATGTGTAAATATAAGCTGGATGTTAAAGTGGGATCTATAAGATTCCCGGGCGATCGATTACCTTCCCCCCAGGGCATTCAAAATCGGGATGCCCTGCTGTGTGAAACACCCCAGGTCACCCCATACACTTACCTTCTTTCCCGGTCCAACGCCACATGTGCGAGCCACAGCCGCATCCCCGCTATCCCTCTAGCAGGGTGCATGGCCGCACCAGGCACTTGTGAGTGGCCAGCCCTGTTAGAGGGTAGCAGGGGATGTGGCCGTCAGTGCGCTCTGAGCCACTGACCCTAGACGAAGCCTAAGCCAATGTGATGTCAGCGGCTCCGAGCACGCTGATTGGATGAACGGCCGTGCATGCGCCGTAGGACTGGGAAGAGGTTAGTTGCCATCGGCGATCTGGGGGAGTTTCACATAGCGTGGCATCCCCGATCAGGGTGCCCAGGGGGAAAGGACCAAAACCCAGGATAGTCAAAATCCTGGGTTTTGTTCCACTTTAAACCCGCCTTCCCCAAGGCATCGTAATTTGAGATGCCCGCCATGTGAAAACCCCCCAGATCGTTGAGAAAAACTCACCTTTGCCTGGTCCTGTGGCACATGTGAGGGCACGCAGCCAATCAGCACACTCGGCTTTATTCCTTAACTTCAGCTAAAGGCCGTATGTAGCCAAATGGAACCAAGCACACAGATGGCCGTAACCCCGCTAGCCTCTAGCAGATATACCAGATCCCCAATCCAAGAGTGCGTGCAATCCAGGCATTTTTGATTTTATGGCGTGGGCACGTTGGGATTGCACACACTGTTGGATGGGGGATCGGGTAACTTTTACCGGGGATTCGGAGGGTTTCACATAGTGGGGCATCCCAAATCGGGATGCCTCGGGTAGAGGGAAACGGGCAATCCTAGCGTTTTAAAGACTCCAGGGCTGCTCAAGATGGATTTTGTTCCACTTTAACAGGGCTGTTTGCCAAAGCATTCTTATTCAATGGCTCTGATTATACGAGGGCCCGCACGTGCATCGTAGGACTGGGGAAAGGTAAGTTGGTGCTGGCAATCTGGGGGGGGGGGGGGCGATTTCAACTGGCTGTTGGACTTCCCCCTGGGGCATCCCATGTCATGGAGGCCCTGCTTTGTAAACCCCTCTGGGTCGTCACAAAACTCGCCTCCCCCAAGGCATCACCATTTGAGATGCCTCGCCATGTGAAACCCCCCAGCTCGCTGAAACAAACTCACCTTCACCTGGTCCTGCGGCACATGTGAGGGCACACAGCCAATCAGCACGCTCAGCTCTATTCCTCAACTTCGGCTAAGGGCCGCTTGTAGCTGAATGGAGCTGAGCGTACCAATGGCCGTATCCCCCTATCAAAAATGCCTGGTTGGGGCACGTCTCTAACCGAGGCCCGAGCATGCACCGTTGGCCATTAGGGGTTGGGTAGATTTTACTGGGGACTCGGGGGGGGGGGGGGGGGGGGGTGGTTCATATGAACTGTGATGCCCCGTGTAGAGGAAAACGGCAATCCTAGAGTTTTATAGGCTTGAGATGGATTTTGTTCAGCTTTAACAATGACAAAACATTCTTATGCACGGCAAACGGCTCTGATTGTACGAGAGCCCGCACATGCGTCGTATGACTGGGGAAAGGTGAGTTTGTGCTGGCAATCGGAGGGGGGGTTCACCTGACCGGGCACCCCAAATCGGCAAGGAACAAAGCCCAGGACAGTCAAAATTTCTGGGTTTTGTTCCTTTTTAAGTTGCCTGTCATTGAGATTTGTTTCACAGATTGGTAGCCCTATGGAGCTTTTATAGTAGGGGATCAAGGCAAATGGACTTGCTGTATCTTGATGACCTTCCGACATCTTCAGAGACGCCATCGTTCTAGGTTATCGCTATAAACTCTGGATTTAACTGATGGAGACAGTAACGGGTTAACGAGCACCCAGCATCTACCCGCCTCTGGCAGCTCACAATGTTAATTCTGCGGCATCTGTTGTGTTGTCATCTGCTCTGGCCTCGGGCCCCTGCCTGCCAACTGCCGGCTTTCTCACCTCAGGAATACATGGGTCTGGCACCATTCCACGGCTCTGGTAGATAGTGGCGGGTTTGTGGCTTTTCCTACAGACTGGGTTCTGGGGGCTTTACAGTTCTGGTGCAGTTACGAGCCGTAGACCTGACTCTCGGTGCAGTTACGAGTGGTAGACCTGACTCTCTGTGCAGTTACGAGTGGTAGACCTGACTCTCGGTGCAGTTACGAGTGGTAGACCTGACTCTCTGTGCAGTTACGAGTGGTAGACCTGACTCTCGGTGCAGTTACGAGTGGTAGACCTGACTCTCGGTGCAGTTACGAGTGGTAGACCTGACTCTCTGTGCAGTTACGAGTGGTAGACCTGACTCTCTGTGCAGTTACGAGTGGTAGACCTGACTCTCTGTGCAGTTACGAGTGGTAGACCTGACTCTCTGTGCAGTTACGAGTGGTAGACCTGACTCTCTGTGCAGTTACGAGTGGTAGACCTGACTCTTGGTGCAGTTATGAGTGGTAGACCTGACTCTCTGTGCAGTTATGAGTGGTAGACCTGACTCTCTGTGCAGTTACGAGTGGTAGACCTGACTCTCTGTGCAGTTACGAGTGATAGACCTGACTCTTGGTGCAGTTATGAGTGGTAGACCTGACTCTCTGTGCAGTTACGAGTGGTAGACCTGACTCTTGGTGCAGTTATGAGTGGTAGACCTGACTCTCTGTGCAGTTACAAGTGGTAGACCTGACTCTCGGTGCAGTTACCAGTGGTAGACCTGATTCCTGGTGCACTTACAAGCGGTAGACCTGACTCTTGGTGCAGTTATGAGTGGTAGACCTGATTCTTGGTGCAGTTACAAGTGGTAGACCTGACTCTTGGTGCAGTTATGAGTGGTAGACCTGACTCTTGGTGCAGTTATGAGTGGTAGGCCTGACTCTCGGTGCAGTTACCAGTGGTAGACCTGACTCTTGGTGCAGTTACAAGTGGTAGACCTGACTCTTGGTGCAGTTATGAGTGGTAGACCTGACTCTTGGTGCAGTTACGAGTGGTAGACCTGACTCTCTATGCAGTTACGAGTGATAGACCTGACTCTCTGTGCAGTTACGAGTGGTAGACCTGACTCTCAGTGCAGTTACCAGTGGTAGACCTGACTCTCAGTGCAGTTACTAGTGGTAGACCTGACTCTCGGTGCAGTTACCAGTGGTAGACCTGACTCTCGGTGCAGTTACGAGTGGTAGACCTGATTCTTGGTGCAGTTACCAGTGGTAGACCTGACTCTTGGTGCAGTTACCAGTGGTAGACCTGACTCTTGGTGCAGTTACCAGTGGTAGACCTGACTCTTGGTGCAGTTATGAGTGGTAGACCTGACTCTTGGTGCAGTTACTAGTGGTAGACACCTGACTCTCGTTGCAGTTACCAGTGGTAGACCTGACTCTTGGTGCAGTTATGAGTGGTAGACCTGACTCTTGGTGCAGTTATGAGTGGTAAACTTGACTCTTGGTGCAGTTATGAGTGGTAGACCTGACTCTTGGTGCAGTTATGAGTGGTAGACCTGACTCTTGGTGCAGTTATGAGTGGTAGACCTGACTCTTGGTGCAGTTATGAGTGGTAGACCTGACTCTTGGTGCAGTTATGAGTGGTAGACCTGACTCTTGGTGCAGTTATGAGTGGTAGACCTGACTCTTGGTGCAGTTATGAGTGGTAGACCTGACTCTTGGTGCATTTATGAGTGGTAGACCTGACTCTTGGTGCAGTTATGAGTGGTAGACCTGACTCTTGGTGCAGTTATGAGTGGTAGACCTGACTCTCTGTGCAGTTATGAGTGGTAGACCTGACTCAAGACCATTTAGGAGTGGTAGACCTGACTCTTGGTGCAGTTATGAGTGGTAGACCTGACTCTTGGTACAGTTACCAGTGGTAGACCTGACTCTTGGTGCAGTTATGAGTGGTAGACCTGACCCTTGGTGCAGTTATGAGTGGTAGACCTGACTCTTGGTACAGTTACCAGTGGTAGACCTGACTCTCGGTGCAGTTACGAGTGGTACACCTGACTCTTGGTGCATTTACCAGTGGTAGACCTGACTCTTGGTGCAGTTACCAGTGGTAGACCTGACTCTCGGTGCAGTTACGAGTGGTAGACCTGACTCTCTGTGCAGTTACGAGTGGTACACCTGACTCTCGGTGCAGTTACGAGTGGTACACCTGACTCTCTGTGCAGTTACGAGTGGTACACCTGACTCTCGGTGCAGTTACGAGTGGTACACCTGACTCTTGGTGCAGTTACGAGTGGTACACCTGACTCTCGGTGCAGTTACGAGTGGTACACCTGACTCTCGGTGCAGTTACCAGTGGTAGACCTGACTCTCGGTGCAGTTACGAGTGGTAGACCTGACTCTTGGTGCATTTACCAGTGGTAGACCTGACTCTTGGTGCAGTTACCAGTGGTAGACCTGACTCTCGGTGCAGTTACGAGTGGTACACCTGACTCTTGGTGCAGTTATGAGTGGTAGACCTGACTCTTGGTGCATTTATGAGTGGTAGACCTGACTCTTGGTGCAGTTATGAGTGGTAGACCTGACTCTTGGTGCAGTTATGAGTGGTAGACCTGACTCTTGGTGCAGTTATGAGTGGTAGACCTGACTCTTGGTGCAGTTATGAGTGGTAGACCTGACTCTCTGTGCAGTTACGAGTGGTACACCTGACTCTCTGTGCAGTTACGAGTGGTAGACCTGACTCAAGACCATTTAGGAGTGGTAGACCTGACTCTTGGTGCAGTTATGAGTGGTAGACCTGACTCTTGGTACAGTTACCAGTGGTAGACCTGACTCTCGGTGCAGTTACGAGTGGTAGACCTGACTCTCGGTGCAGTTACGAGTGGTAGACCTGACACTCTGTGCAGTTACGAGTGGTACACCTGACTCTCGGTGCAGTTACGAGTGGTACACCTGACTCTCGGTGCAGTTATGAGTGGTACACCTGACTCTCGGTGCAGTTACGAGTGGTACACCTGACTCTCGGTACAGTTACCAGTGGTAGACCTGACTCTTGGTGCAGTTACCAGTGGTAGACCTGACTCTCGGTGCAGTTATGAGTGGTAGACCTGACTCTCGGTGCAGTTACGAGTGGTACACCTGACTCTTGGTGCATTTACCAGTGGTAGACCTGACTCTTGGTGCAGTTACCAGTGGTAGACCTGACTCTCGGTGCAGTTACGAGTGGTATGCCCTGCGGTAAAGCCTCACCCTTCCTAACTGTTCTGATCACAGGGTCTGAAGCTCCAGTTACTGTCCTACCAACCTGTCCTCTGTTAGTGTCACCATCTCGGACCTGATTGGGGCAGAGAGCGCGCCCCCTGTTGGCCTCTAACAGCCGGTCAGACGCACATCTAGACCCCGAGTGGTTTTCTGTAGACGCTTCTGCATCAGCAATGAGCAGTTTCACATTGTGTCATGCGTTCTGTCTGCAACGTGTTTGTGGAGCTCAGTGTCACCGCACTGCTCCATCTGTTGAGATATTACAAAATATGTGCAAGGGTTAGCCACCCCCAGCAGCCAATCAAATCTCACTTCTAGGGACAGTGGGCATGGCTTAAAGAAACTGCCTTTTAGTTGTAACCCCCCAAGTAGTTGGATCCTGCTGGCTCTCAGAATGAGGAAATCCCTTTACTCTGGGTGTGGCTTGTTATTTGGGGGGGGGGGGGGGGGTTATGCAAATGCCCAGAGATACTTTTTAATATGTTTAATTGTATAATTAATTTTAAAACAACTGTGATGGATGATTAGTTTGTGGGAGCAATGGGTGTGGCTTGTTATTTGGTGGTGGGTGTATGCAAATTCCCAGAGGTACTTTTTTAATATATTTAATTGTATAATTGATTAAAAAAAACTGTGATGGAAGATTAGTTTGTGGGTGCAATGGGTGTGGCTTGTTCTTTGGGGGTGGGTCTATGCAAATACCCAGAGGTCATTTTTAATGTGACCACCCCAGAGCAATTTTGCAAACCGTCGTCGGTGAGTCCCATTGATCATACTGATTGTTTT
>CM051241.1:4867678-5090744 GCA_027917425.1 Gastrophryne carolinensis
AGAATGAATATGAGATAAACAGATAGAGAGGTAGAAAGTATAAGGAGAATGGATGGATACATAGATATGATATGAGATATTTAGATATTATGCATAAATCGAATAAGCTAAATGAATCAATGAATTGATTTGGGATGAAATGGATAGATTGGGAAGAAAGGATAGATATATGCAGGATGGATGAATAAATAACAAAGGGATAGATGTAGATAGATTAAAAAGGTTATGGATAGAGATATATAGACAGACAAATAGATAATAGTAAAGGCCTCCGCTGTGCACCCCCCCCCCCCATATGTAAGGAGATATCAGAGGCTGATGTGGTTGGAAGTGAGGGATAAATCTGTGCAGTAATACATTAATCCTCTGTAAGCTCCTTCCCTCCCGCACACAATCCGGGATGTCTCGGGATCTCGGGGACAGGCGTGACAGTGTGCTGACACCCGGCATCCTCCGCTGTCTCTGTAGCAATTAGTCCTCTGAGTTCCCCCCCAGCCCTCCGCTTATTCCTCATCCTCCCCCAGCCCTCCCTTCCCTCTGCCCGCCAGGAAAAGCAAGCAGCGGTTGACACGGTTTCCATGGCTACAGAATTTGGGACTATTGAGGAGGTCTAGAGCTAATCTGGTGCCAGCGAGATGACAGCCGTGGTGAGGCTTTTATCACCCGCATGCCCCGAGGGCGTCCCACACATCAGCCCCCCACAGCAGGGGAGACCTGTTGCCTTTCCATCAGTATATAGCGCTGACATATACCACAGCGCTGTACATACAAGTGGTCGCATGACCCCCTGTCCCTAAGAGCTCACACTCTAATGTCTCCTCCACACTCACACACTGTTATTATACATTATATAGCGCTGACATATACCACAGCGCTGTACATAGAAGCAGTCACATGACCTCCTGTCCCTCAGAGCTCACACTCTAATGTCTCCTCCACACTCACACATTATTATACATTGTATAGCGCTGACATATACCACAGCGCTGTACATAGAAGCAGTCACATGACCTCCTGTCCCTCAGAGCTCACACTCTAATGTCCCCTTCACACTCACACACTGTTATTATACATTATATAGCGCTGACATATACCACAGAGCTGTACATAGAAGCAGTCACATGACCCCCTGTCCCTCAGAGCTCACACTCTAATGTCCCCTTCACACTCACACACTGTTATTATACATTATATAGCGCTGACATATACCACAGCGCTGTACATAGAAGCAGTCACATGACCTCCTGTCCCTCAGAGCTCACACTCTAATGTCTCCCCCACACTCACACACTGTTATTATACATTTATATAGCGCTGACATATACCACAGCGCTGTACATAGAAGCCAGTCACATGACCCCCTGTCCCTCAGAGCTCACACTCTAATGTCTCCCCCACACTGTTATTATACATTTATATAGCGCTGACATATACCACAGCACTGTACATAGAAGCAGTCACATGACCTCCTGTCCCTCAGAGCTCACACTCTAATGTCTCCCCCACACTGTTATTATACATTTATATAGCGCTGACATATACCACAGCGCTGTACATAGAAGCAGTCACATGACCTCCTGTCCCTCAGAGCTCACACTCTAATGTCTCCTCCACACTCACACACTGTTATTATACATTTATATTGTTTATACTCACCTCCCCCTCACACATCAGTGAGCCCTGTATTAGAGAGATACTCACCTTTTCCTAGCAGAGCCCTATCTGATGGGGAACAGGAAGCTCACCTCCCCCTTTATACCAGCAGTGAGCCCTACATTAGAGAGATACTCACCTTTTCCATCATTATCCGCCCCAACGGGCCAGATTAGGATATGATCATTTTTCCGTCACCAGTCCATCAATCCATCCGCGGCTGCGGGATGAAATAAATCGGCGTGTCAGAGGACGGGGAGCGCTGGGCACGCACCCGCCGCAGAGTGGAATACTGTTATTAGCGGCTGGCAGCGGCGGCGGCTGCCATATCGGTGTTAATGATGTCGTGCAATTTAACGACCCATTAGCTCGCCCGTGACATGTCGCTGCCTGCGAACGTGTCGGGAGGAGGAATCGGTGGCGGGCGAGGGATTAATGGGCCATGTAAAGGGGAATTACACCCCGAGATTGGATGATCTGCGGGAGAGGTGTGAAATTTAAAGGGACCGTCCAGGCAGCGGGTGGCATTAGCTGATTTTTGCCCTCATGCTGGGTGTCAGGGGGCGGCATCTTTCATTCGCCAGCACTTTGCATTCCCTGGTAAACCCTACAGAACTCACTCCCTTATTCTTACTCCTTTTTCAGAGTCTCCAAAAGCAGTTGGCTTCTGAAGGGACCCTCATCGTGAAACATGAATGGGTCATGGGTCATCCTCCGCTGCTGAGGAGTGGACCAAAACCCAGCTCCATCGCCCCCAGAATCTATATGATTCCCCGGGCGGATCGATTTCCTTCCCCGGGGCATCCAAAATCGGGATACCTCCCTGTGTGAACCCCCCAGGTCGCCCCATTCACTTACCTAGCTTCCCAGGCCACTGGTGCATGTGCGGGCCGTGGCCGCATCCCACACCAGCCGGCGTGGGCACGCTTCCCCTGTTAGAGGGAAGCCGGGGATGCGGCCGTCAGCGCTTTCTGATTGGACGAGCTCCTTAGGACCATGAAGAGGCGATTTGGGGGGTTTCACACAGCTGGGCATCCCTGATCGGGGTGCCCCGGGAGAAAGGACCAAAGTCAAAATCCTGGGTTTTGGTCTACTTTAAAGTAAACTGGTCCTAGCATATATAAGAGGCTAGGTCCGGTTTGCATTCAACCCCTAGGGCATCCTGATTTGGAAACTAACCGAATGGATGGTGGGGCCGTGCACAGCCGTGTGATGCTGTGCTCCTTGGCTTCCATTCAGCTTTTCTAGCCGCACATTAATATGCGTGGCTGGAGAAGCTGATTGGAGGAGAGCTGCGCTTGTGCTGCTGGCTCATTGAAAAGGTAAGAAAAGCGGGTCACTGGCTGTGTTTCATGCAGCTGGGGATTATAATGAGGATATGTAGCTGGGGATTATAATGAGGATATGTACCTGGGTATATAGTGAGGATATGTAGCTGGGGATTATAATGAGGATATGTACCTGGGTATATAGTGAGGATATGTAGCTGGGGATTATAATGAGGATATGTAGCTGGGGATTATAATGAGGATATGTAGCTGGGGATTATAATAAGGGTATGTAGCTGGGTATATAGTGAGTACATGTAGCTGGGGATATAATGAGGATATGTAGCTGGGGATATAGTGAGTACATGTAGCTGGGGATATAGTGAGGATATGTAGCTGGGGATATAGTGAGGACATGTAGCTGGGGATATAGTGAGGATATGTAGCTGGGGATATAGTGAGGATATGTAGCTGGGGATATAGTGAGGATATGTAGCTGGGGATATAGTGAGGATATGTAGCTGGGTATATAGTGGGGATATGTAGCTGGGGATATAGTGAGGATATGTAGCTGGGTATATAGTGAGGATATGTAGCTGGGTATATAGTGAGGATATGTAGCTGGGGATATAGTGAGAACATGTAGCTGAGTATATAGTGGGGATATGTAGCTGGGGATTATAATGAGGATATGTAGCTGGGGATATAGTGAGGATATGTAGCTGGGTATATAGTGAGGATATGTAGCTGGGTATATAGTGGGGATATGTAGCTGGGGATATAGTGAGAATATGTAGCTGGGTATATAGTGAGGATATGTAGCTGGGGATATAGTGAGGATATGTAGCTGGGTATATAGTGGGGATATGTAGCTGGGGATATAGTGAGGACATGTAGCTGGGGATATAGTGAGGATATGTAGCTGGGTATATAGTGAGGATATGTAGCTGGGTATATAGTGGGGATATGTAGCTGGGGATATAGTGAGGATATGTAGCTGGGGATATAGTGAGGATATGTAGCTGGGTATATAGAGGGAATATGTAGCTGGGTATATAGTGAGGATATGTAGCTGGGTATATAGTGGGGATATGTAGCTGGGGATATAGTGAGGATATGTAGCTGGGTATATAGTGAGGATATGTAGCTGGGTATATAGTGGGGATATGTAGCTGGGTATATAGTGGGGATATGTAGCTGGGGATATAGTGAGGATATGTAGCTGGGTATATAGTGGGGATATGTAGCTGGGGATATAGTGAGGATATGTAGCTGGGGATATAGTGAGGATATGTAGCTGGGGATATAGTGAGTACATGTAGCTGGGGATATAATGAGAATATGTAGCTGGGTATATAGTGAGGATATGTAGCTGGGTATATAGAGGGAATATGTAGCTGGGTATATAGTGGGGATATGTAGCTGGGGATATAGTGAGGATATGTAGCTGGGTATATAGTGGGGATATGTAGCTGGGTATATAGTGGGGATATGTAGCTGGGGATATAGTGAGGATATGTAGCTGGGTATATAGTGAGGATATGTAGCTGGGTATATAGTGGGGATATGTAGCTGGGGATATAGTGAGGACATGTAGCTGGGGATATAGTGAGGATATGTAGCTGGGGATATAGTGAGGATATGTAGCTGGGTATATAGTGGGGATATGTAGCTGGGTATATAGTGGGGATATGTAGCTGGGGATATAGTGAGGATATGTAGCTGGGTATATAGTGGGGATATGTAGCTGGGGATATAGTGAGGATATGTAGCTAGGTATATAATGAGGATATGTAGCTGGGGATATAGTGAGGATATGTAGCTGGGGATATAGTGAGGATATGTAGCTGGGTATATAGTGAGGACATGTAGCTGGGGATATAGTGAGGATATGTAGCTGGGTATATAGTGGGGATATGTAGCTGGGGATATAGTGAGGATATGTAGCTAGGTATATAATGAGGATATGTAGCTGGGGATATAATGAGGATATGTAGCTGGGGATATAATGAGGATATGTAGCTGGGGATATAATGAGGATATGTAGCTGGGGATATAGTGAGGATATGTAGCTGGGTATATAGTGGGGATATGTAGCTGGGGATATAGTGAGGATATGTAGCTAGGTATATAATGAGGATATGTAGCTGGGGATATAATGAGGATATGTAGCTGGGGATATAATGAGGATATGTAGCTGGGGATATAATGAGGATATGTAGCTGGGGATATAGTGAGGATATGTAGCTGGGTATATAGTGAGGATATGTAGCTGGGTATATAGTGAGGATATGTAGCTGGGTATATAGTGAGGACATGTAGCTGGGGATTATAATGAGGATATGTAGCTGGGGATATAGTGAGGATATGTAGCTGGGGATATAGTGAGGATATGTAGCTGGGGATATAGTGAGGATATGTAGCTGGGGATATAGTGAGGATATGTAGCTGGGTATATAGTGAGGATATGTAGCTGGGGATTATAATGAGGATATGTAGCTGGGGATATAGTGAGGATATGTAGCTGGGGATATAGTGAGGATATGTAGCTGGGGATATAGTGAGGATATGTAGCTGGGGATATAGTGAGGATATGTAGCTGGGTATATAGTGAGGATATGTAGCTGGGGATATAGTGAGGACATGTAGCTGAGTATATAGTGAGGATATGTAGCTGAGTATATAGTGAGTACATGTAGCTGGGGATATAATGAGGATATGTAGCTGGGGATATAGTGGGGATATGTAGCTGGGTATATAGTGGGGATATGTAGCTGGGTATATAGTGGGGATATGTAGCTGGGGATATAGTGGGGATATGTAGCTGGGGATATAGTGAGGATATGTAGCTAGGTATATAATGAGGATATGTAGCTGGGGATATAGTGAGGATATGTAGCTGGGTATATAGTGGGGATATGTAGCTGGGTATATAGTGGGGATATGTAGCTGGGGATATAGTGAGGATATGTAGCTAGGTATATAATGAGGATATGTAGCTGGGGATATAGTGAGGATATGTAGCTAGGTATATAATCAGGATATGTAGCTGGGGATATAGTGAGGATATGTAGCTGGGGATATAGTGAGGATATGTAGCTGGGTATATAGTGAGGATATGTAGCTGGGTATATAGTGAGGACATGTAGCTGGGTATATAGTGAGGATATGTAGCTGGGGATATAGTGAGGATATGTAGCTGGGGATATAGTGAGGATATGTAGCTGGGGATATAGTGAGGATATGTAGCTGGGGATATAGTGAGGATATGTAGCTGGGGATATAGTGAGGATATGTAGCTGGGGATATAGTGAGGATATGTAGCTGGGGATATAGTGAGGATATGTAGCTGGGGATATAGTGAGGATATGTAGCTGGGGATATAATGAGGATATGTAGCTGGGTATATAGTGGGGATATGTAGCTGGGGATATAGTGAGGATATGTAGCTGGGGATATAGTGAGGACATGTAGCTGAGTATATAGTGAGGACATGTAGCTGGGGATATAGTGAGGATATGTAGCTGGGGATATAGTGAGGATATGTAGCTGGGGATATAGTGAGGATATGTAGCTGGGGATATAGTGAGGATATGTAGCTGGGGATATAGTGAGGATATGTAGCTGGGGATATAGTGAGGACATGTAGCTGGGGATATAGTGGGGATATGTAGCTGGGGATATATAGCTGGAGATATGTAGCTGGGGATATAGTGAGGATATGTAGCTGGGGATATAGTGAGGACATGTAGCTGGGGATATAGTGAGGACATGTAGCTGGGGATATAGTGGGGATATGTAGCTGGGGATATATAGCTGGAGATATGTAGCTGGGGATATAGTGAGGATATGTAGCTGGGGATATAGTGAGGATATGTAGCTGGGGATATAGTGAGGATATGTAGCTGGGGATATAGTGAGGACATGTAGCTGGGGATATAGTGGGGATATGTAGCTGGGGATATAGTGGGGATATATAGCTGGAGATATAGTGATATGTAGCTGGGGATTATAATGAGGATATGTAGCTGGGGATATAGTGAGGATATGTAGCTGGGGATATAGTGAGGATATGTAGCTGGGGATTATAATGAGGATATGTAGCTGGGGATATAGTGAGGATATGTAGCTGGGGATATAGTGGGGATATGTAGCTGGGGATATAGTGAGTACATGTAGCTGGGGATATAGTGAGGATATGTAGCTGGGGATTATAATGAGGATATGTAGCTGGGGATATAGTGAGGATATGTAGCTGGGGATATAGTGGGGATATGTAGCTGGGGATATAGTGAGTAAATGTAGCTGGGGATATAGTGAGTACATGTAGCTGGGGATTATGATGAGGATATGTAGCTGGGGATATAGTGAGGATATGTAGCTGGGGATATAGTGGGGATATGTAGCTGGGGATATAGTGAGTACATGTAGCTGGGGATATAGTGAGGACATGTAGCTGGGGATATAGTGAGGATATGTAGCTGGGGATATAGTGAGGACATGTAGCTGGGGATATAGTGAGGATATGTAGCTGGGGATATAGTGAGGATATGTAGCTGGGGATATAGTGAGGATATGTAGCTGGGGATTATGATGAGGATATGTAGCTGGGGATATAGTGAGGATATGTAGCTGGGGATATAGTGGGGATATGTAGCTGGGGATATAGTGAGGACATGTAGCTGGGTATATAGTGAGGATATGTAGCTGGGGATATAGTGAGGACATGTAGCTGGGTATATAGTGAGGATATGTAGCTGGGGATATAGTGAGGATATGTAGCTGGGGATATAGTGAGGATATGTAGCTGGGTATATAGTGAGGATATGTAGCTGGGGATATAGTGAGGACATGTAGCTGGGGATATAGTGAGGACATGTAGCTGGGGATATAGTGGGGATATGTAGCTGGGGATATAGTGAGGACATGTAGCTGGGGATATAGTGAGGATATGTAGCTGAGTATATAGTGAGGATATGTAGCTGGGGATATAGTGAGGATATGTAGCTGGGGATATAGTGAGGATATGTAGCTGGGGATATAGTGAGGACATGTAGCTGGGTATATAGTGGGGATATGTAGCTGGGGATATAGTGAGGACATGTAGCTGGGGATATAGTGAGGATATGTAGCTGGGGATATAGTGAGGATATGTAGCTGGGGATATAGTGAGGATATGTAGCTGGGGATATAGTGAGGATATGTAGCTGGGGATATAGTGAGGATATGTAGCTGGGTATATAGTGGGGATATGTAGCTGGGGATATAGTGAGGACATGTAGCTGGGGATATAGTGGGGACATGTAGCTGGGGATATACTGAGGACATGTAGCTGGGGATATAGTGGGGACATGTAGCTGGGGATATAGTGGGGATATATAGCTGGAGATATGTAGCTGGGGATATAGTGAGGATATGTAGCTGGGGATATAGTGAGGATATGTAGCTGGGGATATAGTGAGGATATGTAGCTGAGTATATAGTGAGGATATGTAGCTGGGGATATAGTGAGGACATGTAGCTGGGGATATAGTGAGGACATGTAGCTGGGGATATAGTGGGGATATGTAGCTGGGGATATAGTGAGGACATGTAGCTGGGGATATAGTGAGGATATGTAGCTGAGTATATAGTGAGGATATGTAGCTGGGGATATAGTGAGGATATGTAGCTGGGGATATAGTGAGGATATGTAGCTGGGGATATAGTGAGGACATGTAGCTGGGTATATAGTGGGGATATGTAGCTGGGGATATAGTGAGGACATGTAGCTGGGGATATAGTGAGGATATGTAGCTGGGGATATAGTGAGGATATGTAGCTGGGGATATAGTGAGGATATGTAGCTGGGGATATAGTGAGGATATGTAGCTGGGGATATAGTGAGGATATGTAGCTGGGTATATAGTGGGGATATGTAGCTGGGGATATAGTGAGGACATGTAGCTGGGGATATAGTGGGGACATGTAGCTGGGGATATACTGAGGACATGTAGCTGGGGATATAGTGGGGACATGTAGCTGGGGATATAGTGGGGATATATAGCTGGAGATATGTAGCTGGGGATATAGTGAGGATATGTAGCTGGGGATATAGTGAGGATATGTAGCTGGGGATATAGTGGGGATATGTAGCTGGGGATATAGTGAGGACATGTAGCTGGGGATATAGTGGGGACATGTAGCTGGGGATATAGTGAGGACATGTAGCTGGGGATATAGTGGGGACATGTAGCTGGGGATATAGTGGGGATATATAGCTGGAGATATGTAGCTGGGGATATAGTGAGGATATGTAGCTGGGGATATAGTGAGGATATGTAGCTGGGGATATAGTGAGGATATGTAGCTGGGGATATAGTGAGGATATGTAGCTGGGGATATAGTGAGGACATGTAGCTGGGGATATAGTGGGGATATGTAGCTGGGGATATAGTGGGGATATATAGCTGGAGATATAGTGATATGTAGCTGGGGATTATAATGAGGATATGTAGCTGGGTATATAGTGAGGATATGTAGCTGGGGATATAGTGAGGACATGTAGCTGGGTATATAGTGAGGATATGTAGCTGGGGATATAGTGAGGACATGTAGCTGGGGATATAGTGAGGACATGTAGCTGGGGATATAGTGAGGACATGTAGCTGGGGATATAGTGGGGATATGTAGCTGGGGATATAGTGAGGATATGTAGCTGGGGATATAGTGAGGATATGTAGCTGGGGATATAGTGAGGATATGTAGCTGGGGATATAGTGAGGATATGTAGCTGGGGATATAGTGAGGATATGTAGCTGGGGATATAGTGAGGATATGTAGCTGGGGATATAGTGAGGATATGTAGCTGGGTATATAGTGAGGATATGTAGCTGGGGATATAGTGAGGATATGTAGCTGGGGATATAGTGAGGATATGTAGCTGGGGATATAGTGAGGACATGTAGCTGGGGATATAGTGAGGATATGTAGCTGGGGATATAGTGAGGACATGTAGCTGGGGATATAGTGAGGATATGTAGCTGGGGATATAGTGAGGACATGTAGCTGGGGATATAGTGAGGATATGTAGCTGGGGATATAGTGAGGATATGTAGCTGGGGATATAGTGATATGTAGCTGGGGATATAGTGAGGATATGTAGCTGGGGATATAGTGAGGATATGTAGCTGGGTATATAGTGAGGATATGTAGCTGGGGATATAGTGAGGATATGTAGCTGGGGATATAGTGAGGATGTGTAGCTGGGGATATAGTGATATGTAGCTGGGGATATAGTGAGGATATATAGCTGGGTATATAGTGAGGACATGTAGCTGGGGATATAGCGAGGACATGTAGCTGGGGATATAGTGAGGACATGTAGCTGGGGATATAGCGAGGACATGTAGCTGGGGATATAGCGAGGACATGTAGCTGGGGATATAGTGAGGATATGTAGCTGGGGATATAGTGAGGATATGTAGCTGGGGATATAGTGAGGATATGTAGCTGGGGATATAGTGAGGATATGTAGCTGGGTATATAGTGAGGATATGTAGCTGGGGATATAGTGGGGATATGTAGCTGGGGATATAGTGAGGATATGTAGCTGGGGATATAGTGAGAACATGTAGCTGGGGATATAGTGAGGATATGTAGCTGGGGATATAGTGAGGATATGTAGCTGGGTATATAGTGAGGATATGTAGCTGGGGATATAGTGGGGATATGTAGCTGGGGATATAGTGAGGATATGTAGCTGGGTATATAGTGAGGATATGTAGCTGGGGATATAGTGGGGATATGTAGCTGGGGATATAGTGAGGATATGTAGCTGGGGATATAGTGAGAACATGTAGCTGGGGATATAGTGAGGCCAGGAAAGGAAGAAGTCCCCCATAACCCAATGAATCTTTCTATACTTGTGGGAACTTTATACAGGGACCATGCTGTGCTTTTATTAGGGAGACATTTCCAGGTTGCACCACTGCTTCCTTTTGTCACTGTCTGCTGAGTGATGGCAGGTCGGGTCCCTGGGTGTGGGGTCACTGGGCCTGTCGGGTGGCAGTTCAGACCCCATGGCTCCTCTACAGATATGAAAGGAGGAGGCAGGGGGGCAACACATAAAGCATGGCGACATCTGTGAGGAGCAGCTGGCAGCGTGCCGAGCCAGGGATGGAAGCCTTTGGTTTCTTACAGGAGTTTCTCCCGTCATTAATCGTGTAATTAGCTCATTACGGCCGCGCTGCAGAAAGGCCCCCCCTTTTGTTTTTCCGGGCCCCCCTCATCTGGTGGGCACGCCAGGTGATGGGCGCAGGAGGCGGCACTCCTGGATCAGGGGAATCGTTGCGTTGTGATGCATTATGGGATAGTTAGCCTAGAGCAGCTGGGTCCATTATGGTCCGCACACTTGCCCAAGGAAAATTAGTGTCCCCCCATGTTGAATGAGAACATTGTGATCTCTTTTATGTGATCATAAACTTATCAGTTATCACATGATCACACTAGAATGATCACATGATAACAATAGAATGAAAAAAAATACAATGATCACATAAACAGTGGTGTCACATGACCACACTAGAACGATCGCATGATTGATGGCAATAGAATGATCACATGATAGCAATATAATGATCACAGTACAATGATCACAAGGTCACACTAGAGTGATCACATGATCACACTAGAATGATCACATGATAAATGCTAAAAATAGAATGCTCACCTAATAATGATAATAATAATCACACAAATCTTCGGATCACATGATCACATTGTCGTAACACATGATCACACTAGAATGATCACATGAGAACAATAGAATGGTTGCATGATCACTATAGAATGCTAAAAACAGAATGACCACATAAACCATTGTACCCCGTGATCATACTAGGATGAATGTGTGATCCCTGTAACATGATTATTATAGAATAATTACATAATCACATGATCACTATAGAATGATTACAAAGACTAGTATCACATGATGACAGAATGATCAAATTAAAATGATCACAAAAGAATTATCACAATAGAATGATAAAAGTACACTATAGAATGATCACATGTTCCCAGTAGAATTATATAAATAGAATGATCACATGATCACAATAGAATAAACACATGATAACAATAGAATGAGCGGGTGATCCCTATAGAATGATTATATAAACCTTCATATCCATTATCACACACAAATGATCACATGATCACTATAGAATGATTACAAGGACTAGTATCACATGATGACAGAATGATCAAAGTAAAATGATCACAATAGAGAGTGATCAAAAAGAATGATCACAATAGAATGATCACATACACGGTCGTATCACATGCTCACACTAAAATGATAATAGTATGGTCACATGATCGCTATTGTATTAACTTATGGCAATAGAATGATCACATGATAACAATAGAATAATCACTATAGAATGATAAAAAAAAAGAATGCTCACCTAATAATAATAAAGTAATCACATAAACCTTCGGATCACATAGTCGTAACACATGATCACACTAGAATGATCACATGATAACAATAGAATGGTTACATAATCACTTTAGAATGATAAAAACATAATGTTCATGTAAACTATTGTACCCCATGATCACACTAGAATAAACACATGATCACTATAAATTGATTACAAAGACTAGTATCCCATGATGACAGAATAATCAAAGTAAAATGATCACAATAGAGAGTGATCACAATAGAATGATAACAGTGGAATGAAATAGTATATGTACCGTATGTTTCTACCCTGTCTGTAACTACTACTTTGTAAAGCGCTACGGAAGATGATGGCGCTATATAAATAAACAATAATAATGATAATGATCATATGATCACATACACAGTCGTATCACATGTTCACACTATATGGTCACATGATCACTATTGAATTAACTCATGATAGCAATAGAATGATCACATGATTACAATAGATTGGCAACATGAATACTGTAAAATGGTCACAGGATCATATGAGAATGAGCACATGACCACAGTAGAATTAGATTAAAATAGAATGTCATGATCACAGGATGATAATAGAATGATCACAAGATCATAATAAAATGATTACTATAGAATGATCACATGATAACTTTAGAATGATCACATGATTACTATAGAATGATCACATGATTGCTATAGAATGATCACGATTGCTATAGAATGATCACATGATTGCTAAAGAATGATCACGATTGCTATAGAATGATCACATGATTACTATAGAATGATCACATGATTGCTATAGAATGATCACATGATTGATATAGAATGATCACATGATTGCTATAGAATGATCACATGATTGCTATAGAATGATCACATGATTGCTGTAGAATGATCACATGATTGCTATAGAATGATCACATAATGATAATAGAGTGATCAAAGATCATAATAGAATGAGATTAAAAACGTAAGATCACATGAGATCAATAGAATGATCACATGATTAGTATAGAATGGTCACATGATAACAAAAGAATGGTCACATGATAACGATAGAAAGATCACATGATAACGATAGAAAGATCACATGATAACGATAGAAAGATCACATGATAACGATAGAAAGATTACATAACAATCAAATGATCATATGATAACAATAGAATGATCGCATGCTAACAAATGAGTGATCACATAACGAGTAGTATTACAAAAGACTGGTTACATGATTACAGTATAACAATCACATAAAAAGCAGTTCCTCTGACAGTCCCTCTTGGTTAGCGGATCTTCTGGGACTTATAGTTCCTCTGACAGTCCCTCTTGGTTAGCGGATCTTCTGGGACTTATAGTTCCTCTGACAGTCCCTCTTGGTTAGCGGATCTTCTGGGACTTATAGTTCCTCTGACAGTCCCTCTTGGTAAGCGGATCTTCTGGGACTTATTGTCCCTCTATCACTTCTCTCTTGGTGAGCAGATCTTCTGGTACTTGTAGTTCCTTTGACAGTCCCTCTTGGTGAGCGAATCTTCTGGGACTTGTAGTACTTGTAGGCGGCAGCAGTAGAGGCGTGGAAGGGGTTAAGCGCCCAGGAGAGGGAGCCATGAAGCTGCTGGCGCCTCCGGTGTGATTTATGGCGCCGGGTGATGCGTGGCGCCGGCTGAGCAGTCAGTCGCAGCCGCCTCCTGATGTGCCGGAGCCATTAGAGTGATGGAGAGGAGCCGCCCGCCATCGGAGTGCAAGCTCCTGCGGTTCTGTGCCAGCATCATCCCATAAACGGACGGGCAGAGGGCAAAGTATGAATAGGCAGAGTGCACAGTACTCACCCTGCAGGGCACAGAAAGCTCACCCCACTATGAATAGGCAGAGTGCACAGTACTCACCCTGCAGGGCACAGAACGCCCCCCCCCCACTATGAATAGGCACAGTGCACAGTACTCACCCTGCAGGGCACAGAACGCCCCCCCCCCCCCACTATGAATAGGCAGAGTGCACAGTACTCACCCTGCAGGGCACAGAATGCTCACCCCACTATGAACAGGCAGAGTGCACAGTACTCACCCTGCAGGGCACAGAACGCCCCCCCCCCACTATGAATAGGCAGAGTGCACAGTACTCACCCTGCAGGCCACAGAACGCCCCCCCCCCCCACTATGAATAGGCAGAGTGCACAGTACTCACCCTGCAGGACACAGAACGCCCCCCCCCCCCCCCCCCCACTATGAATAGGCACAGTGCACAGTACTCACCCTGCAGGGCACAGAACGCCCCCCCCCCCCCCACTATGAATAGGCAGAGTGCACAGTACTCACCCTGCAGGGCACAGAACGCTCACCACACTATGAATAGGCAGAGTGCACAGTACTCACCCTGCAGGCCACAGAACGCCCCCCCCCACTATGAATAGGCAGAGTGCACAGTACTCACCCTGCAGGACACAGAACGCCCCCCCCCCCCCCCACTATGAATAGGCACAGTGCACAGTACTCACCCTGCAGGGCACAGAACGCCCCCCCCCCACTATGAATAGGCAGAGTGCACAGTACTCACCCTGCAGGGCACAGAACGCCCCCCCCATTATGAATAGGCAGAGTGCACAGTACTCACCCTGCAGGACACAGAACGCCCCCCCCCCCCCCCACTATGAATAGGCACAGTGCACAGTACTCACCCTGCAGGGCACAGAACGCCCCCCCCCCCCACTATGAATAGGCAGAGTGCACAGTACTCACCCTGCAGGACACAGAACGCCCCCCCCCCACTATGAATAGGCAGAGTGCACAGTACTCACCCTGCAGGCCACAGAACGCCCCCCCCCCCACTATGAATAGGCAGAGTGCACAGTACTCACCCTGCAGGACACAGAACGCCCCCCCCCCCCACTATGAATAGGCACAGTGCACAGTACTCACCCTGCAGGGCACAGAACGCCCCCCCCCCACTATGAATAGGCAGAGTGCACAGTACTCACCCTGCAGGCCACAGAACGCCCTCCCCCCCCACTATGAATAGGCAGAGTGCACAGTACTCACCCTGCAGGACACAGAACGCCCTCCCCCCCCACTATGAATAGGCAGAGTGCACAGTACTCACCCTGCAGGACACAGAACGCCCTCCCCCCCCACTATGAATAGGCAGAGTGCACAGTACTCACCCTGCAGGGCACAGAGCGCTCACCCCACTATGAATAGGCAGAGTGCACAGTACTCACCCTGCAGGCCACAGAATGCTCACCCCACTATGAATAGGCAGAGTGCACAGTACTCACCCTGCAGGACACAGAAAGCTCCCCCCACTATGAATAGGCAGAGTGCACAGTACTCACCCTGCAGGGCACAGAAAGCTCACCCCACTATGAATAGGCACAGTGCACAGTACTCACCCTGCAGGGCACAGAACGCCCCCCCCCCACTATGAATAGGCAGAGTGCACAGTACTCACCCTGCAGGGCACAGAAAGCTCACCCCACTATGAATAGGCAGAGTTCACAGTACTCACCCTGCAGGCCACAGAAAGCTCACCCCACTATGAATAGGCAGAGTGCACAGTACTCACCCTGCAGGCCACAGAAAGCTCACCCCACTATGAATAGGCAGAGTGCACAGTACTCACCCTGCAGGGCACAGAAAGCTCCCCCCACTATGAATAGGCAGAGTGCACAGTACTCACCCTGCAGGGCACAGAATGCTCACCCCACTATGAATAGGCAGAGTGCACAGTACTCACCCTGCAGGGCACAGGGCGCTCACCCTACTATGAATAGGCAGAGTGCACAGTACTCACCCTATTATGAATAAGCAGAATGCATAGTACTCACCCTGCACGGAACAGAAAGCTCATCCCACTATGAATAGGCAGAGTGCACAGTACTCACACTGCAGGGCACAGAGCGCTCACCACGCTATTAATAGGAAGAGTGCACATAAGTTAAACCCATCATGATGGGGGACAGGAAACTCACCTCCCCCCCCTTACACCATCGGTGAGCCCTGCATTAGAGAGATACTCACCTTTTCCTAGCAGAGCTCCATCTGATGGGGGACAGGAAACTACTGCACCTCCCCCCTCACACCATCACCTTTTCCCAGCATTCTCTCTCAATAGAGAGCGGTGCCAGCCCTGGAGCCCAGCAGCGCGCGGCTTCCAGGGTGGGCAGAGCGTCTGGCAGAGGCCCCGGCGTGTGATTGGCAGGATGAGGAGCCGGCTGCCAGCGCTCAGCGAACAGCTGTCGCTCCGGAGGTGCGCGCCAAGCGCCGTGCCCTCTGCTCCCGACTCACCCCCCTCGCCCAGCTGGTACCAGCGCATCAATGCAAACTGGGACAGATACCGGGAATGACAGGACAAAAGGGTTGGCGCCGCGCCACGTCTGCAAGGAAATGAGAGAGCTCTGCTGGGTGCGCGCCAACGCTTCAGGAACAGATACCGAGAATGACGTTTAGCCTATAGGAGAAGCAGTGTGTCTGTGTATACAGAATAGGAACAGATACTGAGAATGACTTTTAGCCTATAGGAGAAACAGTGTGTCTGTGTATACAGAATAAGAACAGATACCGAGAATGACTTTTAGCCTATAGGAGAAACAGTGTCTGTGTATACAGAATAAGAACAGATACCGAGAATGACTTTTAGCCTATAGTAAAAGCAGTGCCTGTGTATACACAATAGGAACAGATACTGAGAATGACGTTTAGCCTATAGGAGAAACAGTGTGTCTGTGTATACACAATAGGAACAGATACCGAGAATGACTTTTAGCCTATAGGAGAAACAGTGTCTGTGTATACAGAATAGGAACAGATACTGAGAATGACTTTTAGCCTATAGTAAAAGCAGTGCCTGTGTATACACAATAGGAACAGATACTGAGAATGACGTTTACCCAATAGGAGAAACAGTGTGTCTGTGTATACAGAATAAGAACAGATACTGAGAATGACTTTTAGCCTATAGGAGAAGCAATGTGTGTGTGTATACAGAATAAGAACAGATACCGAGAATGGCGGACTTGATGCGGCTTCCTCCCCCGATCGATGGGCAAGCCGCAGGCGGGGAGGCGTCATCTATTAGACTGGAGCAGATAAAGAGCGCCGCTGCTACAATATAACAAGGCCGATCAATAGGCCGTGTCACTCCGCTCGCCGATCCTTCCCGTCACCTCCGTCCCCCGGGAGCCACCGCTCTGCAGCATGGCGGCACTGTGCAGAGAAGGATCGGTCACGTGACCTCAGCCCCGACCCTGCAGAAAGCCGCCTGTCCCTCCGTATAAATGCCAGCTCCCTCCTGTGCAGAGAAGGATCGGTCATGTGACCCTGCAGGAAGCCGCCCCCCCCTCCATATAAATCTCAGTATAAGGGCCGGCCAGCTCTCTCCTGTGCAGAGAAGGATCGGTCATGTGACCCTGCAGAAAGCCGCCCGTCCCTCCATATAAATCTCAGTATAAGGGACCGGCCAGCTCTCTCCTGTGCAGAGAAGGATAGGTCATGTGACCCTGCAGAAAGCCGCCCGTCCCTCCATATAAATCTCAGTATAAGGACCGGCCAGCTCTCTCCTGTGCAGAGAAGGATCGGGTCATGTGACCCTGCAGAAAGCCGCCCGTCCCTCTATATAAATCTCAGTATAAGGGCCGGCCAGCGCTCTCCTGTGCAGAGAAGGATCGGTCATGTGACCTCACCCCGACCCTGCAGAAAGCCCCGCCCTTGCAGAAAGCCCCGCCCCCTCCATATAAATCTCAGTATAAGGTCCATTGCTTATCACTTACTCATTCACTGTACGGCTGCCAATCACATGACTGCTGGTGGCCAATCAGGTTTGCCAGTGGTTTGCTGAGTGACAGTCATTGGACAAGACCCCGGGCGGTTTCAGGTTCCAGGGCCGACCTGTGTGGGTTTTGTTCCACCTTTAAAGTGGAGCAAAACCCAGGATTTTGACTATTCTGTGGTTTGGTCCTTCCCGATCGGGGATGCCCCGCTGTGTGTGAACCCCCCCCCCAGGTCACCCAATCTCACTGGCCCTTCCCCCGTCCTATGGCGCATGTGCAGCCTCTCGTCCAATCAGCGTGCTCGGATCCGCTCCCGCCCTTCGCCCAGGAGCTCGTCTAATGCAAGTGGATCTGAGCGCGCTGGTGGCTGCATCCCCCACGACCCTCTAACAGCGAGCTTGCCGGCCATTGACAAATGGGATAGCGGGGATGTGCATGCGCCGTTGGACCGGGAAAGAAGGTAAGTGTATGGGGTGACCTGGGGGTATCACACAGCGGGGCATCCCAATTCTGGATGCCCCGTGGAGCACGAGTATGCCTGCCCTGAAATCTCATAGATTTTAGTCCACTTAAAATAGAGCTTTTTTTTTCCAGTAACTGACACGTTTCGCCTTTTCAGCTTCCTCAGAGACTCGGTCTAAAGTGGACCAAACTTTTTTCCGGGCCGAACGATTCCCACCCCCCGGGGTATCTAAAATCGGGATGCCCCGCTGTGTGAACCCCCCCCAGGTCGCCCCATACACTTACCTTCTTTCCCGGTCCAACGGTGCATGCCACATCCCCGCTATCCCTTTAACAGGGCCAGGCATTTGTGAATGGCCGGCGCGGGCAAGCTCCCTGTGGGAAGTGGGGGATGCGGCCGCCAGGACGCTCGGAGCCGCTGGCCTTAGATGCTGGCTTAGATAAGGTTACATCAGCGGCGCTGGCCTTAGACAAAGCCTTAGACCATGTGACATCAGCAGACCCGAGCGTGCTGATTGGATGAGCGGCTGCACATGAGCCGTAAGACCGGGAAGAGGTGCGTTGGGCTCGGCGATCTGGGGGGTTTCACACAACGGGGCATCCCCGATCAGGACCAAAACCCAGGAGAGTCAAAATCCAGGGTTTTGTTCCACTTTAATTCTGGAGGCGCATTCCTCAGTGTATTTCAGTTTAAGGTGATTGATGGGGATATAGGGGGGTTATTCCCTTTGCGACTCGGGGGTGAGTAGAGGAGCCATGCGGGGGGAGCGGCAGCCAATAGAAGAGCCGCTAGGACATAAAGGCCTCGATTCAATAAAGGTAGAAAAAGATTCTCATGGTAGTAAAAATTCATTTTATGAGAAAAAAGCCTGAGAATGTCACTGTTACTGAATCACCAGATAAAAAGACAATGGAAGTCAACGGCACTGTTACTGAATCACCAGATAAAAAGACAATGAAAGTCAATGTCACTGTTACTGAATCACTAGATAAAAAGACAATGGAAGTCAATGTCACTGTTACTGAATCACCAGATAAAAAGACAATGAAAGTCAATGGCATTCTTACTGAATCACTAGATAAAAAGACAATGAAAGTCAATGTCACTGTTACTGAATCACCAGATAAAAAGACAATGGAAGTCAATGTCACTGTTACTGAATCACCAGATAAAAAGACAATGAAAGTCAATGGCATTCTTACTGAATCACTAGATAAAAAGACAATGAAAGTCAATGTCACTGTTACTGAATCACCAGATAAAAAGACAATGAAAGTCAATGGCATTGTTACTGAATCACTAGATAAAAAGACAATGAAAGTCAATGTCACTGTTACTGAATCACTAGATAAAAAGACAATGGAAGTCAATGTCACTGTTACTGAATCACCAGATAAAAAGACAATGAAAGTCAATGGCATTCTTACTGAATCACTAGATAAAAAGACAATGAAAGTCAATGTCACTGTTACTGAATCACCAGATAAAAAGACAATGAAAGTCAATGGCATTGTTACTGAATCACTAGATAAAAAGACAATGAAAGTCAATGTCACTGTTACTGAATCACCAGATAAAAAGACAAGGAAAGTCAATGTCACTGTTACTGAATCACAAGATAAAAAGACAATGGAAGTCAATGTCACTGTTACTGAATCACCAGATAAAAAGACAATGAAAGTCAATGGCACTGTTACTGAATCACCAGATCAAAAGACAATGAAAGTCAATGTCACTGTTACTGAATCACCAGATAAAAAGACAATGAAAGTCAATGGCATTGTTACTGAATCACTAGATAAAAAGACAATGAAAGTCAATGTCACTGTTACTGAATCACCAGATAAAAAGACAATGAAAGTCAATGGCATTCTTACTGAATCACTAGATAAAAAGACAATGAAAGTCAATGTCACTGTTACTGAATCACCAGATAAAAAGACAATGAAAGTCAATGGCATTGTTACTGAATCACTAGATAAAAAGACAATGAAAGTCAATGTCACTGTTACTGAATCACCATATAAAAAGACAAGGAAAGTCAATGTCACTGTTAATGAATCACAAGATAAAAAGACAATGGAAGTCAATGTCACTGTTACTGAATCACCAGATAAAAAGACAATGAAAGTCAATGTCACTGTTACTGAATCACCAGATAAAAAGACAATGAAAGTCAATGTCACTGTTACTGAATCACTAGATAAAAAGACAATGAAAGTCAATGTCACTGTTACTGAATCACCAGATAAAAAGACAATGAAAGTCAATGGCAGCTTTTACTACAGTGTAGAAAGGAGGAAACACTTCTCTACTTTTCTTTGGAGTAAAAAGTGTCATTGACTTTCATTGTTTTCTTGGTGATTCAGTAACAGTGACATTCTCAGGCTCTTTTCTCATAAAATGAATTTTTACTACCATGAGAATTTCACTGTTGTTGAATCACCAGCTAGAAAGACAATGAAAGTCAATGGCAGCTTTTTACTACTAAGAAAAAGTAGAGAACTTTTACACTGTAGTAAAAAGAAGCCATTGACTTTCATTGTCTTGTTTTCTGGTGATTCAGTAACAGTGACATTCTCAGGCTTTTTTCTCATGAATTGAATCTTTTACTACCATGAGAATTTTTTTTTTCTACCTTTATTGAGTCAATTCATGACAAAAAAAAAATTACTGAATCACTAGATAAAAAGACAATGAAATGGCAGCTTTGGTACAGTGTAGAAAGGAGTAAACAGTTCTCTACTTTTCTTAGGAGTAAAAAAGTGCCATTGACTTTCATTGTCTTTTTATCTGGTGATTCAGTAACAGACATTCTCAGGCTTTTTTCTCATGAATTGAATTTTTACTACCATGAGCATTTTTTTCTACCTTTATTGAGTCAATTCATGAGAAAAAAAAGCCTGAGAATGTTACTGAATCACTAGATAAAGACAATGAAAGTCAATGGCAGCTTTTGCTACAGTGTTCTCTACTTTTCTTAGGAGTAAAAAAGTGCCATTGACTTTCATTGTCTTTTTATCTAGTGATTCAGTAACAGTGACTTTCATTGTCTTTTTATCTGGTGATTCAGTAACAGTGACATTCTCAGGCTTTTTTCTCATGAATTGAATCTTTTACTACCATGAGAATTTTTTTCTACCTTTATTGAATCGAGGCCAAAGGCGATTAAAGCTGGAGTTTGGGTGCTCGCAGCGATGCCCAGGGTGGTCGCCCTTCTGTCCTGGCCGGCAACGTTCGCCGGCTTATCGCGCGGCGGGCGGGCGGGTCGGTCGGTCAGAGCGCGCCCTGATTAATGGGCTTTTGAGAGAGCGGCAGGTCCGGCCCTGGCCATCGCCGCGTGCAAATCTTTTATCTGTGTCTGCGGGGAGGTGATAAGCAGATGCTGTTTACCCGGCTGATCCTGGCACCCGCCGCACCGAGCACACACATGCCACAATGGTATCCAGCACCTGCCGACAGGGGGGAGGGAAGGGGGGACCGCGGGCCGCAACACTGCGACGACTCCTGACCTGGTGACCCAGAGTCCCAGGGGGGGGTCACTCGCTCATTCCAATAGTTTTATTCCTTCGTGGCCGGCCCTGGAGTCCTTTTAGCTGCTGGCCTTCGCCCTGGGGCATCCCAAATCGTGGACCCACAGGATGGCCACAAGCCTCATCTCTGCCCTGGCACCCATGGGCGATGTAAATACTCCCACGACCCACCCACTCCAATAGGCCTGGACCGCGCCCACGTCTAAAGGGAAACCCCGGGGGATGCTTCCTATTGCTTAAACCGGACCTGCACCATGATCTAATGAAAAGCCCAAACCCTTAATAAAACTATTCCCCAGCATCTAAAATTCATATATTTTACATTTTTAGCCACTTTTTATTCTTTCCCCCACTGGGCTGCAACTCTGTTAAGGACTCTAGGATATGGGCGCCCCCATCTTGAAGCATCACACATACTGAGGAGAGGAGAGCGGGATAAAGTACAGGGGGGCAGGTTTTAGCTGTGCTTTGCGCAGACAGAGCAGAGCTGGGGTCAGGAAAAGGTCAGCAATCCCAGAATGCAGAGCAGCACAGTCAGAAGACACTTCCTGTTTGCAGGCTGCCTGCTGTTCCATGAGCCACCATCTTGTATGTGTAAAGGCTCATAACATGCAGTAGGTGCAGGTAGGATGATTTTTAATGTGAGCAATCTGTATGTATAAGAGGGAAACATATAAGATAGGCTCTTATTCAGGGTGAAGGTCCGGATTAATGTGAGCAATCTGTATGTACAGGGTGTGGGAAACATATAAGATAGGCTCTTATTCAGGGTGAAGGTCTGGATTAATGTGGGCAATCTGTATGTACAGGGTGTGGGAAACATATAAGATAGGCTCTTATTCAGGGTGAGGGTCCGGATTAATGTGAGCAATCTGTATGTACAGGGTGTGGGAAACATATAAGATAGGCTCTTATTCAAGGTGAGGGTCCGGATTAATGTGAGCAATCTGTATGTACAGGGTGTGGGAAACATATAAGATAGGCTCTTATTCAGGGTGAGGTTCTGGATTAATGTGGGCAATCTGTATGTACAGGGTGTGGGAAACATATAAGATAGGCTCTTATTCAGGGTGAAGGTCCGGATTAATGTGAGCAATCTGTATGTACAGGGTGTGGGAAACATATAAGATAGGCTCTTATTCAGGGTGAAACATAGAAACATAGAAGGTCTGGATTAATGTGAGCAATCTGTATGTACAGGGTGTGGGAAACATATAAGATAGGCTCTTATTCAGGGTGAGGGTCCGGATTAATGTGGGCAATCTGTATGTACAGGGTGTGGGAAACATATAAGATAGACTCTTATTCAGGGTGAGGGTCCGGATTAATGTGGGCAATCTGTATGTACAGGGTGTGGGAAACATATAAGATAGGCTGCTTTACCTATCCCATAGGAGCAAGGAAAAGGTGAGTTTATGGGCGATCTCGGGGGTTACACACCAATTCGGGATGCCCCTTAAATACTGAATTTAAATCATAGAGAAGCAAAACCCAAGAAAGTCAAATTCTTTGGTTCTTTAACACGTGATCACCGTATGACTGTGGGCGGAGTTCCACTTTAAGGTCAATGGCATTGCCGCAGGCGACTGGAGTCCTGCCAGTGACCTATCGCGGATGAGCCGCCATTTTCCTAAAGGGCGCTGACCCTCCTAATTATCCTCTGCTCCCGCCAGTGGCTCCGCCCCCGCCAGTGGCTCCGCCCCCTCGCTATCCACAGATTCCACAGCTTCTCCATTATTTTATTTTGGTTTTAGGAGTTCTTCCCTATTCTCTCCCCCCGGCCTGTGATCTGTGTGGGCCCTCCGCCCGCCCTCCACCTGCCCATGCCAACCGCAGCCCTCCCGTGCCAGCGTGTAATCTCCAATTTTCCTCGCTTCCCGCAGCTCATTTGCATAATCCCGGTAATCAGGCGGCTGTTAATTGCCCGGTGCGGCGCAGAAAGATCGCGCGGTTAAGTGGTAAATCATAATTACATCGATAATTGGTTTGGCCGCAGCAAGCTGCCGCTCTCCTCGCCCCATCTGTTAGCGGGTTTTTTTTTTTATCCTCCCCTCTCGTCCTCCTGCGCGTCTTCGGAAACCTTCACCTTTGAGGGATCGAGTGGCAGATCGGCGCCATTAGCCGCCCGCGTCTGCGGAACACAACAATTATGTCCTTCACACTCCAATCCCATTTATTGCCGCAATGCAAAAGCACCGGCTCGCCGGGTGATGGCGCTTTCTAAAGGAAGATGTAGTGTCTGGGTACCATCGCCCATGGCAACGCCTGTCTCCCATCCTCCCAGACAACTCCCATCGTTTCCGGCAATGCCCTTCTCCCATCACCCCTGGCAACGCCTGTCTCTCATCCTCCCAGGCTACTCCCATCATCCCTGGCAACGCCTGTCTCTCATCTTCCCAGGCTACTCCCATCATCCCTGGCAACGCCTGTCTCTCATCCTCCCAGGCTACTCCCATCATCCCTGGCAACGCCTGTCTCTCATCCTCCCAGGCAATTACCATCATCCCTGGCAATGCCCTTCTCCCATCCTCCCAGGCAACTAACATCGTCCCCGGCAATGCCCTTCTCCCATCCTCCCAGGCAACTAACATCGTCCCCGGCAATGCCCTTCTCCCATCCTCCCAGGCAACTAACATCGTCCCCGGCAATGCCCTTCTCCCATCCTCCCAGGCAACTCACATCGTCCCCGGCAATGCCTCTGTCTCCCATCCTCCCAGGCAACTCCCATCATCTCTGGCAACACCTGTCTCCATCCTCCCAGACAACTCCCAGCGTCTCCAGCAATGCCCTTCTATCGCCCCCGGCAACGCCGGTCTCCCATCCTCCCAGACAACTCCCATCGCCCCTGGCAACGCCTGTCTCTCATCCTGCCATGCAACTCCTATCATCCCCGGAAATGCCCTTCTCCCATCCTCCAAGGCAACTCCCATCGTCTTTGGCAATGCCCTTCTCCCATCCTCCAAGGCAACTCCCATCGTCCCCAGCAATGCCCCTCTCCCATCGCCCCTGGCAACGCCTGTCTCCCAGACAACTCCCGTCTCCCAGACAACTCCCATCATGCCCGGCAACGCCCTTTTCCCATCTCCCCTGGTAATGGATGGAAGGCAACTCCCATTGCCTCCGGCAATGCCTGTCTCCCATCTTCCCAGGCATCTCCCATCGCCTTTGGCAATGCCTTTCTCCCATCACCCTCAGCAATACATTTCTCCCATCCTTCCAGGCAACTCTCATCGCCCCCAGCAACGCTCTTTTCCCATTGCCCCCGGCAACTCCCATCACCTCCGCCAATGCCTGTCTCCCATACTCCCAGGAAACTCCCATCGCCCCGGTAATACCCTTCTCCCATTGCCCCCGGTAACGGATGGAAGGCAACTCCCATTGCCTCCGGCAACGCCTGTCTCCCATCCTCCCAGGCAACTCCCATCGTCTTTGGCAATGCCCTTCTCCCATCGCCCCCAGCAATGCCTTTCTCCCATCTCCCCCAGCAATGCCTTTCTCCCATCGCCCCCAGCAATGCCTTCCTCCCATCGCCCCCAGCAATGCCCTTCTCCCATCGCCCCCAGCAATGCCTTTCTCCCATCGCCCCCAGCAATGCCTTTCTCCCATCGCCCCCAGCAATGCCTTTCTCCCATCGCCCCCAGCAATGCCTTTCTCCCATCGCCCCCAGCAATGCCTTTCTCCCATCGCCCCCAGCAATGCCTTTCTCCCATCGCCCCCAGCAATGATTTTCTCCCATCGCCCCCAGCAATGATTTTCTCCATGCATTTCTCCCATCGCCCCCAGCAATGCCTTTCTCCCATCGCCCCCAGCAATGCCTTTCTCCCATCGCCCCCAGCAATGCCTTTCTCCCATCTCCCCCAGCAATGCCTTTCTCCCATTGCCCCCAGCAATGCCTTTCTCCCATCTCCCCCAGCAATGCCTTTCTCCCATTGCCCCCAGCAATGCCTTTCTCCCATCTCCCCCAGCAATGCCTTTCTCCCATCGCCCCCAGCAATGCCTTTCTCCCATCGCCCCCAGCAATGCCTTCCTCCCATCTCCCCCAGCAATGCATTTCTCCCATCTCCCCCAGCAATGCATTTCTCCCATCTCCCCCAGCAATGCCTTTCTCCCATCGCCCCCAGCAATGCATTTCTCCCATCTCCCCCAGCAATGCCTTTCTCCCATCGCCCCCAGCAATGCATTTCTCCCATCTCCCCCAGCAATGCATTTCTCCCATCTCCCCCAGCAATGCATTTCTCCCATCTCCCCCAGCAATGCATTTCTCCCATCTCCCCCAGCAATGCATTTCTCCCATCTCCCCCAGCAATGCATTTCTCCCATCTCCCCCAGCAATGCATTTCTCCCATCTCCCCCAGCAATGCCCTTCTCCCATCGCCCCCAGCAATGCCTTTCTCCCATCGCCCCCAGCAATGCCTTTCTCCCATCGCCCCCAGCAATGCCTTTCTCCCATCGCCCCCAGCAATGCCTTTCTCCCATCTCCCCCAGCAATGCCTTTCTCCCATCTCCCCCAGCAATGCCTTCCTCCCATCGCCCCCAGCAATGCCCTTCTCCCATCGCCCCCAGCAATGCCTTTCTCCCATCGCCCCCAGCAATGCCTTTCTCCCATCGCCCCCAGCAATGCCCTTCTCCCATCGCCCCCAGCAATGCCCTTCTCCCATCGCCCCCAGCAATGCCTTTCTCCCATCGCCCCCAGCAATGCCTTTCTCCCATCGCCCCCAGCAATGCCTTTCTCCCATCGCCCCCAGCAATGCCTTTCTCCCATCTCCCCCAGCAATGCCTTTCTCCCATCGCCCCCAGCAATGCCTTCCTCCCATCTCCCCCAGCAATGCATTTCTCCCATCTCCCCCAGCAATGCCTTTCTCCCATCTCCCCCAGCAATGCCTTTCTCCCATCGCCCCCAGCAATGCCTTCCTCCCATCTCCCCCAGCAATGCATTTCTCCCATCTCCCCCAGCAATGCATTTCTCCCATCTCCCCCAGCAATGCATTTCTCCCATCTCCCCCAGCAATGCATTTCTCCCATCTCCCCCAGCAATGCCTTTCTCCCATCGCCCCCAGCAATGCATTTCTCCCATCTCCCCCAGCAATGCATTTCTCCCATCTCCCCCAGCAATGCCTTTCTCCCATCTCCCCCAGCAATGCATTTCTCCCATCTCCCCCAGCAATGCATTTCTCCCATCTCCCCCAGCAATGCCCTTCTCCCATCGCCCCCAGCAATGCCTTTCTCCCATCGCCCCCAGCAATGCCTTTCTCCCATCGCCCCCAGCAATGCCTTTCTCCCATCGCCCCCAGCAATGCCTTTCTCCCATCGCCCCCAGCAATGCCTTCCTCCCATCGCCCCCAGCAATGCCCTTCTCCCATCGCCCCCAGCAATGCCTTTCTCCCATCGCCCCCAGCAATGCCTTTCTCCCATCGCCCCCAGCAATGCCTTCCTCCCATCGCCCCCAGCAATGCCTTTCTCCCATCGCCCCCAGCAATGCCTTTCTCCCATCGCCCCCAGCAATGCCTTTCTCCCATCTCCCCCAGCAATGCCTTTCTCCCATCGCCCCCAGCAATGCCTTCCTCCCATCGCCCCCAGCAATGCCTTTCTCCCATCGCCCCCAGCAATGCCTTTCTCCCATCGCCCCCAGCAATGCCTTCCTCCCATCGCCCCCAGCAATGCCTTTCTCCCATCGCCCCCAGCAATGCCTTTCTCCCATCGCCCCCAGCAATGCCTTTCTCCCATCTCCCCCAGCAATGCCTTTCTCCCATCGCCCCCAGCAATGCCTTCCTCCCATCTCCCCCAGCAATGCATTTCTCCCATCTCCCCCAGCAATGCATTTCTCCCATCTCCCCCAGCAATGCCTTTCTCCCATCGCCCCCAGCAATGATTTTCTCCATGCCTTTCTCCCATTGCCCCCAGCAATGCATTTCTCCCATCCTTCCAGGCAACTCTCATCGCCCCGGCAACGCTCTTTTCCCATTGCCCCCGGCAACTCCCATCACCTCCGGCAACGCCTGTCTCCATCCTCCCAGGGAACTCCCATCGTCTCTGGTAATACCCTTCTCTCATCCTCCCATGCAACTCCCATCGTCCCCGGCAATGCCCTTAAAATCCCTATTCCCCTGGGCATCCCGATTTGGAATGCGCCAATGAGTGAAACCCCCCCTCGGATTGCGGGCCGCACCCCCGACGCTCTCGCTCCACGCCACGCAGGTTGTGGGTGCGGGAGCGTGCATCAGCCGCAGGGAACTGGGTTATGCGGAAGCTCCCTGCTTTCTATCCCGGGCTCTGTTTTCAAACTGGGGTTTTAAAGTGGACTGTTTTCCTGGGGCAACCCCATGTGGGATGCCCTGCTGGGTGAACCACCCCTAATCACCCTGGTTGCCGACTGTAAGTTCTGACTGGAGGAGAGCCCGCGCATGTGCCGTGGCAGCGCGTATCGAGTTCAGTTTTCGGGTGATCACGAGGATTTCGAACAATCCTAAGTTGCCCCTGTAAAGCGGACTGAAATCCATAAAGGTGAATCTCCTTGGCTTTGGTTCCACATGTCTGCCAGTGCACCACAGACTGAACTGCAGTACTCAGGTGGGGTAGGTAAGCCCGGCTTTCTTTGCTGGCCGCTCAGTGTCGGAGGGTTCGGGTCACAGTGAATGTGGGAGCGTGCCCGAGGGGGGGGGGGGGGGTGCTGCGTGCCCGAGGGGGGGGGGGGGGCTTGGCTGTCAGTCAATCTTTGCTGCAACAAAGCCTCCACCTGTTCAAACAGAAGCCGGGAGCCCCACGCCGGCCATTAATCACCGGACGCCCTTCATTGTCTTACATTGACCTTTAAAGTGAACCTGTCACGCGCCCTCGCCTTCGCTCAACTCCTCCTCCTATAAATGCTCCAGGACAGGCTTCTGCATCTGATCGGGGTCATCTCTGTCCCTGATCTCTGTGCTGGGCCTTTTAGTTGGATTATCTCTAGGAAGTAGCTGTGTGTGCAGCTAAATATCTTCCCCCCCCCTCAGGGTCAGACCTGTATCTGCAGGATGGAGCATCTCCTGGCTGAGTCTGTTTGTTGTTCCCGGGGGATTATAAGCAGCTGGGGAGTGCACGCTAACCCCCCCCCCCCCCCCGGGATTTGAACAACGTACCGTGCCTTCGGGTCATGATGCCGCCCGGCAATCGCCGGACCCTCTACGGGATTTTGAACAAACCTATGTTTAAATTCCTTACCCATGATGCAGGCCGGCAATAGCTGGATCAAGGACCCGGCACTGCAAGATTATGCTTGAATTCCGGACCCTGGGCTCGTGATGCAATTGTTGATCATGTTACATGTAATAAAAGAGGACCTATCGTGGCGAGATTTGACCCTTGGGTTGTGATACAGTCCGGCAATCGCTGGTCGTTTTATACATGACCCAACACCATAAGATTGGAATAACGGTCTGAATCCCTGAACCTTGCATCCTGATATTGTCCGGCAATCACTGGTCATTTTATACATGAGCAAAGAGGACTTGAACAACGATATGTTTGAATCCTTGTATTGTGATACAGTCTGGCAATCGCTGGTCATTTTATACATGATAAAAGGGGACCCAACACCACGAGATTCGAACACCAATCTGTCCCTGAATTTTGCGTCCTGATAGAGCTTTATACATGAGCAAAGAGGAGTTGAACAACAGTATGTTTAGAGCTTAGATCCTAGGATTGTGATACAGTACGGCAATCGCTGGTCATTTTATACATGATAAAAAGGAACTCAAAGCCGTGAGATTTAAACAACGGTCTGTTTGAATTTCTGAACCTTGCATCGGCAATCGCTGGTCATTTTATGCGTTATAAAAGAGGATTTGAGAGATTTGAACAACGGCATGCAGTTGTGATGCAGTCCGGCAATTGCTGGTCGTTTTATACGTAATAAACGAGGACCCAGCGCACTGACTGCATGTTTGAATCCCGGGCCCTTAGGTCGTGATACAGTCTGGCAGTCGGACTTGATCCCTGGACTGTTGCGCCATGATGCAGCCCGGCAATCGCGGTTTGCGCTGCAGTATTTGAAGGATCGTATGTTTGAAACCCGGACCCTTGGATTGCTGTGCAGTCCGGCAATGACTGGTCATTATATACTTAATGAAAGAGGACCCGGCGGCGCAAGATTCTTACAGCGGTAGGTTTGATCCCTGGACCGTTGCGTCATAATACAGTCCGGCAATCGCTGGTTGCGCTGCAGTATTTGGCCAACCGTATGTTTGAATCCCGGACCCTTGGGTTGTGATGCAGTCCGGCAATGACTGGTCATTTTATACTTAGTGAAACAGGCCCCAGTGGCACACAATTCTTAGATAGGTTTGATTCCTGGACCACTGCGTCATGATGTAGTCCTGCAATCGCTGGTTATTTTCTATGTAATAAATGAGGACCCAGCACCGCTGGATTTGAATAATAAATAGTCGTGATACAGTTCGGCAATCGCTGGTTAGTTTTTATGTAATATATGAGGACCCAGCGGCGCTGGATTTGAATAATAAATGGTCGTGATGCAGTCCTGCAGTTGCTGAGTATTTTTTACATAAATAGTACCCAGAACCGCAAGATTATCAGTCCGGCAATCGCTGGTTATTTTTATATGTAATAAACAAGGACCCAGCGCCGCTGGATTTGAATAATAAATGGTCGTGATGCAGTCCGGCAATCGATGGTTATTTTTTATGTAATAAATTAAGACCCAGCGCCGCTGGATTTGAATAATAAATGGTCGTGATGCAGTCCGGCAATCGCTGGTCATTTTTTATATGTAATAAATGAGGACCCAGCGCCGCTGGATTTGAATAATAAATGGTCGTGATGCAGTCCGGCAATCGCTGGTCATTTTTTATATGTAATAAATGAGGACCCAGCGCCGCTGGATTTGAATAATAAATGGTCGTGATGCAGTCCGGCAATCGCTGGTCATTTTTTATATGTAATAAATGAGGACCCAGCGCCGCTGGATTTGAATAATAAATGGTCGTGATGCAGTCCGGCAATCGCTGGTCATTTTTTATATGTAATAAATGAGGACCCAGCGCCGCTGGATTTGAATAATAAATGGTCGTGATGCAGTCCGGCAATCGCTGGTCATTTTTTATATGTAATAAATGAGGACCCAGCGCCGCTGGATTTGAATAATAAATGGTCGTGATGCAGTCCGGCAATCGCTGGTCATTTTTTATATGTAATAAATGAGGACCCAGCGCCGCTGGATTTGAATAATAAATGGTCGTGATGCAGTCCGGCAATCGCTGGTCATTTTTTATATGTAATAAATGAGGACCCAGCGCCGCTGGATTTGAATAATAAATGGTCGTGATGCAGTCCGGCAATCGCTGGTTATTTTTATATGTAATAAACAACGATAAATGGTTGTGATGCAGTTCGGCAATCGCTGGTTATTTTCTATGTAATAAATGAGGACCCAGCGCTGCTGGATTTGAATAATAAATGGTCGTGATGTAGTCCGGCAATCGCTGGTCATTTTTTACATAAAGAGTACCCAAAACCGCAATGGTATATTTGAATCCTGGACCCTCGGGTTCAGATATACAGTCCGGCAATCGCCGGTCCTGATTAAAGAGAGGAGTGGGCGAAAGCTTCCTAAAGCTGCTGCCTGCAGGGTGAGGGTTTCTTGGGAATGCCGGGACTTTCACGTTGCCCGGAGCCGCTTCCCCACCCTCCCCACCGCCCGCCGTCAGCCTGATTTCTAACAGGTGTTTCTCATCAGCGGCGGGTCAGCGACCTCGGGTTAATGGCGTGCGAGTGTTAAGTGCTCATTAACGTTCTCTTCCCGCTACCTGCCATTGATCTCCGCACCTTCCGAACGAGACGGCTTCAGAGAATCCCTCGTCCGCGCAGCTGTGGCGCGCGCGTGGGGGGCGAGTGGGATCCTCATTTACTAAGGCCCTTATTTAACAAGGGATAGCGCCAGGTAGCGAATGGTGAGCGAACGGTAATGATGCTCACCGCCACGAGAACGCCGGCTCCCCTCCGCAATCACACATTTATCAAGCCGATCCTGCTTAGCGACTGACAGAGCGCCAGATAGCGACTCATTCATCATTATTCCAGCCTCACCCCACAGCGCCAGCGAGCGACCTTGAACAGCGAAAGGTATGACCTCTCGCTACCTGGCGCTCTCCAATGCATTTCAATGGAACAATCTTTAAATATTCAATTAATTGCTATTAATGTTTTTTTTTTTTTTTTTTTTAAATGGCAAAAATTCTGTGACCACTTCTGCAATGTTAGATTTTTTTTAAGGTAAAAAAAAAAAAAAAAAAAAATTTGTGCAGAATTGATATTACAGGTCTGATATTATTATATTCATATTACTAAATGTTTTGAAAAACTTGTTTTTTTATTTTTCTAAAAATATGGTTGTTTGGGGGTTAAAAAACTACTTTTAACAAATCGCCGCCAGCGCTCTGGGGTTTAAACAAGCATTTCACAGCGCCAGAATTTTTTGAGCGTGATTTGTTAATGAATATGCTGGGAGCCGTTCGCTGTCATGCGCTCCCATACAGCACGGAACCTGTCAAACAGCGACTCCTAACCCCGTATTCAACATTACCGCACACCGACTGAGTCGCTGTCAACAGCCGAACAACGGCCAAGCACAGCGAATACTAGCGTGCGCTGTGAAAATAACACTACTGTCGCTCATCTGTCTCTACCTGGCGCTATTAATGAATTGGCCTCTAAATATAAAAATGACCAGCGATTGCCAGACTGCATCACGACCATTTATTATTCAAATCCAGCGCCGCTGGGTCCTCATTACATAAAAGATAACCAGCGATTGTCGGACTGCATCCTGACCATGAGATCTTATTTCCGCGCTTGTTGTCATTTTGCGCGCCCGGGTTGATCGATGAGAAGGAAGATGGATTCTGAGCAGGTTAATGGAGGGAGCAACACCTTGCGACGAAACGAGATTACGCGATTGGCGCCCCCGACGTGGGGCCCAGAACCAAGCGGCGCCAATTTCCCTCGCTCGTTTCTCCTGTCTAGATGTGCTGCAGTATTTGACCGACCGTATGTTTGAATCCCGGACCCTTGGGTTGTGATGCAGCCCGGCAATGACTGGTCATTTTATACTTAAAGCGGACCTTCACCCTGAATAAGAGCCTATCTTATATGTTTCCCCTCTGTACATACAGATTGCTCACATTAATCCGGTCCTTCACCCTGAATAAGAGCCTATCTTATATGTTTCCCCTCTGTACATACAGATTGCTCACATTAATCCGGTCCTTCACCCTGAATAAGAGCCTATCTTATATGTTTCCCCTCTGTACATACAGATTGCTCACATTAATCCGGACCTTCACTCTGAATAAAAGCCTATCTTATATGTTTCCCACACCCTGTACATACAGATTGCTCACATTAATCCGGACCTTCACCCTGAATAAGAGCCTATCTTATATATTTCCCACACCCTGTACATACAGATTGCTCACATTAATCCGGTCCTTCACCCTGAATAAGAGCCTATCTTATATGTTTCCCCTCTGTACATACAGATTGCTCACATTAATCCGGACCTTCACTCTGAATAAAAGCCTATCTTATATGTTTCCCACACCCTGTACATACAGATTGCTCACATTAATCCGGACCTTCACCCTGAATAAGAGCCTATCTTATATATTTCCCACACCCTGTACATACAGATTGCTCACATTAATCCGGTCCTTCACCCTGAATAAGAGCCTATCTTATATGTTTCCCCTCTGTACATACAGATTGCTCACATTAATCCGGACCTTCACCCTGAATAAGAGCCTATCTTATATGTTTTCCACACCCTGTACATACAGATTGCTCACATTAATCCGGACCTTCACCCTGAATAAGAGCCTATCTTATATGTTTCCCACACCCTGTACATACAGATTGCTCACATTAATCCGGACCTTCACCCTGAATAAGAGCCTATCTTATATGTTTCCCCCCTGTACATACAGTTTGCTCGCATTAATCCGGACCTTCACCCTGAATAAGAGCCTATCTTATATGTTTCCCACACCCTGTACATACAAATTGCCCACATTAATCCGGACCTTCACCCTGAATAAGAGCCTATCTTATATGTTTCCCACACCCTGTACATACAGATTGCTTGCATTAATCCGGACCTTCACCCTGAATAAGAGCCTATCTTATATGTTTCCCCCCCTGTACATACAGATTGCTCGCATTAATCCGGACCTTCACCCTGAATAAGAGCCTATCTTATATGTTCCCCCCCCCCGTACATACAGATTGCTCGCATTAATCCGGACCTTCACCCTGAATAAGAGCCTATCTTATATGTTCCCCCCCCCGTACATACAGATTGCCCACATTAATCCGGACCTTCACCCTGAATAAGAGCCTATCTTATATGTTCCCCACACCCTGCACATACAGATTGCTCATATTAAAAATCATTCTACCTGCATCTACTGCATGTTATGAGCCTTTAAACATCCAAGATGGCGGCTCATGGAACATCAGGCAGTCTGCAAACAGGAAGTGCCTTCTGACTGTGCTGCTCTGCATTCTGGGATTGCTGACCTTTCCCTGACCCCAGCCCTGCCATTGATCTCCTCGGAACGAGGCGGCTTCAGAGAACCCCTCGTCCGCGCAGCTCTGGCACGCGGGGGCGACTCCCCTCCAATCCGGCGGAGGGGGGCGCGTGTGACGCACTCACCGCCGGCGCGGAAATGAGATCCTATTACCGCGCTTGTTGTCATTTTGCGCATCGGCAATCCGCGGCCGGGTTGATCGATGAGAGGGGCGATGGAGTCTGAGCAGGTTAATGAAGGGAGCAACACCTGCGACGAAACGAGATTACGCGATTGGCGCCCCCGACGTGGGGCCCAGGCGGCGCCAATTTCCCTCGCTCGTTTCTCCTGTCTGCGCCGTTTATGGGAATCGCGCTTCTGCCTCGCCCTCGCTTCCTCCCCGGCTCTCCAGATAATGAGTCCCATCAAGCGGCGGCGCTGGAGCGTGCAGCCACCCGGCGAACGCCCGATCACTCGGAGGCCCTCCATCTGCCGCCGCCGCCGCGCTTTCCCGAGTTCTTCTGCGGATTTCGGGATGTTGCCGACCATAGACACGGCCCGTTCACATACGGTGCAGGCAGCGCGATCTTTTAAAGCGACCTTCACCATGATTTAATGAAAAACGATTCCCCAGCATCTAACATTAATATATTTTAAGTTTTTAGTCACTTACTTATTATTCTTTCCCCCACTGGGCTGCAACTCTGTTCAGGACTCTAGGATACGGGCGCCGCCATCTTGGCTCAGAAGCATCATACTTACTGAGGAGAGGGGTCATAAGTGCAGGGGGCGGGATTAAAGCTGTGCTTTGCTCAGACAGAGCAGAGCTGGGGTCAGGAAAAGGTCAGCAATCCCAGAATGCAGAGCAGCACAGTCAGAAGACACTTCCTGTTTGCAGGCAGCCTGCACCTCCATGAGCCGCCATCTTAGATGTTTAATGTCTCAGAAAATGCAGTAGATGCAGGTAGGATTATTTTTAATGTGAGCAATCTGTATGTAGGGTGTGGGAAACATACAAGATAGGCTCTTATTCAGGGTGAGGGTCCGGATTAATGTGGGCAATCTGTATGTACAGGGTGTGGGAAACATACAAGATAGGCTCTTATTCAGGGTGAGGGTCCGGATTAATGTGGGCAATCTGTATGTACAGGGTGTGGGAAACATACAAGATAGGCTCTTATTCAGGGTGAGGGTCCGGATTAATGTGAGCAATCGGTATGTACAGGGTGTGGGAAACATACAAGATAGGCTCTTATTTAGGGTGAGGGTCCGGATTAATGTGAGCAATCTGTATGTACAGGGTGTGGGAAACATACACGATAGGCTCTTATTCAGGGTGAGGGTCCGGATTAATGTGGGCATTCTGTATGTACAGGGTGTGGGAAAAAAGATAGGCTCTTATTCAGGGTGAGGGTCCAGATTAATGTGGACAATCTGTATGTACAGGGCGGGGGGGGGGGGGGGGAACATATAAGATAGGCTCTTATTCAGGGTGAGGGTCCGGATTAATGTGAGCAATCTGTATGTACAGGGTGTGGGAAACATATAAGATAGGCTCTTATTCAGGGTGAAGGTCCGGAATAATGTGAGCAATCTGTATGTACAGGGTGTGGGAAACATATAAGATAGACTCTTATTCAGGGTGAAGGTCCGGATTAATGTAAGCAATCTGTATGTACAGGGTGGGGAAACATATAAGATAGGCTCTTATTCAGGGTGAAGGTCCGGATTAATGTGGGCAATCTGTATGTACAGGGTGTGGGAAACATATAAGATAGACTCTTATTCAGGGTGAGGGTCCGGATTAATGTGAGCAATCTGTATGTACAGGGAGGGGGAAACATATAAGATAGACTCTTATTCAGGGTGAGGGTCCGGATTAATGTAGGCAATCTGTATGTACAGGGAGGGGGAAACATATAAGATAGACTCTTATTCAGGGTGAGCGTCCGGATTAATGTGAGCAATCTGTATGTACAGGGTGTGGGAAACATACAAGATAGGCTCTTATTCAGGGTGAAGGTCCGGATTAATGTGGGCAATCTGTATGTACAGGGTGTGGGAAACATATAAGATAGACTCTTATTCAGGGTGAAGGTTCGGATTAATGTGAGCAATCTGTATGTACAGGGTGTGGGAAACATATAAGATAGGCTCTTATTCAGGGTGAAGGTTCGGATTAATGTGAGCAATCTGTATGTACAGGGTGTGGGAAACATATAAGATAGGCTCTTATTCAGGGTGAAGGTCCGGATTAATGTGGGCAATCTGTATGTACAGGGTGTGGGAAACATATAAGACAGGCTCTTATTCAGGGTGAGGGTCCGAATTAATGTGGGCAATCTGTACAGGGTGTGGGAAACATATAAGATTACGTTAGTGGTAATGAGCCTCTGCAGACTTTCCCTAGTTTTGTTCTTCCTGATCCTCTCGGCTATTGCTCCCCCTATTGGTCAGAATCAGGCCACAGCTTCCAGCTCTGTGGTGCAGCGTGGCCTGGACTCGCCTATGAATGGTGCGCAGTCTATGCTCCCTCCAGACCACACAGCAGCTGAAAATTATATCAATTATAACCATGAAATCATATTATATTTTCCTCCTATGTTGTATATAGTAAATCTCCAGCGGGGACTGAAGAAGCCAATTTGGTGAAACTAGTCTACCCAGCGAGACGGAGATAGAAAGATTGTCTCACCTATGTAACCCATGAAAGATCTGTGGAATATTCTCACATGTATTTGTGTATTTTTTAATGAAATGGCTTAAATAAAGTAATGTCTATTTTTAGATATACCTATGCATGGTTCAACCTATGTGACGGCGGGGTTGGTTCCTACTGAGCCCCCTTTAAACCCCTTTTGAGCCAGGGAGAAGGTCCAAAGACTCCCGTGCCCAACATTTCAAATACTAAAAAAAAAATGGCTGACAATGCTGCTTCAGCTATTGGCTGGCTGGGAAGGAAGGGGTTAAATTCTTCACACTGAAAGGTGTTAATGGGGGCCACTTGAAGCCGCCTCCCCTCTATTTCCGCCGGCGGAAAGGTCTGACACCCTATAAAGCAAGTGCGTGCCTGCGCGGCGCCCGCGGACCCATAACCCACGTTCCGTGCAAACCAGATTGCGGCCTTATCAGCCGCCCTCACCTACCCTGCGACGCCTGGTCCTCATTACGACGAAAGGTTTTTACGATGACGGCGCCGGTATGATCTCACGTTGTCATAGCAACGCCTCCAATCGCAAGAGCTGACAATTAAAGGGGAAGTAAGGTTAAATAGAAATGAATTTACCCCCTTTTAGGCCTGAGACAGAGGCAGCCGATACCACTACCGCGTTCCCTGGCGCGGATGCTGAACGCGCGACTGTGGCCCGGCAAGTCCCGGAAACGGGCTGCTTGCCCAAAATGGGAAGAAGTAGAACGAAACGCGTCAGGCCTCCTGCAATGAAATATCATTTTTCCATTAACAAGAAGAAAGGGGGCGCCAGGGCCGAATTATAGACAAAGTGGGGCCCCAAGTTATGAAAGTCTGTACCAGCAACACAGTCGTATTCGGTAAATTTATGTCTGTGCTCAGTCCTTGACTTTTTACGAAGTCTACAATCTCTGACGTCCTCTCGGGGGACGGCGCGTAATAGATAATGTGATGGGCACTGCGCAATAAACCGGTAGTGGGGGCATCTATTGTATGGCCAACAGTGAGCTATATATACTTGAGCTTCTGGCACTGAATCTGGGGGCCCCTATGCTGAATAGATTCATTTTCTGATATCGGACTTCCTCTCAAGGGACAACACGTAATAGCAGGGGGCAGAGTGTGATGGACTCTGAGTGATAAACAGGTAGTTGGGGCATCTTTTTTGTATGGTCACCGGTCAGCTTTACACTGCACCTTGACGCCCGAGCTTCTGGCCACTTATGACAAAGGGATTCATTTTCCAGTATCTGATGTCCTCTCATGGGGACGACACGTGATAATGTGGGGGAGTGTGTGACGGGCACTGTGTGATAAACAGGTAGTGGGGGCATCTATTGTATTGCCATCAGTGAGCTATATACTGTGCCTCGACACTCGAGCTTCTGGCACTTAATATATGGGCCCTTATGGTGAAGGGATTGATTTTCCAATATCTGACGTCCTCTCGAGGGACGACACGTGATAATGTGGGGGAGAGTGTGATGGGCACTGAGTGATAAACAGGTAGTTGCGGCATCTTTTGTATTGCCATCAGTGAGCTATATACTGCGCCTCGACACCCGAGCTTCTGCCACTGAATCTAGGGGCCCCTATGGTGAAGGTATTAATTTTCCGATATCCGACGTCCTCCCATGGGGACGACACTTAATAATGGGGGGGAGAGTGTGACAGGCACTGTGTGATAAACAGGCAATAGATGCTTTTGCATAGCATTGGTGATCTGTACCATGCACCTAGACACCCAATCTTCTGGCACTGAATCAATGGCCCCCCTATGGTCAAGGGATTCATTTTCCGATATCTGACGTCCTTTCAGGGGACGACACATGATAATTTGGGGGAGAGTGTGATGGGCAGTGTGTGATAAACAGGTAATTGAAGCGTTTGTATAGCATCGGTGAGCTTTACCATGCGCCTAGACACCTGAGCTTCTGGCACTGAATCTAGGGCCCCCTATGGTGAAGGGATTCATTTTCCGATATCTGACGTCCTCTCGGAGGGACGACACGTAATAATGGGGGGGACGACGTGTGACAGGCACTGTGTAACAAACAGGTAATAGAAGTGTTTGTATAGCATCGGTGAGCTTTACAATACGCCTAGACACCCAAGCTTCTGCCACTGAATCTAGGGGCCCCTATGGTGAAGGGATTCTTTTTTCAATATCTGACTTTCTTTTAATGGGGACGACACGTGATAATGGGGGGGGGTTGTAACTGCGACAAGCACTGCATGATAAACAGGTAATAGAGGCTTTTGTATAGCATCAGTGATCTTTACCATGCACCTAGCCACCCAAGCTTCTGCCACTGAATCTAGGGGCCCCTATGTTGAATGGATTAATTTTCCGATATCTGACGTCCTCTCTGGGGACGACACTTAATAATGGGGGGGAGAGTATGACAGGCACTGTGTGATAAACAGGTCATTGATGCTTTTGTATAGCATCAGTGATCTTTACCATGCACCTAGACACCCGAGCTTCTGCCACTGAATCTAGGGGCCCCTATGGTCAAGGGATTCAGTATCTGACATCCTCTCATGGGGACGACACGTGATAATGTGGGGGGAGAGTGTGACAGGCACTGTGTGATAAACAGGTAATAAAAGCTTTTGTATAACATCAAGTGGCTTTACCATGCGCCTAGCCACCCAAGCTTCTGACACTGACACCATGGGGCCTTATGGTGAATGGATTCATTTTTCGATATCTGACGTCCTCTCAGGGGTGGGCGACACGTAATATTGGGGGGAGAGTGCGATGGACACTGAGTAAAAAAACAGATAGTTGGGGCATCTTTTGTATGGCCATTGGTGAGTTTTACCATGCGCCCAGACACCCAAGCTTCTGCCACTGAATCTAGGGGCCCCTATGGTGAAGGCATTCATTTTTTGATATCTGATGTCCTCTCTGGGGACGACACTTAATAATGGGGGGGAAAGTGTGATGGACACTGAGTGATAAACAGTTAACAGAGGCATTTTTTGTATAACATCAGTGAGCTTTACCATGACACCCGAGCTTCTGGCACTGAAGCCAGGGACCCCTATGGTGATGGGGTCCCTGGGCAATTGTCTGGTTTGCCGCCTCCTAATGCTGGCCCTTTGTGTATAGTATGTCCATACATATGCTGGCCCTGTGTGTGTGTGTGTGTGTGTATATATATATATATATATATATATATATAATGGCTGTACATTACATTTAGCATGTTTTCTGGCATGAGTATAGGTCAGGGGGACAGGAAGTGGGTAGTCAGTGCACAACAAGATTTCTCCAGTGAACAAACACTTCAACTGGTATATAAAACCCCTTCGTGGTGGGAGAACGTGGAACAGGTAGTTGCAGGTATACAGTGTCTCTGGGGTGTCATCGCACTGCAACACCGACTGGTCTCGGGGGCTCCGACACTTCTGGGCCCCTCTTTTTGTAGCATGCGGTCCCCGAAACGTCTGGGCCCCTCTTTTTGTAGCATGCGGTCCCCTGAAACGTCTGGGCCCCTCTTTTTATAGCATGCGGTTCCCGAAACGTCTGGGCCCCTCTTTTTGTAGCATGCGGTCCCCTGAAACGTCTGGGCCCCTCTTTTTGTAGCATGCGGTCCCCGAAACGTCTGGGCCCCTCTTTTTGTAGCATGCGGTCCCCGAAACGTCTGGGCCCCTCTTTTTGTAGCATGCGGTCCCCGAAACGTCTGGGCCCCTCTTTTTGTAGCATGCGGTCCCCTGAAACGTCTGGGCCCCTCTTTTTATAGCATGCGGTTCCCGAAACGTCTGGGCCCCTCTTTTTGTAGCATACGGTCCCCGAAGCGTCTGGGCCCCTCTTTTTGTAGCATGCGGTCCCCGAAACGTCTGGGCCCCTCTTTTTGTAGCATGCGGTCCCCGAAACGTCTGGGCCCCTCTTTTTGTAGCATGCGGTCCCCTGAAACGTCTGGGCCCCTCTTTTTATAGCATGCGGTTCCCGAAACGTCTGGGCCCCTCTTTTTGTAGCATGCGGTCCCCTGAAACGTCTGGGCCCCTCTTTTTGTAGCATACGGTCCCCGAAGCGTCTGGGCCCCTCTTTTTGTAGCATGCGGTCCCCGAAACGTCTGGGCCCCTCTTTTTGTAGCATGCGGTCCCCGAAACGTCTGGGCCCCTCTTTTTGTAGCATGCGGTCCCCGAAACGTCTGGGCCCCTCTTTTTGTAGCATGCGGTCCCCGAAACGTCTGGGCCCCTCTTTTTGTAGCATGCGGTCCCCGACACGTCTGGGCCCCTCTTTTTGTAGCATGCGGTCCCCGAAACGTCTGTGCCCCACTTTTTGTAGCATGCGGTCCCCGAAACGTCTGGGCCCCTCTTTTTGTAGCATGCGGTCCCTGAAACGTCTGGGCCCCTCTTTTTGTAGCATGCGGTCCCCGACACGTCTGGGCCCCTCTTTTTGTAGCATGCAGTCCCTGAAACGTCTGTGCCCCTCTTTATGTAGCATGCGGTCCCCGAAACGTCTGGGCCCCTCTTTATGTAGCATGCGGTCCCCGAAACGTCTGGGCCCCTCTTTTTGTAGCATGTGGTCCCTGAAACGTCTGTGCCCCTCTTTTTGTAGCATGTGGTCCCTGAAACGTCTGGGCCCCTCTTTTTGTAGCATGCGGTCCCCGAAACGTCTGGGCCCCTCTTTTTGTAGCATGCGGTCCCCGAAACGTCTGGGCCCCTCTTTTTGTAGCATGCGGTCCCTGAAACGTCTGGGCCCCTCTTTTTGTAACATGCGGTTCCCGAAACGTCTGGGCCCCTCTTTTTGTAGCATGCGGTCCCCGAAACGTCTGGGCCCCTCTTTTTGTAGCATGCGGTCCTTGAAACGTCTGGGCCCCACTTTTTGTAGCATGCGGTCCCCGAAACGTCTGGGCCCCTCTTTTTGTAGCATGCGGTCCTTGAAACGTCTGGGCCCCTCTTTTTGTAGCATGCGGTCCTTGAAACGTCTGGGCCCCACTTTTTGTAGCATACGGTCCCTGAAACGTCTGGGCCCCTCTTTTTGTAGCATGCGGTCCCCTGAAACGTCTGTGCCCCTCTTTTTGTAGCATGCGGTCCCTGAAACATCTGTGCCCCTCTTTTTGTAGCATGTGGTCCCCGAAACGTCTGGGCCCCTCTTTTTGTAGCATGCGGTCCCCGAAACGTCTGGGCCCCTCTTTTTGTAGCATGCGGTCCTTGAAACGTCTGGGCCCCACTTTTTGTAGCATGCGGTCCTTGAAACGTCTGGGCCCCACTTTTTGTAGCATACGGTCCTTGAAACGTCTGGGCCCCTCTTTTTGTAGCATGCGGTCCTTGAAACGTCTGGGCCCCTCTTTTTGTAGCATGTGGTCCCCGAAACGTCTGTGCCCCTCTTTTTGTAGCATACGGTCCCCGAAACGTCTGTGCCCCTCTTTTTGTAGCATGCGGTCCCTGAAACGTCTGGGCCCCTCTTTTTGTAGCATACGGTCCCCGAAACGTCTGTGCCCCTCTTTTTGTAGCATGCGGTCCCTGAAACGTCTGGGCCCCTCTTTCTGTAGCATGCAGTCCCTGAAACGTCTGGGCCCCTCTTTCTGTAGCATGCAGTCCCTGAAACGTCTGGGCCCCTCTTTCTGTAGCATGCAGTCCCTGAAACGTCTGTGCCCCTCTTTTTGTAGCATGCGGTCCCTGAAACGTCTGTGCCCCTCTTTTTGTAGCATGCGGTCCCCGAAACGTCTGGGCCCCTCTTTTTGTAGCATGCGGCCCCCGAAACGTCTGAGCCCCTCTTTTTGTAGCATGCGGTCCCTGAAACGTCTGTGCCCCTCTTTTTGTAGCATGCGGTCCCCTGAAACGTCTGGGCCCCTCTTTTTGTAGCATGCGGTCCCCGAAATGTCTGGGCCCCTCTTTTTGTAGCATGCGGTCCCCGAAACGTCTGGGCCCCTCTTTCTGTAGCATGCGGTCCCCGAAACGTCTGGGCTCCTCTTTTTGTAGCATGCGGTCCCCGAAACGTCTGGGCCCCTCTTTTTGTAGCATGCGGTCCCCGAAACGTCTGGGCCCTCTTTATGTAGCATGCGGTCCCCGAAACGTCTGGGCCCCTCTTTTTGTAGCATGCGGTTCCCGAAACGTCTGGGCCCCTCTTTTTGTAGCATGCGGTCCCCGACACGTCTGGGCCCCTCTTTTTGTAGCATGCGGTCCCCGAAACGTCTGGGCCCCTCTTTTGTAGCATGCGATTCCGGAAACGTCTGGGCCCCTCTTTATGTAGCATGCGGTCCCCGAAACGTCTGGGCCCCTCTTTTTGTAGCATGCGGTCCCCGAAACGTCTGGGCCCCTCTTTTTGTAGCATGCGGTTCCCGAAACGTCTGGGCCCCTCTTTATGTAGCATGCGGTCCCCGAAACGTCTGGGCCCCTCTTTTTGTAGCATGCGGTTCCCGAAACGTCTGGGCCCCTCTTTTTGTAGCATGCGGTTCCCGAAACGTCTGGGCCCCTCTTTTTGTAGCATGCGGTCCCCGAAACGTCTGGGCCCCTCTTTATGTAGCCCTTAACGGCGATCCCGCCAATCCGCCGGGAAAGTTTAACCCCAGTCAGCTATAGGAACCGCTCACCTCCCGAACCGTGTGTAGCGGTCTGATGCCCTCCTCAGGCACACCCTCGAACTGGGTCATGGTGGGGCACTTTAATGCCCAAAACCAACATGGCACCCACAGCACCCATGTCCGGGCCCTGCTTACCGGCAAGCCATCAGTGTCGAATGCTAACACCTATTCCAGCTGTTAGAGCTGGAGGGCGACTGGGCTCTGTAATTAGCAGTGGCTTGGTGGGCTGCTTTGGGATGCCCCTGTGTGGCCCCAAAAGAAGATCAGATTTCCTCGCAGAGTTCACTTAGGGACATGGCTTCCAGTGTTATGTCCGCACCAAGCGTTTGTTGTCTTATTCTGGAACTGCCCTGCTGCTGTTCCTGTCACAGTTGCCCCCGGGCACACGCTTGGAACAGGGCGGAGGAGCGCTCCCCCCCCCCTTCTCTCTCGCAGACACTGCAGATCCGTGTTTACCCGGCGCAGTATCTCCCACACCCTCTGTGTAAACAGCGGCAGGCGCATCACGGGGACGGGCTCCCTGGTGCCAGCTGGCTGCTCTCCCTCTGCAAAGCCCGGAGGCAGCGTCGGCCTGGCATGTGGGTGAAGGATCAGCACCTGCCCTCCGAGCGAGAGGGGGGGGGGAGCGTACGTGGCATTGCGCAGGGCACTTTCAGAATGAGGCTCAACACACATGACAAGCTGGCTGTAATAAGTCTTGTGATACAAGAGGCTCAAACGCGGAACAGGTCCATTTGCTTTGGCCTGAATCGCCCATAATGTCGCTTGGTGTATGCCTGAGGGTCACATGACCAGATATTGGGCAACCAGTCATAAAATCACCCTGTCTATGGTCAGTATGAATGTGACATGCCCGAATATTCATTCCAGCAATGCCATTGGGCAGCCAAAAATCACATGGTCAACATAACAGGTACACGCCCGGATAATGATTCCGGCAGTGATCAATGTAATTGGGCAACTAGTAGCCCAAAAATGTCCTGATGTAGGTCCTCTGTCCTTGCTGGTGCCTCCTCAGTCTTCATGGCATCTGCTGCTGGGTCCTGACCTTGCCAATGGTGTCTGTTGCTGTTGCCAGTCCCCGCTGGGTCCTCTGTCTTCACTGGTACATCCAGGTATCTGCTGCTGGGTCCTTCTGCCGTGTTCTGCAGGAACCTCCCGGTCCATCGCCAACAAACTCTGCTGCTGTTCCAGTCCCCCGCTGGGTCCTCTGTCTTTACTGGCACATCCAAGTATCTGCTGCTGGGTCCTGATCTTGCCAACGGTCTCTGTTGCCAGTCCCCCGCTAGGTGCTGTTGTCTTCACTGGCACATCCAGGTCTTCATGCAGGTATCTGTTGCTGGGTCCTTCTGCTGGCACCTCACGGTCCATCGCCAGCGGTCTCTGCTGCTGTTGCCAGTCCCCGATGGGTCCTCTGTCCTCACTTCCAGGCACATGCAGGTCTTTATTCGGTTGTCTGCTGCTGGGTCCTGCTGGCACCTCTATCGTCAATAGTATCTACTGCTCTTACCAGTCCCCGCTGGTGCCTCTGGTTCCTGCCACCAAGTCTTTACATCAGGTCCTGCCAAGCACCTCCTAGTCTATCGCCAATGGTCTCTGCTACTGTCATCAGTCCCCGTGGGGTCCTCTGTCCTCACTGGTGCCTCTGGTTCCTGCCACCAAGTCTTTACATCAGGTCCTGCCAAGAGCCCCTAGTCCATCGCCAATGGTTTCTGCTGGGTCTTCTGTCCTCACTGGTGTCTCTGGTTCCTGCCACCAAGTCTTTACATCAGGTCCTGCCAAGCACCTCCTAGTCTATCGCCAATGGTTTTTGCTGCTGTCACCAGTTCCCGCTGGGACCTCCATCCTCACTGGCACCTCTAGTTCCTGCCACCAAGTCTTTACATCAGGTCCTGCCAAGCACCTCCTAGTCCAGCGCCAATGGTTTCTTCTATCGTCACCAGTCCCCGTGGGGTCCTCTGTTCTCACTGGCGCCTCCTAGTCCACCGCCAATGGTTTCTGCTGCTGTCACCAGTCCCTGCTGGGTCCTCCGTGCTGACTGGTGCCTCTGATTCCTGCCACCACATCAGGTACTGACAAGCGCCTCCTAGTCCATCACCAATGGTCTCTGCTGCTGTCACCAGTCCCCACTGGGTCCTCAGTCATATCCCCCTGCCCAGACCCACCCTGACAGCGGTAATTGCATGGATGTGACCCGCGCAGTGCATGGAAGCATGGCGGGCAACAATGGCGCCAATATGCAAATGGCCGGGGGGGGGGATCGCTTCCTCGCCCGGCGACATACAAATCGGGATTTCTTTGTTCCGTGGGCCTGTCCTGTGCTGCGCTGTGTGATCCGGTCGACCAGCGCACCCACCGTGGCGGTCGGGAAAATAACTTGCGCGCTTGTTGTTTGTACACATGGCCTCTTTTTCAGGAGAAAGGAAAAGAGGACCTGTCGTGAAAGAAGCTTTTTTGGGCCCTGTACTACCACAAAGTCTGGGCGCCTTGTTTAAAGTGGTACCGCCCACTAAAGATGCTGGCCCTCCGGTATAAACATCCGGTTTGGGGCGACTGGGAGGCTAACCGCCACCCCCCCCCCCCCCCCCCCGGGATACAGTGTTGTCCTCCCCAGTGTCTGGGGTCCTGGCCGAAGCCATCTAGGAAAGGCTGAGGGATGTGGGTAATATACGGCAAGTCATAAAGAACCATTGGTCCGCTTTAAAGTGAACATCCAGTCTCTGGGTAACACTCCTGTCCCTGGTGCTGAGGCAGAACAAGGGGATTACAAATAAAAAGAAAACCACTTACCTCGCCAAGAATCCTGTGCCATCCCCCCGGCACCTCGGGTCCTGAGCGCAGCCATCTTGGAAAGGCCGAGGGATGTGAGTGATATACGGTAAGTCATAAAGAACCATTGGTCCGCTTTAAAGTGGACATCCAGTATCTGAGTAACTCCCCTTCCCTAGGTCCTGAGGCAGGATGAGGAGGTTACACAGCTTACCTTCCTCGGGATATATAGTGTCGTCCCCCCAGTGTCTCGGGTCCTGGCCACAGCCATCTTGGAAAATGGACACCCAGATCCAGATAACACCCTCCCCTTGTGCTGAGGCAGATCAAGGGGGTTACAAATACAAAAAAAAAAAAAAAAAAAAAGAGAACCGCTTACCTCACCCAGAATCCTGTGCCATCCCCCCGGAACCTTGGGTTCTGGGTGCAGCCGCCTTGGAAAGGCTGAGGGATGTGGGTGATATACAGTAAGTCATAAAGAACCATTGGTCTGCTTTAAAGTGGACGTCCAGTCTCTGGGTTACACCCTTGCCCCTGGCTCTGAGGCAGGATGAGGAGGTTACAAATAATGGAAAGACAAACACTTACCTCCCCCAGTATCCTGTGCCATCCCCCCGGAACCTTGGGTTCTGGGTGCAGCCGCCTTGGAAAGGCTGAGGGATGTGGGTGATATACAGTAAGTCATAAAGAACCATTGGTCCGCTTTAAAGTGGACATCCAGTCTCTGGCTAACACCCCTACCCTCGGCTTTGAGGCAGGATGAGGAGGTTACAAATAATGAAAAAAAAACAGTTTACCTCCCCCGGGATCCAGTAACTCCCCCCCCCCGCGCGCGTTTCGTCTCCTGCGCGCGTTTCGTCTCCTGCGCGCATCCTCCTGGGAGAAGATGGCCACTTTAAAGTGGACGTCCCGATTGCTTTCTGCCTCCTTTTTTTTTTCTGGAGCCGTGACCATAAAATAAGCAAATCTGGGCTGAGGGAGAGATCAGTTCCCCTCCAGCGTGATTCACAGCGGCGGCGCCTCACCCCCTCCTCCCGCCTTCCACGGGCGATAAATCCCGCTGCCGCCATCTGTACACTCCTGGGCACAGACTCGGGATAATTGATGTCAGCCATTCTCCCTACCCGTCCATATTTCACCCGCTGCCGCCGCCGACTGCCAGCAGCGCCATTATTCCCCCCCCCCCCCCCACCTCCCATATGAAGAGTCTCGGATCGGAACGCGCCGTTCAGATGAAATCTCGCCGCTTGGCGGGTGCGAGGCTCTGATGTCCGGGAAATCGCAGGTCCGCACTATTACGCGCTAAATCGATCATTCTAGTTTCAGATGATCAGATTTCTTCGCAGGATGTTAGAATGGCTTCCAACAGCAGCTGTTTTGATGTGAACTGTCTCCCACCCTTATGTATCCTTTGATTGATGCGCAATATTTCCAACAGAAACCTCCTAACGGGCCTAGGGACAGGGTGACGTCGGAGCCCTTCTTTAATCTCACCTTTACAACTCTTCCATCCATTCAGCTTGATTAATTTGCTGCATGTCGGAGCTGCTGTTTTGATGTGAACTGTCTCTCACCCTCGTGTCTCTTTTGCTTGATGCACAATAATTCCACCAGAAATAGGCCTAGTGACACGACGACTTCGGAGCGCTTCTTTAATATCACCTCCACAGTTCTTCCACCCATTCAATTTATTTGCTGGATGGCTGAGCTGCTGTTTTGATGTGAAAGGTCTCCCATCCTCGTGTATTTTTTTTCTTCTTGGTGCTCAATATTTCTTTAATAAACCTCCTAACAGGCCTAGTAACATGGTGACATCGGAGCCCTTCTTTAATATCACCTTCACAATTCTTCCAGCCATTGACCTCTGCTGTTTTGATGTGAACTGTCTCCCACCCTCATCTGTCTTTCCTCCACTCCTCCACACTGAAGTGAGGGGAGGAGTTTCTCTCCTTTAATGCCCATAGCAGCCAATGATTGGAAGGTATATATCTATCAGGGCCCCTATCAGCTCTCTCCCCATAATTCCGGCCCATAATCTGACTCCGCCCCTTCCTTGCTGATGTCACAGCCTTGGTGGCCATCCGCTCCTCCAGCCATCTGGAGCACTTTCAGGGGCCCCATCAACTCTTTCCCCATAATCTGACTCCGCCCCTTCCTTGCTGATGTCACAGCCTTGGTGGTCACCCGCTTCTCCAGCCATCTGGAGCACTTTCAGGGGCCCCATAAACTCTTTCCCCATAATCTGACTCCGCCCCTTCTTTGCTGATGTCACAGCCTTGGTGGTCACCCGCTTCTCCAGCCATCTGGAGCATTTTCAGGAGCCCCATCAACTCTTTTCCCATGATTCCGGTCCATAACCTGACTCCGCCCCTTCTTTGCTGATGTCACAGCCTTGGTGGTCATCCGCTTCTCCAGCCATCTGGAGCACTTTCAGGGGCCCCATAAACTCTTTCCCCATAACCTGACTCCGCCCCTTCCTTGCTGATGTCACAGCCTTGGTGGTCACCCGCTTCTCCAGCCATCTGGAGCACTTTCAGGGGCCCCATCAACTCTTTCCCCATAATCTGACTCCGCCCCTTCCTTGCTGATGTCACAGCCTTGGTGGTCACCCGCTTCTCCAGCCATCTGGAGCACTTTCAGGGGCCCCATCAACTCTTTCCCCATAATCTGACTCCGCCCCTTCCTTGCTGATGTCACAGCCTTGGTGGCCATCCGCTCCTCCAGCCATCTGGAGGATTTTCAGGGGCCCCATCAACTCTTTCCCCATAATCTGACTCCGCCCCTTCTTTGCTGATGTCACAGCCTTGGTGGCCATCCGTTTCTCCAGCCATCTGGAGCACTTTCAGGGGCCCCATCAACTCTTTCCCCATAACCTGACTCCGCCCCTTCCTTGCTAATGTCACAGCCTTGGCGGCCATCTGCTCCTCCAGCCATCTGGAGCACTTTTAGGGGCCCCATCAACTCTTTCCCCATAACCTGACTCCGCCCCTCCAGCCATCTGGAGCACTTTTAGGGGCCCCATCAACTCTTTCCCCATAACCTGACTCCGCCCCTCCAGCCATCTGGAGAACTTTCAGGGGCCCCATCAACTCTTTCCCCATAACCTGACTCCGCCCCTTCCTTGCTGATGTCACAGCCTTTGCGGCCATCTGCTCCTCCAGCCATCTGGAGCACTTTTAGGGGCCCCATCAACTCTTTCCCCATAACCTGACTCCGCCCCTTCCTAGCTGCTGTTTTGATGTGAACTGTCTCTCACCCTCGTGTCTCTTTTGCTTGATGCACAATAATTCCACCAGAAATAGGCCTAGTGACACGTCGACTTCGGAGCGCTTCGAGAGGCTCCAGCAGCCAAACTGCCAGGACTCGAGAGGCTCCAGCAGCCAGACTGCCAGGACTCGAGATGCTCCAGCAGCCAAACTGCCAGGACTCGAGAGGCTCCAGCAGCCAAAGTGCCAGGACTCGAGATGCTCCAGCAGCCAAAGTGCCAGGACTCGAGATGCTGATGTCACAGCCTTGGTGGCCATCCGCTCCTCCAGCCATCTGGAGCATTTTCAGGAGCCCCATCAACTCTTTCCCCATGATTCCGGTCCATAACCTGACTCCGCCCCTTCTTTGCTGATGTCACAGCCTTGGTGGTCACCCGCTTCTCCAGCCATCTGGAGCATTTTCAGGAGCCCCATCAACTCTTTCCCCATGATTCCGGTCCATAACCTGACTCCGCCCCTTCCTTGCTGATGTCACAGCCTTGGCGGCCATCTGCTCCTCCAGCCATCTTGAGCACTTTTAGGGGCCCCATCAACTCTTTCCCCATAACCTGACTCCGCCCCTCCAGCCATCTGGAGCACTTTTAGGGGCCCCATCAACTCTTTCCCCATAACCTGACTCCGCCCCTCCAGCCATCTGGAGCACTTTTAGGGGCCCCATCAACTCTTTCCCCATAACCTGACTCCGCCCCTCCAGCCATCTGGAGCACTTTTAGGGGCCCCATCAACTCTTTCCCCATAACCTGACTCCGCCCCTCCAGCCATCTGGAGCACTTTTAGGGGCCCCATCAACTCTTTCCCCATAACCTGACTCCGCCCCTCCAGCCATCTGGAGCACTTTCAGGGGCCCCATCAACTCTTTCCCCATAACCTGACTCCGCCCCTTCCTTGCTGATGTCACAGCCTTTGCGGCCATCTGCTCCTCCAGCCATCTGGAGCACTTTTAGGGGCCCCATCAACTCTTTCCCCATAACCTGACTCCGCCCCTTCCTAGCTGCTGTTTTGATGTGAACTGTCTCTCACCCTCGTGTCTCTTTTGCTTGATGCACAATAATTCCACCAGAAATAGGCCTAGTGACACGTCGACTTCGGAGCGCTTCTTTAATATCACCTCCACAGTTCTTTCACTCATTCAACTTATTTGCTGGATGGCTGAGCTGCTGTTTTGATGTGAAAGGTCTCCCATCCAAACTGCCAGGACTCGAGAGGCTCCAGCAGCCAAACTGCCAGGACTCGAGAGGCTCCAGCAGCCAAACTGCCAGGACTCGAGAGGCTCCAGCAGCCAAACTGCCAGGACTCGAGAGGCTCCAGCAGCCAAACTGCCAGGACTCGAGAGGCTCCAGCAGCCAAACTGCCAGGACTCGAGAGGCTCCAGCAGCCAAACTGCCAGGACTCGAGAGGCTCCAGCAGCCAAACTGCCAGGACTCGAGAGGCTCCAGCAGCCAAACTGCCAGGACTCGAGAGGCTCCAGCAGCCAAACTGCCAGGACTCGAGAGGCTCCAGCAGCCAAACTGCCAGGACTCGAGAGGCTCCAGCAGCCAAAGTGCCAGGACTCGAGAGGCTCCAGCAGCCAAAGTGCCAGGACTCGAGAGGCTCCAGCAGCCAAAGTGCCAGGACTCGAGAGGCTCCAGCAGCCAAACTGCCAGGACTCGAGAGGCTCCAGCAGCCAAACTGCCAGGACTCGAGAGGCTCCAGCAGCCAAAGTGCCAGGACTCGAGAGGCTCCAGCAGCCAAAGTGCCAGGACTCGAGAGGCTCCAGCAGCCAAAGTGCCAGGACTCGAGAGGCTCCAGCAGCCAAAGTGCCAGGACTCGAGAGGCTCCTGCAGCCAAAGTGCCAGGACTCGAGAGGCTCCAGCAGCCAAAGTGCCAGGACTCGAGAGGCTCCAGCAGCCAAAGTGCCAGGACTCGAGAGGCTCCAGCAGCCAAAGTGCCAGGACTCGAGAGGCTCCAGCAGCCAAAGTGCCAGGACTCGAGAGGCTCCAGCAGCCAAAGTGCCAGGACTCGAGAGGCTCCAGCAGCCAAAGTGCCAGGACTCGAGAGGCTCCAGCAGCCAAAGTGCCAGGACTCGAGAGGCTCCAGCAGCCAAAGTGCCAGGACTCGAGAGGCTCCAGCAGCCAAAGTGCCAGGACTCGAGAGGCTCCAGCAGCCAAAGTGCCAGGACTCGAGAGGCTCCAGCAGCCAAAGTGCCAGGACTCGAGAGGCTCCAGCAGCCAAAGTGCCAGGACTCGAGAGGCTCCAGCAGCCAAAGTGCCAGGACTCGAGAGGCTCCAGCAGCCAAAGTGCCAGGACTCGAGAGGCTCCAGCAGCCAAAGTGCCAGGACTCGAGAGGCTCCAGCAGCCAAAGTGCCAGGACTCGAGAGGCTCCAGCAGCCAAAGTGCCAGGACTCGAGAGGCTCCAGCAGCCAAACTGCCAGAACTCGAGAGGCTCCAGCAGCCAAACTGCCAGAACTCGAGAGGCTCCAGCAGCCAAACTGCCAGGACTCCAGAGGCTCCAGCAGCCAAACTGCCAGGACTCCAGAGGCTCCAGCAGCCAAACTGCCAGGACTCCAGAGGCTCCAGCAGCCAAACTGCCAGGACTCCAGAGGCTCCAGCAGCCAAACTGCCATCAAATTATTGGCTGGTTCAGAAAATTGGGAATGGCAAATGTCAAATTGCTACTTTATATATAAAAAATATATATATTGACTGTAGATTGCCTCATGTATGACCGGCAGGGAAGGTATGATGATGAACAATAAATGGGACAGCGGGTCATGCTGGTGCTTGTAGTGCCTTATTGTCCTCTACACTTTGTAACCTCTCACTTCTGCATTTGCATTGAGGACAATTTATGGCCCTCTGCCGCCACCTGCTGGAGATATGCGATAACAACAGCTCTCCACCAGGTGCCATTAATACTGTATCATTTCATGTGACTGCTTCTATGTACAGCGCTGTGGTATATGTCAGCACTATATAATGTATAATAACAGTGTGTGAGTGTGGGGGAGACATTAGAGTGTGAGCTCTGAGGAACAGGAGGTCATGTGACTGCTTCTATGTACAGCGCTGTGGTATATGTCAGCGCTATATAATGTATAATAACAGTGTGGGGGAGACATTAGAGTGTGAGCTCTGAGGGACAGGAGGTCATATGACTGCTTCTATGTACAGCACTGTGGTATATGTCGGCGCCATATAATGTATAATAACAGTGTGTGAGTGTGGGGGAGACATTAGAGTGTGAGCTCTGAGGGACAGGGGGTCATGTGACTGTTTCTATGTACAGCACTGTGGTATATGTCGGCGCCATATAAATGTATAATAGTGTGTGAGAGTGGAGGAAGGATGTGCAGCGACTTCCTGTCCCGGTAACTGCCATGAGCCCGGCTTCCGGTCCTGATTGGTGGGAGAGGAAGTGTGGGTTAGTCTCTGATGGTGTAGCAGTCTGCGGATTATTTGCTGTCTTTTCTATGTTTACTTATCAGTATAAACAGTCTGTGTAATGAGAACAGAGGAGCAGCTGCCTGCTGTCATGTGAGCAGCCATAGCTGGAAGGTGTCAGCAGACTGGCCTCCCTGTGTTGCCGCTCCTCTGGCTACAGAACTACTTACCTGCTTCAGGCTGCCTGAGTGTTGCCACTCCTCTGGCCTCAGAACTACTTACCTGGTTCAGGTTGGCTGAGTGTTGCCACTCCTCTGGCTACAGAACTACTTACCTGGTTCAGGTTGGCTGAGTGTTGCCACTCCTCTGGCTACAGAACTACTTACCTGGTTCAGGTTGGCTGAGTGTTGCCACTCCTCTGGCCTCAGAACTACTTACCTGGTTCAGGCTGCCTGAGTGTTGCTGCTCCTCTGGCTTTGGAACTACTTACCTGGTTCAGGTTGGCTGAGTGTTGCCACTCCTCTGGCTTTGGAACTACTTACCTGGTTCAGGTTGGCTGAGTGTTGTTGCTCCTCTGGCTTCAGAACTACTTACCTGGTTTGGGATGGTGTTTGATCAGAAAAAAAGCCGATGTTTGATCGGATAAACTGATACTTGTGCATCGCTCTATATAAACACACGTTATTTCTTTGATCGTTCAATCGATCGCACCTTCTTTTCGTTATGGTTTTAATAATAGTAATAAAAAATAAAAATCAGAGTTATTTAAATAAATATTATTATTATTATTATTATTAATAATAATAATAAAAACAATAATAATAAAAACAATCACAGCATTATTATTATTATTATTTACATCAATATTAATAATAATAATTAAAAATAATCAGAGTTATTATTTAAATAATTAATAATAATAATAATATAATATATAATAATCACAGAGTTATTATTTAAACAATCAAAGAGAACTAAGCATGAAAAACACTGGTTTAATCAAATCGTTGAGGTGATCAAATGAAAGAATCGTATGTGTGATCGATCGATCAGCCGCCACCGATCGTCTGTTATGTTCCAGCACAATAACAATAGTTCCCATCGATGATGCGATCAAACATCGGATTTGATGGCAAATGAACACCAATCGGACACGAGCCGATGTTTGATCGGATAAATTGATACTTGCGCATCGCTCTATACAAACACGTTATTTATTTGATCGTTCAATCGATCGCACCTTCTTTTCTTTATGGTTTTACAGCCTCTTCCATGCGGATCAGCCCTGAATGCTATCAAAATCGTTCATTAAAAGCGCCGTGTTGCCGGTGTCACACCTGGTCGGGGCTGGCTGAGTGTTGCCGCTCCTCTGGCTTTGGAAATACTTACCTGGTTCAGATTGGCTGAGTGTTGCTGCTCCTCTGGCTTTGGAACTACTTACCTGGTTCAGATTGGCTGAGTGTTGCTGCTCCTCTGGCTTTGGAACTACTTACCTGGTTCGGCCTGACTGAGTGTTGCCGTTATTATTTAAATCAATATTATTATTATTATAATCACAGAGTTATTATTATTTAAATCAATATTATCTTTATTATTATTATTAACTACTACTTACCTGGTTGGGGCTGGCTGAGTATTGCAGTGTGGCCTCCCTGTGTTTCCACTCCTCTGGCTTCAGAACTACTTACCTGGTTGGGGCTGGCTGAGTGTTGCCGTTATTATTTAAATCAATATTATTATTATTATTATAATAATCACAGAGTTATTATTATTTAAACCAATATTATCTTTATTATTAATAATAATATAATAATAAAAATAATAATAATATAATTATAAAATATAATAATAATAATAATAATATATTAATAATATAATTATAATAATAATAATATAATTATAATAATATAATTATAATAAAAATAAAAATCAGTTTTTATTTAAATCACTATAATTATTAATGATAATAATTATTTATTATTATTATTACATAGTTATTTAAATGATGAAAAGGAAATAAACATGAAAAGCTTCGGTGTAATCCAATAGTTGAGGTGATCAAATGAAAGAATCTTATGTGTGATCGATCGATTCAGCGATCGTCTATTAATTTCCGGCACACAAAACAATTGTTCCCATCGTTTGATGGCAAATGAGCGGCGATCAGACACGAGTAGGTCGGTTCTTCGTTCGATCGATCAGTCGCTTTCTTTTCCACCCTTGCTGTTATTCCCGTTATTTTAATTCCTGACGATTTTAATCGTTTAAGCAAGTCTGTGAAAACAAATCTGCAGGTCCAGTTGCCTTGACTTATTACCATCTGCCTAGAGTTGTCTTACAGTCATACAGTAAGTCCAGTTGTCTTGATTAATTACGACTAATCTTATGATTAGCAAGGGGTCTTCAGGGAAAAAAAAACAGCAAGTCCAGTTACCGTGACTTTTTACTTAATGAAAAAATAAATCAGCAAGTCTATGAAAAAAATCAGCAAATCCAGTTGCCTAATTACTCCTAGTCATGTGACTAGCAGGTCAAGTTGTCTTGATTTATTGGTGTTAGTCCTTTAACTAGCCAGGCATCTTAATTTTTTTAAAAAAGCAAGTCCATGAAAAAAATACAGTAAGTCCAGTTGCCTTGATTTACCCCTACTAGTCTCATGACTAGCAAGGCATCTTAATGAAAAAATAAGTCAGCAAGTTCATGAAAAAAAAATCCAGCAAGTCCAGTTGCCTTGATTTACTACTACTAGTCTCATGACTAGCCAGGCATCTTAATGAAAAAAATAAATCAGCAAGTTCATGAACAAATACAGTAAGTCCAGTTGCCTTGATTTACCCCTACTAGTCTCATGACTAGCAAGGCATCTTAATGAAAAAAATAAATCAGCAAGTTCATGAACAAATACAGTAAGTCCAGTTGCCTTGATTTACTACTACTAGTCTCATGACTAGCAAGGCATCTTAATGAAAAAATAAGTCAGCAAGTTCATGAAAAAAAAATCCAGCAAGTCCAGTTGCCTTGATTTGTGTCTGATGTGAATGAATGGGGAACCTCCACAGCTATAGTAATCAGCGTCACGTGTCCTCCCTCCCGGCGCCTGAGGGGTTAAGCGGCGTCCCGCGCTCTGATTGGTCGGGAGCGAGTCGCTGTAATCCGATCCGCTTTGTCAGCGTGGTGCGGTCACAGGTTGGGCCTTGCGGGTCGAGGGGGCGTGTCCTAGGCTGGGCGTGGCATGTGCTGGGCGGAGGTGAGTTGGGCGTGTCTTATGCTGGTCTGGGGGGGTGGGCGTTGTCCATGCTGGTCTGGGGAGCTGGGCGTGGCCCATGCTGGGAGGAGGGGAGCTGGGCGTGGCCCAGGCGGGCAGCAGCAGGTGTTTGTAGACGCACCTGGCCCCGCCCCCCGGCTGGCTCATCAGGTTGGACCTTGCGGGTCGAGAGGGCGTGTCCTATGCTTGGCGGAGGAGAGCTGGGCGTGGCCGGGCAGCACCAGGTGGTTGTAGGCGAGGCCTGGCCCCGCCCCCCGGCTGGCTTTTGCGCTCCGGGCCGCGCTAGGAGCTGGGCGTGGCCTAGGCTGGGCGGAGGGGAGCTGGGCGTGGCCTAGGCTGGGCGAGTGATCTGGGCGTGACCGGGCAGCACCAGGTGTTTGTAGGCGAGGCCTGGCCCCGCCCCCCGGCTGGCTCATCCGCGCTGGGCGTGGCCTAGGCTGGGCGAAGGGGAGCTAGGCGTGGCCCCGGCCGGCAGCAGGTGTTTGTAGGCGCGCGTGGCCCCGCCCCCCGGCTGGCTCATCCGCTTCGGGCTGCGCTGGGCGTCAGATCGGATGTGCGGGCGGCGGGGCGGGTGTCATGGCTGCTGCTGGGAGATAACAGGCCGGGCGCCATTGTCATGAAAGGTGAGTGAGTGCTGTGTGACCCTTTAAGCCTCTGCAGATTCCTGTGGTTGGGCATGCTGGGGCTTGTAGTCCCACCCTTGGCTGCTGCTGCTGCCTTTGTGTTCTTGCGGCTCTGGTGCCCTCACACATTCAGGGGCCCCCTACACAGGAACTATATGTATCTGTGTGTGTGCATGCGCTTGGGATGCCACAAATAAGCTATAGATCAGGATTTATTAATAGAAGGGGACCATAAAGGCCACCGGGGGATTTACCGGTAACCCCGCGGGCCAGTCTGAGCCTCGGGTTATGATTGGGTGGCGATCGCTCTTCCGATCTTTTATCGGTTGTCGATTGTGTTGGCCACAAGGGGGCGTAAGGACTTGGGTTTCTATTATCCAGCCAGGTTTGGGGCCTATCGCTTCCTTCTCATTGGCTGACGGGTGTTTGTTTTCTTTGGATATGCTCGTTGTCTCGCTGAGCGTTCGATCGTACAGAGGATCAAGCGATCGTTTATGTATATATTGCTTCCGTCCGTCTGATTGGCTATCGATTGTTTACTTTGGATAAGATTGTTGTCTGCCTGAGCAATCGATCGTACAGCGGATCAGGCGATCGTTTATGTATAGACCAGCATTTGGCCTGTACATTGCTTCCTTCTGATTGGCTGACGGATGTTAGTTTTCTTTGGATAAGATCGTCGTCTGGCTGAGTGATCGTTAGCGCGATCCTCTGTACGATTATTCATGTATAGACCAGCATTAGTCCTGTACATAGATTGCTTCTTTCTGATTGGCTGGTGAATGTTTTTCTTTCAATAAGATCATCATCTTGCTGAGCGATCGATCGATCGTACAGAGGGTCACGCTATCATTTATGTATAGACCAGCATTAGTCCTGTACATTGCTTCCTTCTGATTGGCTGACGAGTGTTTCTTTCTTTGCCACCATGGTAAATATATGTAGATTGCTTCCTTCTGATTGGCTGATGAATGTTTGTATACTTTGGATAAGATTGTTGCCTGGCGATCGTACACATCATTTATGTATAGACCAGCATTAGTCCTGTATATAGATTGCTTCCTTCTGATTGGCTGCCGGATGTTTACTTTGGATAAGATTGTCATCTGGCTGAGCGATCAATCATACGGAGGATCAGGCGATCATTTATGTATAGACCAGCATTAGTCCTGTACATTGCTTCCTTCTGATTGGCTGAAGAATGTTTGTTTTCTTTGGCTGGATAAGATCGTTGTCTGGCTGAGCGATCAATCGCGTGGAGGATCAGGCGATAGTTTATGTATAGACTAGAATTGGTCCTGTACATAGATTGCTTCTTTCTGATTGGCTGGCGAAAGTTTGTTTTCTTTGGATAAGATCATCGCCTGGCTGAGCGATCAACAGCGCGATCCTCTGTACGATCATTTATGTATAGACCGGCATTAGTCCTGTATATAGATTGCTTCCTTCTGATTGGCTGAAGAATGTTTTTCTTTGGCTGGATAAGATCGTTGTCTGGCTGAGCGATCGATCACATGGAGGATCAGGCGATAGTTTATGTATAGACTTGAATTGGTCCTGTACATAGATTCCTTCCTTCTGATTGGCTGATGTTTGTTTTCTTTGGATAAGATCATCGTCTGGCTGAGCGATCGATAGCGCGATCCTCTGTACGATCATTTATGTATAGACCAGCATTAGACCTGTATATAGATTGCTTCCTTCTGATTGGCTGGCGAGTGTTTGTTTTCTTTGGATAAGATTGTCGTCTGGCTGATCGATCGGAGGATCAGATGATCGTTTATGTATAGATCCAAATTGCTTCCTTCTGATTGGCTGCCGAGTGTTCCTTTTGTGTATAGACCAGATTTGATCGTATGTGTCGATGGCTTTCTTCCGATTGGCTGCCGAACATCTGCCCCTTCCTCCTCGTTGCCTGGATCATATGGTTGCTCGCGTCCTGCTGAGCGATCAGACGTTAGTATGGGGGATTGGGAATTTGATTGTATTTGTCTGCTTCCTTCTGATTGGTTGCGTGTTTGTGTCTTTGCCACCATGGTCCTATATGTAGATTGCTTCCTTCTGATTGGCTGACGAGTATTTGTTTTCTTTGGATAAGATTGTCGTCTGGCTGAGCGATCGATAGCGCGATCCTCTGTACGATCATTTATGTATAGACTAGCATTAGACCTGTACATAGATTGCTTCCTTCTGATTGGCTGACAAGTTTGTTTTCTTTGGATAAGATTGTTGCCTGGCTGAGCGATCCATCGGATGATCGTTTATGTATAGATCAGAATTGCTTCCTTCTGATTGGCTGACGAATGTTTGTTTTCTTTGGATAAGATTGTTGCCTGGCTGAGCGATCGATCGGATGATCGTTTATGTATAGATAAGAATTGCGTCGTCCTTCTGATTGGTTGCAGGGTGCTCCTTGTGTCTATAGACCAGATTTGATCGTGTGTGTCGATGGCTTCCTTCTGATTAGCCGCCGAATGTTTGCGTCTTCCTCCTCGTTGCCTGGATCGTATGGTTGATCGCGTCCTGCTGAGCGATCAGACGTTAGTATGGGGGATTGGGAATTTGATTGTATTCTTCTGATTGGTTGCTGAGTGTTTCTTTCTTTGCCACCATGGTCCTATATGTAGATTGCTTCCTTCTGATTGGCTGATGTTTGTTTTCTTTGGATAAGATTGTTGCCTGGCTGATCGATCGTTGGTACGGAGGATCAGGCGATCGTTTATGTATAGACTAGAACTGGTCCTGTATATAGATTGCTTCCTTCTGATTGGCTGACAATGTTTTCTTTGGATAAGATTGCCTGGCTGAGCGATCGATCGTACGGAGGATCAGGTGATCATTTATGTATAGACCAGCATTAGTCCTATACATTGCTTCCTTCTGATTGGCTGATGAATGTTTGTTTTCTTTGGATAAGATTGTTGCCTGGCTGAGCGATCGATCGGATGATCGTTTATGTATAGATCAGAATTGCTTCCTTCTGATTGGCTGACGAATGTTTGTTTTCTTTGGATAAGATTGTTGCCTGGCTGAGCGATCGATCGGATGATCGTTTATGTATAGATAAGAATTGCGTCGTCCTTCTGATTGGTTGCAGGGTGCTCCTTGTGTCTATAGACCAGATTTGATCGTGTGTGTCAATGTCTTCCTTCTGATTAGCCGCCGAATGTTTGCGTCTTCCTCCTCGTTGCCTGGATTGTATGGTTGATCGCGTCCTGCTGAGCGATCAGACGTTAGTATAGGGGATTGGGAATTTGATTGTATTCTTCTGATTGGTTGAGTGTTTCTTTCTTTGCCACCATGGTCCTATATGTAGATTGCTTCCTTCTGATTGGCTGACAACGTTTTCTTTGGATAAGATTGCCTGGCTGAGTGATCGATCGTACGGAGGATCAGGTGATCATTTATGTATAGACCAGCATTAGTCCTATACATTGCTTCCTTCTGATTGGCTGATGAATGTTTGTTTTCTTTGGATAAGATTGTTGTCTGGCTGAGCGATCGATCGTACGGAGGATCAGGTGATCGATTACGTATAGATCAGAATTGCTTCCTTCTGATTGGTTGCCTGGTGCTCCTTTTGTCTATAGACCAGATTTGATCCCGTGTGTCGATGGCTTCCTTCTGATCGCCTGCCAAATGTTTGCTTCTTCCTCCTCGTTGTCTGGATCGTATGGTTGATCGCGCCCTGCTGTGCGATCAGACGTTAGTATGGGGGATTGGGAATTTGATCATATTCTTCTGCCTGTGTCGGTTGCTTCTTTCTGATTGGTTGCTGAGGGCTTCTTTTTATTCGATTGGTTGTGTTTCCACCAAAGGATATCTGACCAATGAAGTTTGCTGATGTATGGGTCAGGTCCCGCCCTATTTAGATTGCTTCCTCCCGATTGGCTGCCGAATGTTCGGTTGGTTTTGTCCTGCTGAGCGTTTGGGGTCTGATCGTTTTCGACTTCCTGTGTATGGACCAGTGTATGTAGATAGCTTCCTTCTGATTGGTTAATGAGTACTTCCTCATTTGCAATAAGCTGGTTGTATCCTGCTGAGCAATCAGTGAAATGATCGTTTGTGCGTAGACCAGATTTCAAACTTCTTCCTGATTGGCTGCCGAATGTTTGCCTCTTCCTCCCCTTTGCGTGGATTGGATGACCTTGTGAGCGATCGGGCGTCTGATCGTTCTAATCTGCCTGTGTATAGGCCAGAATTGATCCTCTAGGTAGATTGCTTCCTCCTGATTGGCTGTCAGTTGTTTGTGTCGTCGTTCTCTTTATCTGGATTGGTCGGTCGTGTCCTACTGAGTCTGATCATTTTATCTGCCCATGTAAGGACCACCATGGTCCTATGTGTAGATCGCTTCCTCCTGATTGGCTGCCGAATGATTGTATGGAGGTTCTGATCTCTGATCGTTCTAGTCTTGCCTGTGTATAGACCTGTACGTAACTCGCTTCCTCCTGATTGGCTGCCGAATGATTGTATGGAGGTTCTGATCTCTGATCGTTCTAGTCTTGCCTGTGTATAGACCTGTACGTACGCTTCCTCCTGATTGGCTGCCGAATGATTGTATAGAGGTTCTGATCTCTGATCGTTCTAGTCTTGCCTGTGTATAGACCTGTACGTAACTCGCTTCCTCCTGATTGGCTGCTGACTGTGTCTTTCTCCCCTTTGCCTTGGTTGGACGCTCGGTTGTATCCTGGTGAACGATCGCACGATTTCATGGAGGATCGAGTCCGATTGTTCCTATAGTTTCTCTATGGGTCGTTAATGGCCGGTCATGAAACAGTCGTATGTAGAAATGATTCGATTGTTGCATCCCATGTGAATACGGTATTTATAGGATTGGATCGATCGTGTGCGATTGTTCATGGCCATAGATGAAACAGTTGTAGCGCAGTCGTGTTGCACGTCCTGGGTGCGATCAGAAATAGCTGCACATGAAGGAATTATATGGAGCATTGGGTCTATGATCATTGCTGCCTTCCTGTGTGTGCTCCGAGTTCGATTGGTTGGATGAATGATCAGCGATGGCCACAGATAAAACGATCGTATGTAGAAATTAGTCTTTTATTGTTGGTTGCTATTCTGTTGAATGTTATAGTTGGCTCGGTGACACCTACCTGTGTATGAACTGGGTTTGATTGAATGGTTGGATGAATGATCAGAAAGGGATTGTATAGAGTATTGGGTCTATGATCGCACTACCTGTGTATGAAATGAGTTTGATTGAATGGTTGGATGAATGATCAAAAAGGGATGAGCTTGATTGACTGATCAGAAAGGGATGAGTTTGATTGAATGATCAGAAAGGGATGAGTTTGATTGAATGATCAGAAAGGGATGAGTTTGATTGATCAGAAAGGGATGAGCTTGATTGATCAGAAAGGGATGAATTTGATTGATTGATCAGAAAGGGATGAGTTTGATTGAATGATCAGAAAGGGATGAGTTTGATTGAATGATCAGAAAGGGATGAGCTTGATTGATCAGAAAGGGATGAGCTTGATTGATCAGAAAGGGATGAGCTTGATTGATCAGAAAGGGATGAGCTTGATTGATCAGAAAGGGATGAGTTTGATTGATCAGAAAGGGGTGAGCTTGATTGATCAGAAAGGGGTGAGCTTGATCAGAAAGGGATGAGTTTGATCAGAAAGGGATGAGCTTGATTGATCAGAAAGGGATGAGCTTGATCAGAAAGGGATGAGTTTGATCAGAAAGGGATGAGCTTGATTGATCAGAAAGGGGTGAGCTTGATTGATCAGAAAGGGGTGAGCTTGATTGATCAGAAAGGGGTGAGCTTGATTGATCAGAAAGGGGTGAGCTTGATTGATCAGAAAGGGATGAGCTTGATTGATCAGAAAGGGATGAGCTTGATTGATCAGAAAGGGGTGAGCTTGATTGATCAGAAAGGGGTGAGCTTGATTGATCAGAAAGGGGTGAGCTTGATTGATCAGAAAGGGATGAGCTTGATTGATCAGAAAGGGATGAGCTTGATTGATCAGAAAGGGATGAGCTTGATTGATCAGAAAGGGATGAGTTTGATTGAATGATCAGAAAGGGATGAGCTTGATCAGAAAGGGATGAGCTTGATTGAATGATCAGAAAGGGATGAGTTTGATTGAATGATCAGAAAGGGATGAGCTTGATCAGAAAGGGATGAGCTTGATTGAATGATCAGAAAGGGATGAGCTTGATCAGAAAGGGATGAGCTTGATCAGAAAGGGATGAGCTTGATCAGAAAGGGATGAGCTTGATTGAATGATCAGAAAGGGATGAGCTTGATCAGAAAGGGATGAGTTTGATCAGAAAGGGATGAGTTTGATTGAATGATCAGAAAGGGATGAGCTTGATTGAATGATCAGAAAGGGATGAGCTTGATTGAATGATCAGAAAGGGATGAGCTTGATTGATCAGAAAGGGATGAGCTTGATTGAATGATCAGAAAAGGCTGCACGGGAAGGAATAGTATAGAGTATCGGGTCTATGATCGCACTACCTTTGTATGAACTGGGTTTGATTGAATGGTTGGATGAATGATCAGAAAAGGCTGCACATGAATGGATCATATAAAGGATCGTATCTACGATTGCATTACCTGTATATGAACTGAGTTGCACCTGAATGGATTGTATAGAGGGTCGGGTCTATGATGTGTATGAACTGGGATTGATTGGATGAACGATCAGTGATCGCCACTCATGGAGCGATCGTATATAGAAGTCGGTCTTTATAGGATTGGATGGGTCGGTGTGCGATTGTTGCTGCACATAGACGAAACAACAAAGCGGGTCCTGAGTTGGATGTGTGATCGGAAATAGCCGGACATTATTATTATTATTATTTATAAAGTGCCGTCCTGTTCCTTGGCGCTGTACAACAGTAACACAAGTAAATACATATAATACAATGCATATAAAACGCACAATATTATGAATCAGATGTAACCGACAAAGTAAATAAAGATGCAGGAATACATTAGAGGAGTGGGGGGCGTCCCCCTGCCAGCTCTACCATGAAGCGATTGTAACAATGATCGGGTCTGATTGTATGGTTGGCTGCTTCTGATCGCACAGTCGTTCACTTCCATAGAAGCGATCAGAGGGAGGTTCCTAGCCCCCCATGTACCAGGCTCAATCGGATGGTTGGTCCGACGATTGTATGTAGAATTCGGGGTGATGGCTGTATCCCTTGTGCATGCGCAGCATTGGATCGAATTAAGTTGGGTGTGTGATCAGAAATGGCCGCACAGGAAGTGTTTGTATGAATTGCACTTAATAATATTAGTAAAATTATCCGCAGTGCTTCACACCTGTGTGTATGGGGTTGGATTAATAGGTGTTTGATCAGCAGTGGCCACACCTGGAACGATCGTATTGTCTTATCGTCGAGTGCTGCGGTATAGGCTGCTGCTATATAAATAGATATAATTATTATTAAAATCAGGTTTATGATCGCTCTTCCTTTGTGTACGGGGTTGGATTGGATGGTTGGGCCTGTGATTGGTGGCAGTTGGGTTTATGATTGCGCTTCCTGTGTGTATGGGAAAGTTCGGAGTTTGATTGGCAGTGGCCACACATGGAGCGATCGTATTGTCCTATTGTAAATCACTTTGTTATAGGTTGCTGCTATATAAATAGACATCATTATAATTATAATCGGTTATGGGATGGTCATGATTTGATCGTGATGGTTTGATCGTCAGCGGCCACACATAGAGTGATCCTATTGTCTGATTGTATAAGTTGCTGGTATATAAATAAGGATGTTATTATTAGAATTGGGATTATGATCGCACTTCCTGTATGTATGGGGTTGGATTGGATAGCTGGGCGTTTGATCGGCAGTGGCCACACATTGGTTGCTGCTATATAAATATAATTATTATTAGGATTGGGTTTATGATCGCACTTCCTGTGTGTATGGGGTTGGATGGTTGGACGTTTGATCGGCAGCGGTTGGATTTATGATCGCACTTCCTGTGTGTATGGGGTTGGATTGGATAGCCGGGCGTTTGATCGGCAGTGGCCACACATTGGTTGCTGCTATATAAATATAATTATTATTAGGATTGGGTTTATGATCGCACTTCCTATGTGTATGGGGTTGGATGGTTGGACGTTTGATCGGCAGCGGTTGGGTTTATGATCGCACTTCCTGTGTGTATGGGATTGGATGGTTGGACGTTTGATCGGCAGCGGTTGGGTTTATGATCGCACTTCCTGTGTGTATGGGATTGGATGGTTGGACGTTTGATCGGCAGCGGTTGGGTTTATGATCGCACTTCCTGTGTGTATGGGATTGGATGGTTGGACGTTTGATCGGCAGCGGTTGGGTTTATGATCGCACTTCCTGTGTGTATGGGATTGGATGGTTGGATGTTTGATCGGCAGCGGTTGGGTTTATGATCGCACTTCCTGTGTGTATGGGATTGGATGGTTGGACGTTTGATCGGCAGCGGTTGGGTTTATGATCGCACTTCCTGTGTGTATGGGATTGGATGGTTGGATGTTTGATCGGCAGCGGTTGGGTTTATGATCGCACTTGGTGTGTGTATGGGATTGGATGGTTGGGCGATTGATCGGCAGCGGTTGGGTTTATGATCGCACTTCCTGTGTGTATGGGATTGGATGGTTGGGCGTTTGATCGGCAGCGGTTGGGTTTATGATCACACTTCCTGTGTGTATGGGATTGGATGGTTGGACGTTTGATCGCCAGCGGTTGGGTTTATGATCGCACTTCCTGTGTGTATGGGGTTGGATGGTTGGACGTTTGATCGGCAGCGGTTGGATTTATGATCGCACTTCCTGTGTGTATGGGGTTGGATGGTTGGGCGTTTGATCGGCAGCGGTTGGGTTTATGATCGCACTTCCTGTGTGTATGGGGTTGGATGGTTGGGCGTTTGATCGGCAGCGGTTGGGTTTATGATCGCACTTCCTGTGTGTATGGGGTTGGATGGTTGGGCGATTGATCGGCAGCGGTTGGGTTTATGATCGCACTTCCTGTGTGTATGGGGTTGGATGGTTGGGCGATTGATCGGCAGCGGTTGGGTTTATGATCGCACTTCCTGTGTGTATGGGGTTGGATGGTTGGGCGTTTGATCGGCAGCGGTTGGGTTTATGATCGCACTTCCTGTGTGTATGGGGTTGGATGGTTGGGCGTTTGATCGGCAGCGGTTGGGTTTATGATCGCACTTCCTGTATGTATGGGGTTGGATTGGATAGCCGGGCGTTTGATCGGCAGTGGCCACACATTGGTTGCTGCTATATAAATATAATTATTATTAGGATTGGGTTTATGATCGCACTTCCTGTGTGTATGGGATTGGATGGTTGGGTGTTTGATCGGCAGCGGTTGGGTTTATGATCGCACTTCCTGTGTGTATGGGATTGGATGGTTGGATGTTTGATCGGCAGCGGTTGGGTTTATGATCGCACTTCCTGTGTGTATGGGATTGGATGGTTGGACGTTTGATCGGCAGCGGTTGGGTTTATGATCGCACTTCCTGTGTGTATGGGATTGGATGGTTGGGCGTTTGATCGGCAGCGGTTGGGTTTATGATCGCACTTCCTGTGTATATGGGATTGGATGGTTGGACGTTTGATCGGCAGCGGTTGGGTTTATGATCGCACTTCCTGTGTGTATGGGATTGGATGGTTGGGCGATTGATCGGCAGCGGTTGGGTTTATGATCGCACTTCCTGTGTGTATGGGATTGGATGGTTGGGCGATTGATCGGCAGCGGTTGGGTTTATGATCGCACTTCCTGTGTGTATGGGATTGGATGGTTGGACGATTGATCGGCAGCGGTTGGGTTTATGATCGCACTTCCTGTGTGTATGGGGTTGGATGGTTGGGCGTTTGATCGGCAGCGGTTGGGTTTATGATCGCACTTCCTGTGTGTATGGGGTTGGATGGTTGGGCGTTTGATCGGCAGCGGTTGGGTTTATGATCGCACTTCCTGTGTGTATGGGGTTGGATGGTTGGGCGTTTGATCGGCAGCGGTTGGGTTTATGATCGCACTTCCTGTGTGTATGGGATTGGATGGTTGGATGTTTGATCGGCAGCGGTTGGGTTTATGATCGCACTTCCTGTGTGTATGGGATTGGATGGTTGGACGTTTGATCGGCAGCGGTTGGGTTTATGATCGCACTTCCTGTGTGTATGGGATTGGATGGTTGGGCGATTGATCGGCAGCGGTTGGGTTTATGATCGCACTTCCTGTGTGTATGGGATTGGATGGTTGGACGATTGATCGGCAGCGGTTGGGTTTATGATCGCACTTCCTGTGTGTATGGGATTGGATGGTTGGACGATTGATCGGCAGCGGTTGGGTTTATGATCGCACTTCCTGTGTGTATGGGGTTGGATGGTTGGACGTTTGATCGGCAGCGGTTGGGTTTATGATCGCACTTCCTGTGTGTATGGGATTGGATGGTTGGACGATTGATCGGCAGCGGTTGGGTTTATGATCGCACTTCCTGTGTGTATGGGGTTGGATGGTTGGACGTTTGATCGGCAGCGGTTGGGTTTATGATCGCACTTCCTGTGTGTATGGGATTGGATGGTTGGATGTTTGATCGGCAGCGGTTGGGTTTATGATCGCACTGCCAGTAGCAGGTTTGATTGGCCGGCTGGGGGCGTCTGATCAGCAGCGGCACCGATTAAACTATCGTACGATTGTAGATCGATTTGTAGGAGCGATCGGGATGACGTTTGGGTTTGGTTGATGAGCCATCAGACAGGGTTCGATCTTTCGGTGGCGGCGCTTGTGTATGGGCTGTGGTCAGTCGCTGCATGCAGGGCCGCGTTTATGATGGACGATCGATCGAAGTTGGCGCGATCCCGCAATCTCACGCGTTTCGTGTCTTACAGACAAAACTGGAAAGGGTTAAAATAAAAAATAAAAGAGGCGGGTTAATCTAACCCGACAGCAATGGGTGTCACTGGGGCGGGAAGGCGTCTGTGGGTCAGCGCAGACAGTGAGTGGGTGGGGTTACGAGGTCACTGGCCAGATGTTTGGCTATGCCTTAAAGCGGAACCAAACCCTAAAATTCCAGGGCTGGTCACTTAGCTTTCACCCCCCACATGAGTCGTCCCGAATACAATCCTGGGAGACCTGCGGAGACTTCCTCATTCTCTTTTATGGCTGCCAGTCATGTGATCCCCGGCAGCCATTCAATCATTGCACAAACCCACTCAGGAGACCCGATTGGTCGCAGGCAGTCATGTGATTGTCGTGGTTTGACGTAGGTGCATCTTAAAGAGGAACCACCCCCCGCCTAGAGTATGTAAGACTTAAGGAGCAGTAGTCTTGCTCTGTATAGGGGCATCCCGAATTGCAGTGCCCAGGCTGGAGGCGCCCCTCTCCTCTTAAATCCAGGTTGGGTCGCTTCCCTCCTTTAAAGCCAGGGCTGGAGGCGCTCCCCTCCTTTAAAGCCAGGGCTGGAGGCGCTCCCCTCCTTTAAAGCCAGGGCTGGAGGCGCTCCCCTCCTTTAAAGCCAGGGCTGGAGGCGCTCCCCTCCTTTAAAGCCAGGGCTGGAGGCGCTTCCCTCCTTTAAAGCCAGGGCTGGAGGCGCTTCCCTCCTTTAAAGCCAGGGCTGGAGGCGCTCCCCTCCTTTAAAGCCAGGGCTGGAGGCGCTCCCCTCCTTTAAAGCCAGGGCTGGAGGCGCTCCCCTCCTTTAAAGCCAGGGCTGGAGGCGCTCCCCTCCTTTAAAGCCAGGGCTGGAGGCGCCCCCCTCCTTTAAAGCCAGGACTGGGGGCGCTTCCCTCCTTTAAAGCCAGGGCTGGAGGCGCTTCCCTCCTTTAAAGCCAGGGCTGGAGGCGCTTCCCTCCTTAAAGGCAGGGCTGGAGGCGCTTCCCTCCTTAAAGGCAGGGCTGGAGGCGCTTCCCTCCTTTAAAGCCAGGGCTGGAGGCGCCCCCCCTCCTCTTAAATCCAGGTTGGGGAGCTCCCCTCCTTTAAAGCCAGGGCTGGAGGGGCTCCCCTCCTTTAAAGCCAGGGCTGGAGGCGCTCCCCTCCTTTAAAGCCAGGGCTGGAGGCGCTCCCCTCCTTTAAAGCCAGGGCTGGAGGCGCTCCCCTCCTTTAAAGCCAGGGCTGGAGGCGCTCCCCTCCTTTAAAGCCAGGGCTGGAGGCGCTTCCCTCCTTTAAAGCCAGGGCTGGAGGCGCTTCCCTCCTTTAAAGCCAGGGCTGGAGGCGCTCCCCTCCTTTAAAGCCAGGGCTGGAGGCGCCCCCCTCCTTTAAAGCCAGGACTGGGGGCGCTTCCCTCCTTTAAAGCCAGGGCTGGAGGCGCTTCCCTCCTTTAAAGCCAGGGCTGGAGGCGCTTCCCTCCTTAAAGGCAGGGCTGGAGGCGCTTCCCTCCTTAAAGGCAGGGCTGGAGGCGCTTCCCTCCTTTAAAGCCAGGGCTGGAGGCGCCCCCCCTCCTCTTAAATCCAGGTTGGGGAGCTCCCCTCCTTTAAAGCCAGGGCTGGAGGGGCTTCCCTCCTTTAAAGCCAGGGCTGGAGGGGCTTCCCTCCTTTAAAGCCAGGGCTGGAGGGGCTTCCCTCCTTTAAAGCCAGGGCTGGAGGGGCTTCCCTCCTTTAAAGCCAGGGCTGGAGGGGCTTCCCTCCTTTAAAGCCAGGGCTGGAGGCGCTTCCCTCCTTTAAAGCCAGGGTTGGAGGCGCTTCCCTCCTTTAAAGCCAGGGCTGGAGGCGCTTCCCTCCTTTAAAGCCAGGGCTGGAGGCGCTTCCCTCCTTTAAAGCCAGGGCTGGAGGCGCTTCCCTCCTTTAAAGCCAGGGCTGGAGGCGCTTCCCTCCTTTAAAGCCAGGGCTGGAGGCGCTTCCCTCCTTTAAAGCCAGGGCTGGAGGCGCTTCCCTCCTTTAAAGCCAGGGCTGGAGGCGCTTCCCTCCTTTAAAGCCAGGGCTGGAGGCGCTTCCCTCCTTTAAAGCCAGGGCTGGAGGCGCTTCCCTCCTTTAAAGCCAGGGCTGGAGGCGCTTCCCTCCTTTAAAGCCAGGGCTGGAGGCGCTTCCCTCCTTTAAAGCCAGGGCTGGAGGCGCTTCCCTCCTTTAAAGCCAGGGCTGGAGGCGCTTCCCTCCTTTAAAGCCAGGGCTGGAGGCGCTTCCCTCCTTTAAAGCCAGGGCTGGAGGCGCTTCCCTCCTTTAAAGCCAGGGCTGGAGGCGCTTCCCTCCTTTAAAGCCAGGGCTGGAGGTGCTTCCCTCTTTTAAAGCCGAGCTTATGCTGGAATAGCTGGCCCTAATGCAAGAGAGGGGGTCAGGGTGATGAATGTGACGGGGGCACAACAAGTGCCGCTGACCTCTCCGGCCCCAGAGGCCTTGCCCTTTAAGCCTTAAAGGGGTGATAACTGCTGACCTGCCCTCCCCCCTTCTTTCGTCCAGTTAACCCTTTCACTGAGCGTTTTTTGACCCGAGCATCCCTGGTGGTCAGCGTTACCTCCCTTAAAGGGGACCTGTCACACATGATTGGTCGGGAAGTGCGGAGCTCTACTTTAGGAATTCAGATGAAGAGAAAATTTTCCCCCTGTGTCACCTTTTTAACCCCTTACCCCCCCCCCCCCCCCCCCTGTACACGTGCCCCTCTGCTCGCCCCCTCCTCCAGATGCCCCGTTCATTGTCTGTGAATAGAGAGAGGAGGCAACGCTCTGGTGAATCCGGGTCACACAACAATGGCACCACGCTCATCATTAAAGCAGGGGGAGGAGCCACAGCCGGCCAATAGCATTAGGCGGCAGGTCCTAAGCTCCCAGGAGCTGACAATCTAATGCTTGCAGCAATAAGGCAAGGCAACTGGACTTGCTATTTTTTTTTCTTTACTACCAGTCAGTGTCTTTAAAAGAAACCTATAGCAAGTCCAGTTGCCACATTACTAACAGTCAGTGTCTTTAAATGTGGCAACTGGACTTGCTACTGGACTTGCTATATTGTCTTTTAAAGACACTGACTGGTAGTATTATGGCAAGTGGCCTTGCTGTCGGGTCCTTGGGAATGTTTCCCCAGTCGTCCGACTGGTGGTAATCAATCAAGGCAACTGGACTTGCTGTAATTTTCTTGAAGACACTTCATTATTCATCAGACTGCTACTTAAAAAAAAAAAAAAAAAGTCAAGTAAACTGGACTTGCTCTATTTACTTTTTAAAGCCATTGACTTGTAGTAATAAGGCAACTGGACTTGCTGTATTTACCTCGATCATATTTCTATAGTAATGTGTCCAGCAAGTCCAGTTGCCTTATTACCACCAGTCAATGTCTTATAGGAAATAAACGGCAAGTCCAGTCGCCATATTACCACTAGTCATTGTCTTTTAGGAAATAATTTCAGGAAATAAACAACAAGTCAAGTTGCCCTGATTTATTGCTGTCAATGGGAAACCTCTTCAGTTAAAGTGGACCTAGACCCAGGATTTTGGTAAAATACAGCAAATCCACTTGCCTTGAGTTACTACTACTAGTCTGTTGACTGGTAAAACCTATATAAAAAAAAAATACAGCAAGTCCAGTTGCCCTGATTTATTACTATTCAGTTAAAGAGGACCAAAAAAAAATACAGAAAGTCCACTTGCCTTGAGTTACTACTGCTAGTGCGTTGGCTGGTGAAACCTATGTGAAACAAATGCAGTAAGTCCAGTTGCCCTGATTTATTCCTATAGATACATCACGCTACATGTTGTTGGGGTGGAAGGGTTGCGCCCCCTCGGGCCGTGATGCTGCAGTGACACCGGGTCATGTTGTTCTGTTTGTTCAGCATCTCCCTGACAGACGGCCACTATGAGGGGATGTTCTGCCCCATAGGGCTGGGCGCCCCCACCCCCGGCCCCGCCCCAGGGCCCATCACAGATGCCAGCTCCCCGCTGTGCCGCCTCCCCTCATCCCATTGTGGAGAAGTTAATTGAATTTGTGTGACAGGGCCCCGGGGCCCGAGCCCCCTCCTCCTCCCCCCCCGCCGCTAAGCTGCGCAGCCTCCCATAACCCCTCCCGCCAGCACCCCGGGGGCATCCCCCTCATTATTCGCTCCATGAATATTTTATGTACAGGCATGCGCCGTCTATGTACAGCACCGCGGTATATGTCAGCGCTATATAATGTATAATAGTGTGTGAGTGTGGAGGAGACATTAGAGTGTGAGCTCTGAGAGACAGGAGGTCATGTGACTGCTTCTATGTACAGCGCTGTGGTATATGTCAGCGCTATATAATGTATAATAACAGTGTGTGAGTGTGGGGGAGACATTAGAGTGTGAGCTCTGAGGGACAGGAGGTCATGTGACTGCTTCTATGTACAGCACTGTGGTATATGTCAGCGCTATATAAATGTATAATAACAGTGTGTGAGTGTGGAGGAGACATTAGAGTGTGAGCTCTGAGGGACAGGAGGTCATGTGACTGCTTCTCTGTACAGCGCTGTGGTATATGTCAGCGCTATATAATGTATAATAACAGTGTGTGAGTGCGGAGGAGACATTAGAGTGTGAGCTCTGAGGACAGGAGGTCATGTGACTGCTTCTATGTACAGCGCTGTGGTATATGTCAGCGCTATATAATGTATAATAACAGTGTGTGAGTGTGGGGGAGACATTAGAGTGTGAGCTCTGAGGGACGAGAGGTCATGTGACTGCTTCTATGTACAGCGCTGTGGTATATGTCAGCGCTATATAATGTATAATAACAGTGTGTGAGTGTGGAGGAGACATTAGAGTGTGAGGTCTGAGGGACAGGAGGTCATGTGACTGCTTCTATGTACAGTGCTGTGGTATATGTCAGCGCTATATAATGTATAATAACAGTGTGTGAGTGTGGGGGAGACATTAGAGTGTGAGCTCTGAGGGACAGGGGGTCATGTGACTGCTTCTATGTACAGCGCTGTGGTATATGTCAGCGCTATATAATGTATAATAACAGTGTGTGAGTGTGGAGGAGACATTAGAGTGTGAGCTCTGAGGGACAGTTGCCGGGGATTCTGGGTAATATCGGGGAGGCAGGTGAATGGTCTCTAACCGCTGTGACAGTTATTGATCCAGGCAGATGCTGCGGGGGAGTGGCGCGCCCCTGTTGCCCCTCTATGGGGGTAATTATCATTTGATGTCACTGCAGCTATTATCGGCTTTTGTCTTCACAAAACAAAGGTTGGGGGGGGGGGGGGGGGGAGTCTGCCTCAAGGGCAGCTGAAGTGATCACAGCTCTCACTGATGGTGTGAGGGGGGGAGGTGCAGTAGTTTCCCGTCCCCCATCAGATGGAGCTCTGCTAGGTAAAGGTGAATCTCTCACTGATGGCGAGCAGCGCCCAGGCGGTTATTAATGTGGAGCTGGAGGGGTTTGGTGCTTGAACTGGGCCCCGGGTGAGGAGGGGGCGAGCCCTAGAAGCGATTGGCTTGTAGTTACGGCGCGGGGCAGCGACGAGAGGAGATGGGGGGCTGACTGGAGAAAAGTGGGGAGAGCTGCGTTGGGGTGCCGGAGGCCTCTGTGCCCCCTGCCTGTCCTCTGTGCCCCCTGCCTGTCCTCTGTGCCCCCTGCCTGTCCTCTGTGCCCCCTGCCTGTCCTCTGTGCCCCCTGCCTGTCCTCTGTGCCCCCTGCCTGTCCTCTGTGCCCCCTGCCTGTCCTCTGTGCCCCCCTGCCTGTCCTCTGTGACCCCTGCCTGTCCTCTGTGCCCCCCACCCCTGCCTGTCCTCTGTGCCCCCCCCCACCCCTGCCTGTCCTCTGTGCCCCCCCCCACCCCTGCCTGTCCTCTGTGCCCCCCCCCCCACCCCTGCCTGTCCTCTGTGCCCCCCCCCCCACCCCTGCCTGTCATCTGAGCCCCCCCACCCCTGCCTGTCATCTGAGCCCCCCCACCCCTGCCTGTCCTCTGTGCCCCCCCACCCCTGCCTGTCATCTGAGCCCCCCCACCCCTGCCTGTCCTCTGTGCCCCCCCCCACCCCTGCCTGTCCTCTGTGCCCCCCCCACCCCTGCCTGTCCTCTGTGCCCCCCCCACCCCTGCCTGTCCTTTGTGCCCCCCCACCCCTGCCTGTCCTCTGTGCCCCCCCACCCCTGCCTGTCCTCTGTGCCCCCCCACCCCTGCCTGTCCTCTGTGCCCCCCCACCCCTGCCTGTCCTCTGTGCCCCCCCACCCCTGCCTGTCCTCTGTGCCCCCCCCCCACCCCTGCCTGTCCTCTGTGCCCCCCCCCACCCCTGCCTGTCCTCTGTGCCCCCCCCCCCACCCCTGCCTGGCCTCTGTGCCCCCCCCCCACCCCTGCCTGGCCTCTGTGCCCCCACCCCTGCCTGGCCTCTGTGCCCCCCCCCGCCCCTTTATGGCCTCTGTGCCCCCCCCCCGCCCCTTTATGGCCTCTGTGCCCCCCCCCCGCCCCTTTATGGCCTCTGTGCCCCCCCGCCCCTTTATGGCCTCTGTGCCCCCCCGCCCCTTTATGGCCTCTGTGCCCCCCCGCCCCTTTATGGCCTCTGTGCCCCCCCGCCCCTTTATGGCCTCTGTGCCCCCCCCGCCCCTTTATGGCCTCTGTGCCACCCCCGCCCCTTTATGGCCTCTGTGCCACCCCCGCCCCTTTATGGCCTCTGTGCCACCCCCCCCTTATGGCCTCTGCGCCACCCCCCCCTTTATGGCCTCTGTGCCCCCCTCCCGCCCCTTTATGGCCTCTGTGCCCCCCTCCCGCCCCTTTATGGCCTCTGTGCCCCCCTCCCGCCCCTTTATGGCCTCTGTGCCCCCCTCCCGCCCCTTTATGGCCTCTGTGCCCCCCTCCCGCCCCTTTATGGCCTCTGTGCCCCCCTCCCGCCCCTTTATGGCCTCTGTGCCCCCCTCCCGCCCCTTTATGGCCTCTGTGCCCCCCTCCCGCCCCTTTATGGCCTCTGTGCCCCCCTCCCGCCCCTTTATGGCCTCTGTGCCCCCCTCCCGCCCCTTTATGGCCTCTGTGCCCCCCTCCCGCCCCTTTATGGCCTCTGTGCCCCCCTCCCGCCCATTTATGGCCTCTGTGCCCCCCTCCCGCCCCTTTATGGCCTCTGTGCCCCCCCCCGCCCCTTTATGGCCTCTGTGCCCCCCCCCCGCCCCTTTATGGCCTCTGTGCCCCCCCCGCCCCTTTATGGCCTCTGTGCCCCCCCCGCCCCTTTATGGCCTCTGTGCCCCCCCCCCGCCCCTTTATGGCCTCTGTGCCCCCCCCCCGCCCCTTTATGGCCTCTGTGCCCCCCCCCCGCCCCTTTATGGCCTCTGTGCCCCCCCCCCGCCCCTTTATGGCCTCTGTGCCCCCCCCCCGCCCCTTTATGGCCTCTGTGCCCCCCCCCCGCCCCTTTATGGCCTCTGTGCCCCCCCGCCCCTTTATGGCCTCTGTGCCCCCCCCCCGCCCCTTTATGGCCTCTGTGCCCCCCCCCCGCCCCTTTATGGCCTCTGTGCCCCCCCCCCCGCCCCTTTATGGCCTCTGTGCCCCCCCCCCGCCCCTTTATGGCCTCTGTGCCCCCCCCCCTTTATGGCCTCTGTGCCCCCCCCCCTTTATGGCCTCTGTGCCCCCCCCCCGCCCCTTTATGTCCTCTGTGCCCCCCCCCGCCCCTTTATGTCCTCTGTGCCCCCCCCGCCCCTTTATGTCCTCTGTGCCCCCCCCCCCCCCCGCCCCTTTATGTCCTCTGTGCCCCCCCCGCCCCTTTATGTCCTCTGTGCCCCCCCCGCCCCTTTATGGCCTCTGTGCCCCCCCCGCCCCTTTATGGCCTCTGTGCCCCCCCCGCCCCTTCATGGCCTCTGTGCCCCCCCCCCGCCCCTTTATGGCCTCTGCGCCCCCCCCGCCCCTTTATGGCCTCTGCGCCCCCCCCGCCCCTTTATGGCCTCTGCGCCACCCCCCCGCCCCTTTATGGCCTCTGCGCCACCCCCCCCCGCCCCTTTATGGCCTCTGCGCCACCCCCCCCGCCCCTTTATGGCCTCTGCGCCACCCCCCCCGCCCCTTTATGGCCTCTGCGCCACCCCCCCCCCCTTATGGCCTCTGCGCCACCCCCCCCGCCCCTTTATGGCCTCTGTGCCCCCCCCGCCCCTTTATGGCCTCTGTGCCCCCCCGCCCCTTTATGGCCTCTGTGCCCCCCCCCCCGCCCCTTTATGGCCTCTGTGCCCCCCCCGCCCCTTTATGGCCTCTGTGCCCCCCCCCGCCCCTTTATGGCCTCTGTGCCCCCCCCCGCCCCTTTATGGCCTCTGTGCCCCCCCCCGCCCCTTTATGGCCTCTGTGCCCCCCCCCCGCCCCTTTATGGCCTCTGTGCCCCCCCCCGCCCCTTTATGGCCTCTGTGCCCCCACCCCCGCCCCTTTATGGCCTCTGTGCCCCCACCCCCGCCCCTTTATGGCCTCTGTGCCCCCACCCCCGCCCCTTTATGGCCTCTGTGCCCCCCCCCGCCCCTTTATGGCCTCTGTGCCCCCCCCCCGCCCCTTTATGGCCTCTGTGCCCCCCCCCGCCCCTTTATGGCCTCTGTGCCCCCCCCGCCCCTTTATGGCCTCTGTGCCCCCCCCCGCCCCTTTATGGCCTCTGTGCCCCCCCGCCCCTTTATGGCCTCTGCGCCACCCCCCCCGCCCCTTTATGGCCTCTGCGCCACCCCCCCCGCCCCTTTATGGCCTCTGCGCCACCCCCCCCCGCCCCTTTATGGCCTCTGCGCCACCCCCCCCCGCCCCTTTATGGCCTCTGCGCCACCCCCCCCCGCCCCTTTATGGCCTCTGCGCCACCCCCCCCCGCCCTTTATGGCCTCTGCGCCACCCCCCCCCCCCTTATGGCCTCTGCGCCACCCCCCCGCCCCTTTATGGCCTCTGTGCCCCCCCCCGCCCCTTTATGGCCTCTGTGCCCCCCCCCGCCCCTTTATGGCCTCTGTGCCCCCCCCCCCGCCCCTTTATGGCCTCTGTGCCCCCCCCCCCGCCCCTTTATGGCCTCTGTGCCCCCCCCCGCCCCTTTATGGCCTCTGTGCCCCCCCCGCCCCTTTATGGCCTCTGTGCCCCCCCCCCGCCCCCTTTATGGCCTCTGTGCCCCCCCCCCCGCCCCTTTATGGCCTCTGTGCCTCCCCCCCGCCCCTTTATGGCCTCTGTGCCCCCCCCGCCCCTTTATGGCCTCTGTGCCACCCCCCGCCCCTTTATGGCCTCTGTGCCACCCCCGCCCCTTTATGGCCTCTGCGCCACCCCCCCCCGCCCCGCCCCGCATGGCCTCATCTGAACCATTGCAAGGGCAGGGAAATAAAATCTTCCCTTGGCAACTCCCATGATCGCTCTTGAAGCTCCGCTTCTTGTTTGGTCACGTGATGATGGGAAGGGGCGGGGTCTCTGCAACAGAGGCCTTCCACTTCCTCTTATCCAACCCCTGAACAGCCAATCATAAATCTCTAAATTGCGAGACGCCATTAGGCTGCAGTTTTTAAGCCCTGCCCTCTCTTAAAAGGCATCAGGGGGAATGTAGGTTCGATCCCTCGTCGTCCTGCAGGGGGCGGAGCCACCGTGATCTCATTTTGGAGCTGTCTGCCGCTTCTGAGCGTCCACTGCTGATAACATGTCGGTGGTGGACACTCACCTGATAATCTGCTGCCAATCAGTGAAGGGTTCCTGCTCATGTGGTGGGGAGTGTACCGACCTTCATGGAGCTGACAAAACTCTAATGGGACTGCTTCAGCCGTAGGGTTAAAGTGGACCAAAACCCAGGATTTTGATTATCCTGGGTTTCGGTCCCCGATCGGGGATTCCCCACTGTGTGAAACCCCCCAGAGCACCCGAACTAACACACCTCTTTCCAGCCCTACGGCCCATGCGCAGTCACTCGTCCAATCAGCACGCTCTGACCGCGCTGGCCACTCGTCCAATCAGCACGCTCTGAGCGCGCTGGCCACCACTTCCTCATTCACTCACATCGCAGCCGATCACATGACCACAAGGCTTGATATTATGATTATGATGATGTTATAATTAAGGAAGTGATGAGCATTGAACCGACTTTAGTTCCTCACTAATGCCTAAATTTCTGTCTGCGACGACTAAAGTGATTCCCTTGCTTTAATGTGCGGCGATCCCCGCGGCATTTCTATTGAATGAACTTCCTGTCTCCAGTGGTGGCAGTCTGTACTGCGCTCGTAGACAGTAACTGCGATTGTATGTAGGTTTTTAGCTGCGCTTTTCCTTTAAAGTGGACCAACACCCAGGGGGGGTCAGATCAGATCCCTCCCCGCGGGGCATCCGAAATCGGGTGAAACCCCCCAGGAGGCCCAGAAACCTTACCTTAACCCCGTCCCAACGGCGCGGCCACGTCTCGCGCTTCCCTCTAGCAGGGCGCGCACCGTTTGTGAATGGCCGGCGCGGGTGCGCTCCCTGTTAGAGGGAAGCGTGAGACGCGGCCTCCAGCGCTCAGAGCCGCTGTGGTTGGGACGCCGCTTGTACGTGCATACCACAGCGGCTCTGATTGGACGAGCGCCCGCGTAGGAGCGTGGTGAGGTGAGTGTTTCCGCGCGTTCTGGGAGGTTTCACACAGTGGGGCGATCGGGGTGCCCCACCGAAGTGGACCAAAACCCAGGATAGTGAAAATCCTGGGTGTTGGTCCACTTTAAGAGCGATTGCATCACTGCTAATGTGTGTGTCAGCGCTGCCCTCTGCTGGCCGGGCCTGGTAATGGCCGCTCACCAGCAATGTGCAGCCTGTCTGCTGACCTCAGATTGGTGCTCGGCCAATCACAGCCATCGATTGAGAGAGAGAGAGAGAGAGGGGACTAGCATTGATTGCTCTCCATGTTGTTGTATATCTAGAGTAATAGATCAAGGCAACTGGACTTACTGTATTTTTCCTGACGTATATTCTAGAAAAAAACAGCAAGTGCAGTTGCCTTGATTTATTACTGTCACATAGCTTGAGAAACGTCTTCAATAGAGCAAGTCCAGTTGCCGTCACTTATGCGAAACCTGTAGCAAGTCCAGTTGCTTTTTGGACCCCTTGGAGGACTAGCAAAACATGTTCAAATAAAATGCAGCAAGTCCAGTTGCCTTTATTTCTACCAGTTGGAGGGCTAGCAAAAGAGCTTCTAGTAAAATGCAGCAAGTCCGGTTGCCTTTATTTATCTCCACCACTTGGAGGACTAGCAAGACGTCTTCAAGTAATATGCAGCAAGTCCAGTTGGAGGACTAGCAAAAGAGCTTCAAGGAAATGCAGCAAGTCCAGTTGGAGGACTAGCAAAAGAGCTTCAAGGAAATGCAGCAAGTCCAGTTGCCGTTATTCCTCTCTACCAGTTGGAGGACTAGCAAAACGGCTTCAGGGAAAATGCAGCAAGTCCAGCTGCCTTGATATTTTACTACCTGTTGGATAACATGAGATGCATCCTCAATATAGCAAGCTCAGTTGCCTTGGCTTACTACCCATAAGCTTGAGAAACGTCTTCAATATAGCAAGTCCAGTTGCCTTGGCTTTCTACACATCGGATATCTTGCAATGTCTCCAGTATAGCAAGTCCAGTCGCCTTGGCTTATTACCCATCAGCTTGAGAAACGTCCAGTATAGCAAGTCCAGTCGCCTTGGCTTATTACCCATCAGCTTGAGAAACGTCCATTATAGCAAGTCCAGTTGCCTTGGCTTGCTACCCCTTGGATAACTTGAGAAACCTCTTCAATATAGCAAGTACAGTTGCCTTGGCTTACTACCCATAAACTTGAGAAATGTCCAGTATAGCAAGTCCAGTTGCCTTGAATTGCTACCCCTCGGATAACTAGAGAAACATCCAGTATAGCAAGTCCAGTTGCCATTATTCCTGTCTAACAGTTGGATTACTAGCAAAACAACTTCAAGGAAAATGCAGCAAGTCCAGCTGCCTTGGTTTATTACACATCGGAGATCTTGAAACTTCTCCAGTACTACTCATCGGATAACTTGAAAAACATCCAGTATAGCAATTCCAGTTGCCTTGACTTGCTACCATCATTGCAGATCTCACTGGTGCATTTTATGTACAAGCGTTGATTTAATATTCGATCGGAAAATCTGATTTCATTGTCTAATTTAATCGACCATTGTTTTTTAGGCGCCATATGGGGGCGCGCTGTGGTCACTTTACCCCCCTGTACTGGGCGGAGCCTCATTTCCATGCGGGGGCCTCTTTTTAATATATATATATATTATAGGCGCAGCATCATGCGCTGGGTTCAGCGGCGCGGTCGATTTGGCGTGACTGGTGCACCTGGGCCGCTGTCGGCGGAAGATTAATGGCGCGGCGGAGCTGCGGCCGCCGGGCTCGGATGCACCTCCTCTGCCCCCCCCCATCAGATGGAGCTCTGCTAGGGAAAGGTGAGTATCTCTCTAATGCTGGGCTCTCTGATGGTGGGAGGAGGGAGGTGCGGTGGTTTCCTGTCCCCCATCAGATGGAGCTCTGCTAGGAAAAGGTGAGTATCTCTCTAATGCAGGGCTTACTGATGGTGTGAGGCAATGAAGGGTGTAGGTCCGCTTTATCCCCCCCCCTCCTCTGGCTGCTGTTTACATTCCTCCATCTGGCCGATGGTGACAGAGACAGACTGTCTGTCCCCGAAGCTCCGCAGGAGAAGCCGATTTAATGGGGCAGACGGCAGCCAATTAGCTATGAGCCCTGCTGGGGGGTCGTGCCATAAACTTACTGATCACAGGTTAGAGTGTGAGCTCTGAGGGACAGGAGGTCATGTGACTGCTTCTATGTACAGCGCTGTGGTATATGTCAGCGCTATATAATGTATAATAACAGTGTGTGAGGGAGACATTAGAGTGTGAGCTCTGAGGGACAGGAGGTCATGTGACTGCTTCTATGTACAGCGCTGTGGTATATGTCAGCGCTATATAAATGTATAATAACAGTGAGTGTGAGGGAGACATTAGAGTGTGAGCTCTGAGGGACAGGAGGTCATGTGACTGCTTCTATGTACAGAGCTGTGGTATATGTCAGCGCTATATAATGTATAATAACAGTGTGTGAGTGTGGGGGAGACATTAGAGTGTGAGCTCTGAGGGACAGGAGGTCATGTGACTGCTTCTATGTACAGAGCTGTGGTATATGTCAGCGCTATATAATGTATAATAACAGTGTGTGAGTGTGGGGGAGACATTAGAGTGTGAGCTCTGAGGGACAGGAGGTCATGTGACTGCTTCTATGTACATCGCTGTGGTATATGTCAGCGCTATATAATGTATAATAACAGTGTGTGAGGGAGACATTAGAGTGTGAGCTCTGAGGGACAGGAGGTCATGTGACTGCTTCTATGTACAGCGCTGTGGTATATGTCAGCGCTATATAAATGTATAATAACAGTGAGTGTGAGGGAGACATTAGAGTGTGAGCTCTGAGGGACAGGAGGTCATGTGACTGCTTCTATGTACAGAGCTGTGGTATATGTCAGCGCTATATAATGTATAATAACAGTGTGTGAGTGTGGGGGGGACATTAGAGTGTGAGCTCTGAGGGACAGGAGGTCATGTGACTGCTTCTATGTACAGCGCTGTGGTATATGTTGGCCCTATAGATTGGTGTAGCTGTGTCAGTGAAGACACAATGGGTGGGGGGAGGACACGCTGGGGTCAGACACTGAGCTTGCTGACAGAGGCCCCTCCAGTGTTATCAGCAGGCTATGTGGTGGGGGGGGGGGGGGGGGGGAGGGGGCGTGCAGCCCATGTGACGCAGGTGGCAGCTGTTCCAGGCTCGGTGTCAGCTTGTTTTCACAAGGCGAGTGTTGCTGTGGCTTTGTTAGATAAGCCGGGCAGGCGGGCGGCTCGCCGGAGGATCAGCATGCCGGGGACCTTTATCCGCAGAGCGTGCCGCCATTCAGCGTCTCCCCGGTGGATCCTGAGCCAGCGGCGGGCGGAGGAGTGAAGCCAGCATAGTGTAGTAAGCCTCGTCCCTCCGCTCCGGACACCTCTTTGTCTCTCGTCTGCGCTTGTGTCTCTTTGTTGTGTCTCTAATCGCATGCCCCCGCCGTATGAATTGTGTTTGGGGGGTTCACGAATTCCCAGGGAAAAGTATCCCGGAGATGATCCGGGGCTCCCGAGCTGCGCGCTCCCATCTGCCAGAGGAGGGGATGCCCCGGCGAAACCTCAGCCGCGGCACTGAGTGACTGTTTTGTACAGCGCCACAGTAGCTGACTCCGCTATAGAGTGACTAGTACAGAGCTACGGAAGGTGATGGTGCTATAGGATGATTGGTTGTACTACGCCACAGTAGCTGATGCCAATATAGCATGAGTAGTACAGCGCTATGGAAGGTGATGGTGCTATATGATGCTCAGTTGTACTGCGCCACAGTAGCTGATGCCGCTATAGAGCTGCGCGCTCCTATCTGCCGGAGGAGGGGATGCCCCGGCGAGACCGGTTTGTACAGCGCCACGGTAGCTGATGCCGCTATAGCTTTAGTAAAGAGCTATGGAAGGTTATGGTGCTACTGAAGGGGACGGTGCTATTGGATGATTGGTTGTACTGCGCCACAGTAGCTGACGCCAATATAGCATGAGTAGTACAGCGCTATGGAAGGTGATGGTGCTATATGATGCTCAGTTGTACTGCGCCACAGTAGCTGATGCCGCTATAGAGCTGCGCGCTCCTATCTGCCGGAGCCGCGGCACAGAGTGGCCGTTTTGTACAGCGCCACGGTAGCTGATGCCGCTATAGTGTGACTAGTACAGCGCTATGCAAGGTGATGGTGCTATATGATGATCAGTTGTACTGCGCCACAGTAGCTGACGCCACTATAGCATGAGTAGTACAGCGCTACAGAAGGTGATGGTGCTATATCATGATCAGTTGTACTGCGCCACAGTAGCTGACGGCGCTATAGAGTGACTAGTACAGCGCTACGGAAGATGATGGTGCTATATGATGATCAGCTGTACTGCACTACAGTAGCTGACGGCGCTATAGCGTTAGGTGACTGTGCTATAGGATGATCAGTTGTACTGCGCCACAGTAGCTGATGCCGCTATAGTGTGATTAGTACAGCGCTACAAAATATGACGGTGCTATATGATGATCGATTGTACTGCGCTACAGTAGGTGACGGCGCTATAGAGTGACTAGTACAGCCCTATGGAAGGTGATGGTGCTATAGGATGATCAGTTGTACTGCGCCACAGTAGCTGACGCCGCTATAGTGTGACCTGTACAGCGCTACAGATGACAGTGCTATATGATCAGTGTTTGTACTGCGCCACAGAAGAGGATGGCGCTATAATATGAACAGTGTTTGTACTGCGCCACAGAAGAGGATGGCGTGATGAGATGAGGTTTCCCCGTCAGATGGAGCTCTGCTTGGAAAAGGTGAGTATCTCTCTAATGCAGGGCTTACTGATGGTGTGAGGGAGGAGGTGCAGTAGTTTCCTGTCCCCCATCGGATGTAGCTCTGCTAGGAAAAGGTGAGTATCTCTGTAATGCAGGGTCACTGATGATGTGAGGGGTCTCAGTATTTTCTGTAGCTATAAATAGAACTATAGGTGAGTGTGTGTATAAATAGAGATCTATATATAGCACAGATGATGTCACAGCTTCCAGCAGGTCTCACCTTTTATTTTGCCTCCTGCACAAGGAAATGAATGGAGCAGAAACGAGGGGGCGTCAGCCATTGATATTCCCAGTGGCGGGAGCCAGGGACGCCTGATGAGGCCTGTGCATGCGCCGTGGGATCGAGCCATGGGGTGGAGTCACGCCCCCTCGGGAGACCTTTCGCTTATCCCTGGAGTCCTTTAGACTCTTGGGCTCAGCAGGATTTGGGATGCCCCAGCTCATGCCGTGAAAATTAGTAAATTAGGGGGAGGAGCAACAACAGTGTCACCTGTGCAGCCAATCAGCATTTATTTCTGTTGGTAAAGCTCTGACCATTATATATTATATTATCATTATTTCATATAGCTCCATCGCCCTCCATAGCGCTGTACAAAGCGGTCATCATGTGACTATTGGTTTTATATATTTATATATCACTATCCTCATTTATGTTTTATATAGCGCCCTCGTTCTCCGTAGCTCTGTACAAAGTGGCCATCACATGACTATTGATATGTATTATTATCCTCATTTATCTTTTATATAGCACCATCACCCTCTGTAGCATTGTACAAAGTGGACATCACATGACTATTGAAAAAAAAAAAAAAAAAATATATATATATATATATATATATCCTCATTTATGTTTTATATAGCACCCTCGCTCTCCGTAGCTCTGTACAGAGTGACCATCACATGACTATTGATATATATTATCCTCATTTATCTTTTATATAGCACCATCACCCTCTGTAGCGTTGTACAAAATGGCCATCACATGACTATTGGTTATATATTATTGGTGTTTATATAGCACCATCACCCTCCGTAGCTCTGTACAAAGTGGTCATCACATTACTATTGAATATATATATATATATCCTCATTTATGTTTTATATAGCACCCTCGCTCTCCGTAGCTCTGTACAAAGTGACCATCACATGACTATTGATATATATTATCCTCATGTATCTTTTATATAGCACCATCACCCTCTGTAGCGTTGTACAAAGTGGCCATCACATGACTATTGATATATATTATCCTCATTTAACTTTTATATAGCACCATCACCCTCTGTAGCATTGTACAAAGTGGACATCACATGACTATTGAATATATATATATATATTCTCATTTATGTTTTATATAGCATCCTCGCTCTCCGTAGCTCTGTACAAAGTGACCATCACATGACTATTGATATATATTATCCTCATTTATCTTTTATATAGCACCATCACCCTCTGTAGCATTGTACAAAGTGGCCATCACATGACTATTGATATATATTATCCTCATTTATCTTTTTTATAGCACCATCACCCTCTGCAGCGTTGTACAAAATGGCCATCACATGACTATAGGTTATATCATTGGTGTTTATATAGCACCATCACCCTCCGTAGCTCTGTACAAAGTGGTCATCACATTACTATTAAAAATATATATATGACGCCATCACCCTCTGTAGCGCTGTACAAAGTATTGCAGACAGGGTAAAACCTACAGCGCAGAGACCCTTACAAACCGGATTCTGAGGATAGGAAAGCCCTGGCTTCAGGAGCTTACGCTCTAATATACAGCGACATGGGCCAGGGATGGCAATCGCCGGCTGTAATATTAGAGTGTAAGCTCCTAAGGCCAGGAAGGATAGGAGGCGAGCCCTGGCCTCGGGAGCTTACACTCTATTATATGGACATGGACCAGGTATGGCAATCGCCGTCCGGTCTCGCCGTAATATTAGATTGCAAGCTCCTATTGTTTCCTGTCACCCTATTGGGCAATCCAGACAGAAGTAATGTATGCGTGCAGATAGGAAGCAGAGTTTCCTGTTTGATTGGGTTTGGGGTAATGTATGCTTGCAGATAGGCTCCACTTCCTGTCTGATTGGGGTGGTAGCAATGGGAGGCGCAGCCACGCCGGCCATTGCATCACTGCTTGGTAGAAGCATAGAGAAATGACCTGCAGCCGCCCGACCCCTCCGCTGCTTGTGATGACAGGTTCTCTTTAATTTTTGTGATTTTTTTTTTTTTTTTTTTGCTGTTGTTGTGCTGAGCTTTATTTTTCCTTTTTTTTTCCTTTTTGTTGTGTTTGTGTCTCTCCCTCGTTTCAGGCATGAACCATGAGCCCAAGTCACCTTCCATAGGAATGCTTTCCACCGCCACCCGGACCACGGCCACGGTCAGCCCCCTCACTCCCTCCCCTATCAATGGCTCGCTGGTACCCAATGGCAGCCCGGCGGCCAGCGGCGCCACCACCGCCGCCCTCTCTGTGCAGTCCGCGCCCTCGTCCAGCTTCGCCGCCGCGCTGCGCAAACTCGCCAAGCAGGCCGAGGAGCCCAGAGGTAAGAAAAAGTGACTGACTGCTCGGCAGCCTCGTCTTATGCATGTCTTGCATGTCGCATCCCCGCCCCCTCCGCCCGGGTTTCCAGGGGGCGTGGCCCCGCCGGGCATCCCCCTGGAAATCGCCTCCGTGGTCGCTGTTCTCTCTCTCCTGCATGTTTGTCACCATTGTGTGTTTTTTATGGGATTATTTCTTAGCCCTTAAAGTGGAACAAAACCCGGCGTTATGCCCTGGGGCATCCCAATTTTTGGGTTAAGCCCGCCCAGGTCGCTCATAAAAGCAAACCCTTCCCTGTTGCTGTGGTGCATGTGCAACTGGAGACAATAGCGAGAATGCTCCCATCATTCTCCAGAAGGGGGCGTGTCTCCACTATAGCATCCAGCAGGGGGCGTGTCTCCACTATAGTCTCCAGCAGGGGGCGTGTCTCCACTATAGCATCCAGCAGGGGGCGTGTCTCCACTATAGTCTCCAGCAGGGGGCGTGTCTCCACTATAGTCTCCAGCAGGGGGCGTGTCTCCACTATAGTCTCCAGCAGGGGGCGTGTCTCCACTATAGTCTCCAGCAGGGGGCGTGTCTCCGCTATAGTCTCCAGCAGGGGGCGTGTCTCCGCTATAGTCTCCAGCAGGGGGCGTGTCCCCGCTATAGTCTCCAGCCGGGGGCATGTCCCCGCAGGCCCTCGCCCCGGGGCATCCCAATTTGGGGTGAACCCTTTCAGGTCGCCCATAAAAGCAAACCCTTCCCTGTTGCTGTGGTGCATGTGCAACTGGAGACAATAGCGAGAATACTCCCATCAGTCTCCAGCAGGGGGCGTGTCCCCGCAGGCCCTCGCCCTGGGGAATCTCACATTAGGGTAACACCTCTCCCCAGGTCACCCATAAAAAGCAAACCTTTCCCTGTTCCTGTGGTGCATGTGCGGCTCCATTTCTCAATTTCCACTGAGAGCCGAGTGCTGCTGAAGGCCGTGTCCCCTCTAAAGTCTCCAGCAGGGGGCGTGTCCCCTCTAAAGTCTCCAGCAGGGGGCGTGTCCCCTCTAAAGTCTCCAGCAGGGGGCGTGTCCCCTCTAAAGTCTCCAGCAGGGGGCGTGTCCCCTCTAAAGTCTCCAGCAGGGGGCGTGTCCCCTCTAAAGTCTCCAGCAGGGGGCGTGTCCCCTCTAAAGTCTCCAGCAGGGGGCGTGTCCCCTCTAAAGTCTCCAGCAGGGGGCGTGTCCCCTCTAAAGTCTCCAGACGGGGGCGTGTCCCCTCTAAAGTCTCCAGACGGGGGCGTGTCCCCTCTAAAGTCTCCAGACGGGGGCGTGTCCCCGCCATAGTCTCCAGACGGGGGCGTGTCCCCGCCATAGTCTCCAGACGGGGGCGTGTCCCCGCCATAGTCTCCAGACGGGGGCGTGTCCCCGCCATAGTCTCCAGACGGGGGCGTGTCCCCGCCATAGTCTCCAGCAGGGGGCGTGTCCCCGCGGGCCGTTGATCAATGGCTGGCGTTGGCGCACGTCTAGCATAGTGCGGCCCCCTGGGTAGGGGATCAGGTAGGTTTTACTGGGGACTGCGAGGTTCACACAGCCAAATCGGGATGCCCCTGGGAAAGGCGCATCAGAGGCTGGCGAAGATGGGTTTTGCTCCACTTTAGTAGAAAGCGCTGTCACTCTAGCAATTAGCATTGGGCGTCTTATAGGTTCCAGGGCTGGCGAAGATGCATTAGCATTGGGCGTCTTATAGGTTCTAGGGCTGGCGAAGATGGGTTTTGTGTCCACTTTAATGGAAAGCACTATCACTCTAGAATAGGTGTCTTTTATAGGTTCCAGGGCTGGCAAAGATGCATTCGCATCGGGCGTCTTATAGGTTCCAGGGCTGGCGAAGATGCATTAGCATTGGGCGTCTTATAGGTTCTAGGGCTGGCGAAGATGCATTAGCATTGGGCGTCTTATAGGTTCTAGGGCTGGCGAAGATGCATTAGCATTGGGCGTCTTATAGGTTCCAGGGCTGGCGAAGATGCATTAGCATTGGGCGTCTTATAGGTTCTAGGGCTGGCGAAGATGCATTAGCATTGGGCGTCTTATAGGTTCCAGGGCTGGCGAAGATGCATTAGCATTGGGCGTCTTATAGGTTCCAGGGCTGGTGAAGATGCATTAGCATTGGGCGTCTTATAGGTTCCAGGGCTGGCGAAGATGCATTAGCATTGGGCGTCTTCTAGGTTTCAGGGCTGGGAAAGATGGGTTTTGGTCCACTTTAATAGAAAGCATTAGCATTGGAGGTCTTACAGGTTCCAGGGCTGGTGAAGATGCATTAGCATTGGGTGTCTTTTAGGTACCAGGGCTGGGAAAGATGGGTTTTGGTCCACTTTAATAGAAAGCACAGTCATTCTAGCATTGGGTGTGTTATAGGTTCCAGGGCTGGCGAAGATGGGTAATAGAAAGCACAGTCATTCTAGCATTGGGTGTGTTATAGGTTCCAGGGCTGGCGAAGATGGGTAATAGAAAGCACTGTCACTCTAGCATTGGGTGTGTTATAGGTTCCAGGGCTGGCAAAGCTCTCCTATTGTTTCCTATGTTTCTATAGAATGTGTTTGTCCTGATTGTGCCACACTGTGTGTTGTGATGTCACCGGGGGGGGGGGGGGGGGGGGGGGTGTGGCCACGCTCTCTCTGCTGGTGTGCTGTTAGAATAACTGCTGAATAGGATGTGACGCGTCCCGCGGGGGGGGGGGGGGGGGCGCTCTGCAGCTTTTCTCCTTCTGGCAAAAGGATTTTTTCCCCCAGTTTTAAAGCAGAATTAGGACTATCCCGGGTTTTGCCCCCCCGGGGGGCATCCCGACTTGGCATGCCCCCGCTGTGTGAACCGATGGCCCGGAAAACCCACCCCTTTCCTAGTCCTACGGCCCATCCAATCAAAGCCGCATGCCGTGCATTTTAAACATACTGCGCGTTTTCGGTGATAGGAGCGTGAGCGCCGCATCCCCTGCAACGATGCTGCTTTTAAAGTGGACCCTCACCCTGAATAAGAGCCTATCTTATGTTTCCCCCTGTACATACAGATTGCCCACATTAATCCGGACCCTCACCCTGAATAAGAGCCTATCTTATATGTTTCTCCCCTGTACATACAGATTGCCCACATTAATCCGGACCTTCACTCTGAATAAGAGCCTATCTTATATGTTTCCCACACCCTGTACATACAGATTGCTCACATTAATCCGGACCTTCACCCTGAATAAAAGCCTATCTTATATGTTTCCCCCCTGTACATACAGATTGCCCACATTAATCCGGACCTTCACTCTGAATAAGAGCCTATCTTATATGTTTCCCCCCTGTACATACAGATTGCTCACATTAATCCGGACCTTCACCCTGAATAAAAGCCTATCTTATATGTTTCCCCCCTGTACATACAGATTGCTCACATTAATCCGGACCTTCACCCTGAATAAAAGCCTATCTTATATGTTTCCCTCCTGTACATACAGATTGCTCACATTAATCCGGACCTTCACCCTGAATAAAAGCCTATCTTATATGTTTCCCCCCTGTACATACAGATTGCTCACATTAATCCGGACCTTCACCCTGAATAAAAGCCTATCTTATATGTTTCCCCCCTGTACATACAGATTGCTCACATTAATCCGGACCTTCACCCTGAATAAGAGCCTATCTTATATGTTTCCCACACCCCGTACATACAGATTGCTCACATTAAAAATCATCCTACCTGCACCTACTGCATGTTACGAGCCTTTAAACAAACAAGATGGCGGCACATGGAGTCTCAGGCTGCGTGCAAACACGAAGTGTCTTCTGACACTGCCGCTCTGCATTCTGGGATTGCTGACCTTTTCCTGACCCCAGCTCTCATCTGTCTAAGCAAAGCACAGCTATAACCCTGACTTCCTGTACTTTATCCCGCTCTCTTCTCCTCAGTATGTGATGCTTTTGAGACAAGATGGTGGTGCCCGTATCCTGGAGTCCTGAACAGAGTTGCAGCCCAGTGGGGAAAAGAATAATCAGTGACAAAAACCTAAAATATATTAATTTCAGATGCTGGGGAATCGTTCTTGAAAGGTTTGGGCTTTTCATTAAATCACGCTGAAGGTCCGGATTAAGGTCGGCTTTAGAGATTTCGGGGTCACCCTTTAATTTAGGCAGCAACATTTTTTAGAGACCGGTTAATAAATGAATAAATAAAACAATAGACCAATAGGAAGTTGATTGGTGCCATCAAATGATAAAAATAGCCTCAGATCTATAAATAGAACGGATAATGACCGTGGAAAGGGGAAGTAAAAGGATGTCACCACTTCCTCATTTATATGGCGGCCAATCATGTGACCGCTGACAACCTGCAAGCAAACCCCATTGGTCACCGGCAGCCGTGCAATTGACTTCAGCTGCTCTTTAGGATTTTAACGTCCTTTTGTGAGCTAAGCAGATGTTGACAAAACCCCATGATAACCGGCCCTAGAGTCTAAAAGACGCCAGGGCCGACCAGGGGCCTCCAGCAACTCATTGCCGGCTATTAAAGGGGATCAAAACCCAGTCCTATATTTTTCCCTTTTCCCCGGGCTTCCCGGAAGGAAACTATTCCCCAGCCCTACACCCCGATTCCTTGTCTTTATTTCTTCTTTACTTCTATTATTTCTGTCAGTCCTTTTTTGTTTCTATTCTTGTTCTTTTTTTCCATCTCTTTCTTTCTCTCTCTTGTTCTTTCGTCATTTATTCACTTTCTTTGTTTCAGTCATTCTATGCTTTTGTTCTTTCTTTATTTCCTTCTATTTTATTTTCTTTTTCTTCTGTTCCTCTGCCATTCCTTTCTTTCTTTCCTCCTATTATTTGTCGGTCCTTCTTTGTTTCTCTTCTTCTTCTATTCTGTTCTTTATTTCCATCTCTTCTTTCTTTCTATTAATATGTGCTATTGATTGTCAGTCCTTCTTTGTTTCTATTTTTTTTTATTTCCATCCGTTCGTTCATTCTTTAATCTGTTCATCCTGCTTTTTTTTTGTCATTCATTCACTTTCTTTGTTTGTCAATCATTCTGTGCTTTTTTCTTTCTTTCATTATTTGTCTATTAATATGTTCTATTGATTGTCAGTCCTTCTTTGTTTTTTTTCTCTTTCCATCTGTTCGTTCTTTCTTTCTTCTGTTCCTTCTGCGATTCATTTTCATTTCTTTCCTTCTATTATTCGGTTCTTCTTTGTTTCTCTTCTTCTAGTCTAGTTCTTTATTTCCATCTGTCCTTTTTTTCTTTCATCTGTTCATCCTGTAATTAATTTAATTTCCTTTGTATTATTTGTCTTTTTTTTATCTCCTATTCTCTGTTCCTTCTCTCTTTCTTTCTGTCATTCGCTCTATACTTTCATTCCTTCTGTTATTTTTGTCTTTCTATTCCTGGCGTGACCTACCCAGGGTCCCGCATAAAGCTATAGCCAGCCCTGGTGTGACCTACCCAGGATCCCGCATAAAGCTATAGCCAGCCCTGGCGTGACCTACCCAGGGTCCCGCATAAACCTGCAGCCGGCCCTGGTGTGACCTACCCAGGGTCCCGCATAAAGCTATAGCCAGCCCTGGTGTGACCTACCCAGGATCCCGCATAAAGCTATAGCCAGCCCTGGCGTGACCTACCCAGGGTCCCGCATAAACCTGCAGCCGGCCCTGGTGTGACCTACCCAGGGTCCCGCATAAAGCTATAGCCAGCCCTGGTGTGACCTACCCAGGATCCCGCATAAACCTATAGCCAGCCCTGGTGTGACCTACCCAGGATCCCGCATAAACCTATAGCCAGCCCTGGCGTGACCTACCCAGGGTCCCACATAAACCTATAGCCGGCCCTGGTGTGACCTACCCAGGGTCCCACATAAACCTATAGCCGGCCCTGGTGTGACCTACCCAGGGTCCCACATAAACCTATAGCCGGCCCTGGTGTGACCTACCCAGGGTCCCACATAAACCTATAGCCGGCCCTGGTGTGACCTACCCAGGGTCCCGCATAAACCTATAGCCGGCCCTGGTGTGACCTACCCAGGGTCCCGCATAAACCTATAGCCGGCCCTGGTGTGACCTACCCAGGGTCCCGCATAAACCTATAGCCGGCCCTGGTGTGACCTACCCAGGGTCCCGCATAAACCTATAGCCGGCCCTGGTGTGACCTACCCAGGGTCCCGCATAAACCTATAGCCGGCCCTGGTGTGACCTACCCAGGATCCCGCATAAACCTATAGCCGGCCCTGGTGTGATCTACCCAGGATCCCGCATAAAGCTATAGCCGGCCCTGGCGTGACCTACCCAGGGTCCCACATAAAGCTATAGCCGGCCCTGGCGTGACCTACCCAGGGTCCCGCATAAACCTATAGCCGGCCCTGGCGTGACCTACCCAGGATCCCGCATAAACCTATAGCCGGCCCTGGAGTGACCTACCCAGGATCCCGCATAAACCTATAGCCGGCCCTGGCGTGACCTACCCAGGATCCCGCATAAACCTATAGCCGGCCCTGGTGTGACCTACCCAGGATCCCGCATAAACCTATAGCCGGCCCTGGTGTGACCTACCCAGGATCCCGCATAAACCTGTAGCCGGCCCTGGCGTGACCTACCCAGGATCCCGCATAAACCTATAGCCGGCCCTGGTGTGACCTACCCAGGATCCCGCATAAACCTATAGCCGGCCCTGGTGTGACCTACCCAGGGTCCCACATAAACCTATAGCCGGCCCTGGTGTGACCTACCCAGGGTCCCACATAAACCTATAGCCGGCCCTGGTGTGACCTACCCAGGGTCCCACATAAACCTATAGCCGGCCCTGGTGTGACCTACCCAGGATCCCGCATAAAGCTATAGCCGGCCCTGGCGTGACCTACCCAGGATCCCACATAAAGCTATAGCCGGCCCTGGCGTGACCTACCCAGGATCCCGCATAAACCTATAGCCGGCCCTGGCGTGACCTACCCAGGATCCCGCATAAACCTGCAGCCGGCCCTGGCGTGACCTACCCAGGATCCCGCATAAACCTATAGCCGGCCCTGGTGTGACCTACCCAGGATCCCCCATAAAGCTATAGCCGGCCCTGGCGTGACCTACCCAGGATCCCGCATAAACCTATAGCCGGCCCTGGTGTGACCTACCCAGGATCCCCCATAAAGCTATAGCCGGCCCTGGCGTGACCTACCCAGGATCCCGCATAAACCTATAGCCGGCCCTGGTGTGACCTACCCAGGGTCCCGCATAAACCTATAGCCGGCCCTGGTGTGACCTACCCAGGGTCCCACATAAACCTATAGCCGGCCCTGGTGTGACCTACCCAGGGTCCCGCATAAACCTATAGCCGGCCCTGGCGTGACCTACCCAGGATCCCGCATAAAGCTATAGCCGGCCCTGGCGTGACCTACCCAGGATCCCGCATAAAGCTATAGCCGGCCCTGGCGTGACCTACCCAGGATCCCGTATAAAGCTATAGCCGGCCCTGGCGTGACCTACCCAGGATCCCGTATAAAGCTATAGCCGGCCCTGGAGTGACCTACCCAGGGTCCCGCATAAACCTATAGCCGGCCCTGGCGTGACCTACCCAGGATCCCGTATAAAGCTATAGCCGGCCCTGGCGTGACCTACCCAGGATCCCGTATAAAGCTATAGCCGGCCCTGGAGTGACCTACCCAGGGTCCCGCATAAACCTATAGCCGGCCCTGGCGTGACCTACCCAGGATCCCGCATAAAGCTATAGCCGGCCCTGGCGTGACCTACCCAGGATCCCGCATAAAGCTATAGCCGGCCCTGGCGTGACCTACCCAGGATCCCGCATAAACCTATAGCCGGCCCTGGAGTGACCTACCCAGGATCCCGCATAAAGCTATAGCCGGCCCTGGCGTGACCTACCCAGGATCCCGCATAAACCTATAGCCGGCCCTGGAGTGACCTACCCAGGGTCCCGTATAAACCTATAGCCGGCCCTGGCGTGACCTACCCAGGGTCCCGCATAAACCTGTAGCCGGCCCTGGTGTGACCTACCCAGGATCCCGCATAAACCTATAGCCGGCCCTGGTGGGACCTACCCAGGGTCCCGCATAAACCTATAGCCAGCCCTGGTGTGACCTACCCAGGATCCCGCATAAACCTATAGCCGGCCCTGGTGGGACCTACCCAGGGTCCCGCATAAACCTATAGCCGGCCCTGGTGTGACCTACCCAGGATCCCGCATAAACCTATAGCCGGCCCTGGTGGGACCTACCCAGGGTCCCGCATAAACCTGCAGCCGGCCCTGGTGTGACCTACCCAGGATCCCGCATAAACCTATAGCCGGCCCTGGTGGGACCTACCCAGGGTCCCGCATAAACCTATAGCCAGCCCTGGAGTGACCTACCCAGGGTCCCGCATAAACCTATAGCCGGCCCTGGCGTGACCTACCCAGGGTCCCGTATAAACCTATAGCCGGCCCTGGAGTGACCCACATACATCCAGTTCCTTAGAGGGTCTTGCGGAGTCCCCGCTGTTTCCTTATTGTAGGCCGTGTCTGGATTGCAGGCTGCCCCCCCCCCCCCCCCCCGTGTGCGTGCATTCAGCATCCCGTTTCCCATCCGCCCTCATTTGTGAGCCCTAATCCTCTCCAGTCGCACCTGTTCCCCGGCTCATTGTTCTCCGTCTGTTTGATCCTCTTCTGCAGGTGTGTGCGGTCTCTCTCTCTGGCTTCGCAATACGCGCCCCCCCCCCCCCCCCCCCCCCCCCCAATATGTCCGCTCAGGAGCCGCGCGTCCGACGTGACATCCGCCGCCAGCGAAGGAAGAGAAATGGATCGGCGGCGGCGGCAAATTAATTTCATAATTAAGGTGGAAATTACCGGCCGTTTGCAGAGAACATTAATTTCATAAGTGGCCCATTTAGTGAGATGTGATGAGCGGAGGAGGAGGATGGGGGACAGGAAACGCCGCACTAAGCCTGAGTTATGGCTCCATCCTTCCCGATAATCAGGAGCCTCCTCATCACCGAACCCCTGCAGCCCTCCACCCGCAATCACTGCCAATCTGCCTGTAACTGCCCCCTCCATAACTACCCGGCCTGTAATCACCCCTCTTATGTCTGATTAATGGCTCCACCCATAATAGCGAGGCCGCATGCTCATCAACCACACCACCCACAGTCACCCCTCTTATGTGACCGCTCATCTACTCCACCCACAATCACCCCTCTTATGTGACTGCTCATCTACTCCACCCACAATCGCCCCTCTTATGTGACCGCTCATCTACTCCACCCACAGTCACCCCTCTTATGTGACCGCTCATCTACTCCACCCACAATCGCCCCTCTTATGTTACCGCTCATCTACTCCACCCACAATCACCCCTCTTATGTGACCGCTCATCTACTCCACCCACAATCACCCCTCTTATGTGACCGCTCATCTACTCCACCCACAATCACCCCTCTTATGTGACCGCTCATCTACTCCACCCACAGTCACCCCTCTTATGTGACTGCTCATCTACTCCACCCACAATCACCCCTCTTATGTGACCGCTCATCTACTCCACCCACAATCACCCCTCTTATGTGACCGCTCATCTACTCCACCCACAGTCACCCCTCTTATGTGACCGCTCATCTACCCCACCCACAATCACCCCTCTTATGTGACCGCTCATCTACTCCACCCACAATCACCCCTCTTATGTGACCGCTCATCTACTCCACCCACAATCACCCCTCTTATGTGACCGCTCATCTACTCCACCCACAGTCACCCCTCTTATGTGACCGCTCATCTACTCCACCCACAATCACCCCTCTTATGTGACCGCTCATCTACTCCACCCACAATCACCCCTCTTATGTTACCGCTCATCTACTCCACCCACAATCACCCCTCTTATGTGACCGCTCATCTACTCCACCCACAATCACCCCTCTTATGTTACCGCTCATCTACTCCACCCACAATCACCCCTCTTATGTGACCGCTCATCTACTCCACCCAGTCACCCCTCTTATGTTACCGCTCATCTACTCCACCCACAATCACCCCTCTTATGTGACCGCTCATCTACTCCACCCAGTCACCCCTCTTATGTGACCACTCATCTACTCCACCCAGTCACCCCTCTTATGTTACCGCTCATCTACTCCACCCACAATCACCCCTCTTATGTGACCGCTCATCTACTCCACCCAGTCACCCCTCTTATGTGACCGCTCATCTACTCCACCCAGTCACCCCTCTTATGTTACCGCTCATCTACTCCACCCACAATCACCCCTCTTATGTGACCGCTCATCTACTCCACCCAGTCACCCCTCTTATGTGACCGCTCATCTACTCCACCCACAGTCACCCCTCTTATGTGACCGCTCATCTACTCCACCCACAGTCACCCCTCTTATGTGACCGCTCATCTACTCCACCCACAGTCACCCCTCTTATGTGACCGCTCATCTACTCCACCCACAGTCACCCCTCTTATGTGACCGCTCATCTACTCCACCCAGTCACCCCTCTTATGTGACCGCTCATCTACTCCACCCAGTCACCCCTCTTATGTTACCGCTCATCTACTCCACCCACAATCACCCCTCTTATGTGACCGCTCATCTACTCCACCCAGTCACCCCTCTTATGTGACCGCTCATCTACTCCACCCACAGTCACCCCTCTTATGTGACCGCTCATCTACTCCACCCACAGTCACCCCTCTTATGTGACCGCTCATCTACTCCACCCACAGTCACCCCTCTTATGTGACCGCTCATCTACTCCACCCAGTCACCCCTCTTATGTGACCGCTCATCTACTCCACCCAGTCACCCCTCTTATGTGACCGCTCATCTACTCCACCCACAATCGTCCCTTTTATGACCGTGATGTGAGGTCCTCCCAGATACTGGTCCCACCTGTAATCCCACTGTTCTCCCTGCAGAGCTCCACCTGTAATGGCGTTTTATATAAGGCAAAGCCATACATCAGTCTGCCTGTAACAGCTGAGCATCCCCCCCTAACCACCCACTCGCTAGCACCGCTCCTATGTAACCGCTCATTTACTCCACCCACAATCACCCCTCTTATGTCTCTGATGAATGATCCCACCTGTTACCCCACTGTTAACCCTGCAGCGCTCCACCCGTAATAGCTGCTTATAAAAGGCAACAGCAGCTGATCATCCCCATAACCACCCACCCGCTAGCACCTCTCTTATGTGACCGCTCATCTACTCCACCCACAATCACCCCTCCTATGGTGATGCTAATCTCACTTATATCCCCACTGTTCTCCCTGCAGCGCTCCACCTGTAATGGCTTTTAAAAAAGGCAAAGCCACATCCACCCCATTCTGCCTGTAACCCCTATAACCACCCCACCCACCCATTAGGTAACCACTGATCTACTCCACCCACAATCACCCCTCTTATGACTGTGATGAATGATCCCACCTGTTACCCCCACTGTTAACCCTGCAGCGCTCCACCCGTAATAGCTGCTTAAGTAACCGCTCATCTACCCCACCCACAGTTGCCCCTCTTGTGACTGATGTGAGGTCCTCCCAGATACTGATCCCACCTGTATCCCCACTGTTCTCCCTGCAGCGTTCCACCCATAATTGCAAAGCCACATGCTCATCAGTCTGCCTGTAACAGCCGATCACCCCCGTAACCACCCACCCGCTAGCACTGCTCCTATGTAACTGCTCATCTACTCCACCCACAGTCACACCTGTTATGTAGCCGCTGATTTACTCCACCCACAGTCACCCCTCTCATGACTGTGATAAATGATCCCACCTGTTTCCCTGCAGCGTTCCACCCATAATAGTGACGTTGCATGCTCGTCAGTCTGCCTGTAACTGCTGATCATCCCCCATAACCAGCCACCCGCTGGCACCGCTCCTATGTAACCGCTGATCCACTCCACCCACAATCGCCCCTCTTACGACTGTGATGAATGATCCCACCTGTTACCCCACTGTTAACCCTGCAGCGCTCCACCCGTAATAGCTGCTTATAAAAGGCGACGACAGCTGATCATCCCCATAACCACCCACCTGATAGCACCGCTCATCTACTCCACCCACAGTCACCCCTTCCATAACTGTGATGTGAGGTCCTCCCAGATACTGATCCTACCTGTATCCCCACTATTCACCCTGCAGCGCTCCACCCATAATAGCTGCTTATTAAAGGGCGGAGCAACACGCTTATCAGTCTGCCTGTAACAGCTGATCATCCCCATAATTACCCACCTGCTAGCACCGCTCTTATGTAACCGCTGATCCACTCCACCCACAGTCACCCCTATTATAACTGTGATGTGAGGTCCTTCCAGATACTGATCCCACCTGTATCCCCACTGTTCTCCCTGCAGCGCTCCATCTGTAACCCCACTGTTCCCCTGCAGCGCTCCACCTGTAATGGCGTTTTATAAAAGGCGAAGCCGCATCCGCACCAGTCTGTCTGTAACCCCTATAACCACCCCATCCACAGTCACCCCTGGTCTACTCCACCCACAATCACCCCTATTATGACTGTGATGTGAGGTCCTCCCATATACTGATCCCACCTGTAACCCCAGTGTTCCCCTGCAGTGCTCCGCCTGTAACCCCACTGTTCCCCTTCAGTGCTCCACCTGTAACCCCACTGTCCCCCTGCAGTGCTCCACCTGTAACCCCACTGTTCCCCTGCAGTGCTCCGCCTGTAACCCCACTGTCCCCCTGCAGTGCTCCACCTGTAACCCCACTGTTCCCCTTCAGTGCTCCACCTGTAACCCCACTGTTCCCCTGCAGTGCTCCGCCTGTAACCCCACTGTCCCCCTGCAGTGCTCCACCTGTAACCCCACTGTTCCCCTGCAGTGCTCCGCCTGTAACCCCACTGTCCCCCTGCAGTGCTCCGCCTGTAACCCCACTGTCCCCCTGCAGTGCTCCACCTGTAACCCCACTGTTCCCCTGCAGTGCTCCGCCTGTAACCCCACTGTCCCCCTGCAGTGCTCCACCTGTAACCCCACTGTTCCCCTGCAGTGCTCCACCTGTAACCCCACTGTTCCCCTGCAGTGCTCCGCCTGTAACCCCACTGTCCCCCTGCAGTGCTCCGCCTGTAACCCCACTGTCCCCCTGCAGTGCTCCACCTGTAACCCCACTGTCCCCCTGCAGTGCTCCGCCTGTAACCCCACTGTTCCCCTGCAGTGCTCCGCCTGTAACCCCACTGTCCCCCTGCAGTGCTCCACCTGTAACCCCACTGTTCCCCTGCAGTGCTCCGCCTGTAACCCCACTGTTCCCCTGCAGTGCTCCACCTGTAACCCCACTGTCCCCCTGCAGTGCTCCACCTGTAACCCCACTGTTCCCCTGCAGTGCTCCGCCTGTAACCCCACTGTCCCCCTGCAGTGCTCCACCTGTAACCCCACTGTTCCCCTTCAGTGCTCCACCTGTAACCCCACTGTTCCCCTGCAGTGCTCCGCCTGTAACCCCACTGTCCCCCTGCAGTGCTCCACCTGTAACCCCACTGTTCCCCTGCAGTGCTCCGCCTGTAACCCCACTGTCCCCCTGCAGTGCTCCGCCTGTAACCCCACTGTCCCCCTGCAGTGCTCCACCTGTAACCCCACTGCTCCCCTGCAGTGCTCCGCCTGTAACCCCACTGTCCCCCTGCAGTGCTCCACCTGTAACCCCACTGTTCCCCTGCAGTGCTCCACCTGTAACCCCACTGTTCCCCTGCAGTGCTCCGCCTGTAACCCCACTGTCCCCCTGCAGTGCTCCACCTGTAACCCCACTGTTCCCCTGCAGTGCTCCGCCTGTAACCCCACTGTCCCCCTGCAGTGCTCCGCCTGTAACCCCACTGTTCCCCTGCAGTGCTCCACCTGTAACCCCACTGTTCCCCTGCAGTGCTCCACCTGTAACCCCACTGTTCCCCTGCAGTGCTCCGCCTGTAACCCCACTGTCCCCCTGCAGTGCTCCACCTGTAACCCCACTGTCCCCCTGCAGTGCTCCGCCTGTAACCCCACTGTTCCCCTGCAGTGCTCCGCCTGTAATGGCATTTTATCAGGGGAAACTGATCGTATGGGGTGGGAATTTTTTCTTTCATTTCTTAGGATTTCATTTTCATATATATATATTTTTTTAATTATAAAATAAAAAAAAAAAAATTTAATTTCTTAGGATTTCATAGGATCCCCTTTTTTTATGTTTTCTTTTTTTTATTATTTATTTTATAATTAAACAAATATATATTTTCTTGAATTTCTTAGAATAACTATCGATGGTGACAGTGAGCGTCTCGGCCTCTCTATCGTCTTATTGGAAAGCCTCGCTATTGCTCCTCCCACAATGCCCTGTAGTCACCCATCTGATTGTCCTAATATCTACCTTCCGGTTTGTCCGTTTGGTTGCCCCTCCCCCAGCGCAGTTAGTTTTGGCCGCCGCTCTCCCGCAGACGTCGCTCTCCGTATTGGCATTGATAGGAGACATTTGGCTGGAGGAGCGGCGACGGGCCGAGCTGTTAATTGCGCACCTTCTGCAGGTCTGACAGATAAGCTGGCACAGCCGTGCGGTGGGACGGGCGCGTGCGACAAAGGTGACAGCGCTCCGGCGGGGCGCCTCCGCTTTAATCCCAATTAATTTTATTGAGCTGGTGCTCACGGAATGCCAGCAGTTAATTACAGCGATCACACTGTCACCTCTCGGAAAGGCGGGAGGGCTGGAGCGGCCTGCGGGGCCCTGGCGCCATTAATTGCCTGAATGGTTGGAAACTATTGATTTGCGGCAGTCCCCGGTTTCAGAAAAGGATTACGTCCCTAATTGTTCCTGGCCTTGCGCTAACGAGACGCGCTTCAGTAGCGGCTCGCAACCTCGTAGACCGCCCCCCAGCGCCGCTTCCTCCCATCGTATCCGCCGTGCTCTTAATGGGCGAGAGCTCGGTCTCTAGACGTCCATCTCTGATCATATCATCCCGCTCGTTTGCAGCTTCCCGCTGTGCTCCCTCCAATCGCAGAGCGCCGCTCTTCAGTTACTGTAATAGCCAGAGACACCGCTCGCCATCTTGGCGACCCTCCGTGCGCTCCTTCCTCCTATTCACGAGATTGCCCTCCTCCGATAATCTCCACCATTGCAGCGCACAACTCCATAGGCAAAGGCTTTTTCAGGCCTATAAGGAAATGCCGGAAAATGCCATAAGCGCCACTCAGACCTCGCGTGGTGCTCCGCTCGCCATCTTACCGGAGAAGTCAAATGCCATAGACGCTGCTCGGACTTCCACCATCCCTCCCTTGCGCTCCTTCCTCCCATCCTCTCTCCACTGCTCTAATCGCGCAAACTCCTTCTCGACTCCCGTCTCCGATAATATCCCGCTTCTTTGGCCCATTCGGAGCTTCCGAACTCCTGGCCAGAGGTTCTATTTTCGTGGCTCAGACATTATTCGGTGCCGCGCTCGCCAAGTCGGCGTTTCAATTCCCTCTGTTACTAGATTTGACCCTTTGCGCGCTCCTTCCTCCTGTCCACGCTCTAATGGCCGGAGCTCGCCGCAAAGGATTCTTCAGTCCCATTATTAGCCTGACGGGCCAAGAAAGGCCGAAGCCTCCCGCACTGCCGCTCTTTCCATTCTGGCGACAACCAAACCGGCGTTTACTGTCCCTCCTTCGACAAATCCGGCCCCTCTGTGCACTCCCCCCCAATAATATCCCACTAATTATCCCTCCCTCCTATTGTCTTCTGGCGCAGGCTTCTTCCGACCCATTAAGAAGTAGAGGTGCAGAGCAATGCCATTGGCACCACTTGGGCCTCGCGTGGTCCCCCGCTGACCATTGACTCCAGAGCCTCTGGTGTTCCTCTTTAAGGGCTATTTAAACTAGTCCTGGTTATGCGGTCCCTCCTCTCGAAGCTTCCAGCCAGCACGTTGGGCATAGGGACAGGCGTCCCCATGGCTTGGAGGCCTCCAGCCATGCCGGTGCACCAGCCCCTATGTCCTTTGATGCCAGTTCAGTGCTGCCCCTGGGTGTCAAGGATGGAGGTCAAAGCGAGTCGCCCCCTGCTGTGACCCCCGTCCTATTACCCGCATCCTGAGGCAACAGTAATGAAAAAAAAGAAAAACTCTACTTACCTCCGCATCTTCATCCAGCACAGAGCGGGGTCCTTTCACTGCTCCGGAACCTCGAGGGAGCCCTCAGCCAAAAGAAGTGGTCAGGACGACAGAACTCTACTCGCTCCCAGCTGAGGGGCGGGGCATTTATAACCCCAGGCGGGGCTTCCTCTGGGAATCCCCTCCCACCCATGAAGCCACACCCAGAAGCCCCTCCCACCCATGAAGCCACACCCAGAAGCCCCTCCCACCCATGAAGCCACACCCAAAAGCCCCTCCCACCCATGAAGCCATGCCCAGAAGCCCCTCCCATGAAGCCACGCCCAGAAGCCCCTCCCACCCATGAAGCCACACCCAGAAGCCCCTCCCTCCCATGAAGCCACACCCAGAAGCCCCTCCCTCCCGTGAGGCCACACCCAGAAGCCCCTCCCACCCGTGAGGCCACACCCAGAAGCCACTCCCACCCGTGAAGCCACACCCAGAAGCCCCTCCCACCCGTGAAGCCACACCCAGAAGCCCCTCCCACCCGTGAAGCCACACCCAGAAGCCCCTCCCACCCGTGAAGCCACACCCAGAAGCTTCTCCTCTAGGCTGGGAGCAGGTAACACCTGACAGTAATAGGGATTTTCCTCCTTCCTTCTGTGTCTAGTTGAATGCAGCGACACCTCTGTACTGTGTGGGTGGGGTAAGGTTAGTAACTGGCAGTTTTTAGGTTACTAACCCCCTGTGTCTAGTCTCCTCTATACTGTGTGGGTGGGGTAAGGTTAGTAACTGGCACTTTCCAGGTTACTAACCACCTGTGTCTAGTCTCCTCTATACTGTGTGGGTGGGGTAAGGTTAGTAACTGGCAGTTTTTAGGTTACTAACCCCCTGTGTCTAGTCTCCTCTATACTGTGTGGGTGGGGTAAGGTTAGTAACTGGCACTTTCCAGGTTACTAACCACCTGTGTCTAGTCTCCTCTATACTGTGTGGGTGGGGTAAGGTTAGTAACTGGCACTTTTTTAGGTTACTAACCACCTGTGTCTAGTCTCCTCTATACTGTGTGGGTGGGGTAAGGTTAGTAACTGGCAGTTTTTAGGTTACTAACCACCTGTGTCTAGTCTCCTCTATACTGTGTGGGTGGGGTAAGGTTAGTAACTGGCAGTTTTTAGGTTACTAACCACCTGTGTCTAGTCTCCTCTATACTGTGTGGGTGGGGTAAGGTTAGTAACTGGCAGTTTTTAGGTTACTAACCACCTGTGTCTAGTCTCCTCTATACTGTGTGGGTGGGGTAAGGTTAGTAACTGGCAGTTTTTAGGTTACTAACCACCTGTGTCTAGTCTCCTCTATACTGTGTGGGTGGGGTAAGGTTAGTAACTGGCAGTTTTTAGGTTACTAACCACCTGTGTCTAGTCTCCTCTATACTGTGTGGGTGGGGTAAGGTTAGTAACTGGCACTTTCTAGGTTACTAACCACCTGTGTCTAGTCTCCTCTATACTGTGTGGGTGGGGTAAGGTTAGTAACTGACACTTTCTAGGTTACTAACCATCTGTGTCTAGTCTCCTCTGTACTGTGTGGGTGGGGTAAGGTTAGTAACTGGCACTTTCTAGGTTACTAACCGCCTGTGTCTAGTCTCCTCTATACTGTGTGGGTGGGGTAAGGTTAGTAACTGGCAGTTTTTAGGTTACTAACCACCTGTGTCTAGTCTCCTCTATACTGTGTGGGTGGGGTAAGGTTAGTAACTGGCACTTTTTTAGGTTACTAACCACCTGTGTCTAGTCTCCTTTATACTGTGTGGGTGGGGTAAGGTTATTAACTGGCAGTTTTTAGGTTACTAACCACCTGTGTCTAGTCTCATTTATACTGTGTGGGTGGGGTAAGGTTAGTAACTGGCACTTTTTTAGGTTACTAACCACCTGTGTCTAGTCTCCTCTATACTGTGTGGGTGGGGTAAGGTTAGTAACTGGCAGTTTTTAGGTTACTAACCACCTGTGTCTAGTCTCCTTTATACTGTGTGGGTGGGGTAAGGTTAGTAACTGACACTTTCTAGGTTACTAACCATCTGTGTCTAGTCGCCTCTATACTGTGTGGGTGGGGTAAGGTTAGTAACTGGCACTTTCTAGGTTACTAACCATCTGTGTCTAGTCTCCTTTATACTGTGTGGGTGGGGTAAGGTTAGTAACTGACACTTTCTAGGTTACTAACCACCTGTGTCTAGTCGCCTCTATACTGTGTGGGTGGGGTAAGGTTAGTAACTGGCTCTTTCTAGGTTACTAACCATCTGTGTCTAGTCTTCTCTATACTGTGTGGGTGGGGTAAGGTTAGTAACTGGCTCTTTCTAGGTTACTAACCACCTGTGTCTAGTCTCCTCTATACTGTGTGGGTGGGGTAAGGTTAGTAACTGGCACTTTCTAGGTTACTAACCACCTGTGTCTAGTCTCCTCTATACTGTGTGGGTGGGGTAAGGTTAGTAACTGGCACTTTCTAGGTTACTAACCACCTGTGTCTAGTCTCCTCTATACTGTGTGGGTGGGGTAAGGTTAGTAACTGGCAGTTTCTAGGTTACTAACCACCTGTGTCTAGTCTCCTCTATACTGTGTGGGTGGGGTAAGGTTAGTAACTGGCAGTTTTTAGGTTACTAACCACGTTTTTTTTTTTTTTTTTTTTTTCAGGATCATCCATAAGCAGCGAGTCCTCCCCCGTCTCCTCCCCGGCAACCAATCACAGCTCTCCGGCCAGCACCCCAAAAAGAGGCCCCATGGGGCCCATCATCGTCCCCCCGGGGGGGCACAACGTGCCGAACACGCCCCCCGTGGTGACCATCGCGCCCACCAAGACCGTCAACGGCGTGTGGAGGAGCGAAGCCCGGCAGGTAAGGGGCCCTAGCGGCTGACGGTGCCTTTAACGAAGGGGGTGGGGTCATTTAAAAGGGGCGGGGTTTTATTTCATGAGGATAAAAGGACCAACCAGGGTAAGCAGCAAATATATATAGCAACATAATTTGCATACAGACCAACTGGGCCTCCCCCCGTAGATAACCCGCCAACGCGTGTCGCAACGCCTGCCCGTTGCTTCCTCATGACGGCTGTAAATGCAAGGCCATGCACGGTCTCCCTGTATACCCACAATTCCCCAGATGAAGAGATGTGTCCACCAATAAGGATCCCAGGACAAATTAAAATAAAAAAATGCAATAAATGTGCAAAATGGTGCAAAACAATTTCATATAGAAGTAATAAAGCTAATAAAGTGCCTGTGCTCAAAATACTGTGCAAATTTCGTGAGGATAAAAGGACCAACCAGGGTAAGCAGCAAATATAGCAACATAATATGCATACAGACCAACTGGGCCTCCCCCCCCCCCCCCCCGTAGATAACCCGCCAACGCGTGTCGCAACGCCTGCCCGTTGCTTCCTCAGGACGGCTGTAAACCCTCCAACGCGTTTCGCAACGCCTGCCCGTTGCTTCCTCAGGATGGCTGTAAACACAAGGCCATGCACTGTCTCCCTGTATTCCCACAATTCCCCAGATGAAGAGATTTGTCCACCAATAAGGATCCCAGGACAAATTAAAAAATGCAATAAATGTGCAAAATGGTGCAAAACAATTTCATATAAAAGTAGTAAAGCTAATAAAGTGCCTGTGCTCAAAATACTGTGCAAATTTCGTGAGGATAAAAGGACCAACTAGGGTAAGCAGCAAATATATATATAGCAACATAATATGCATACAGACCAACTGGGCCTCCCCCCCCCCCCCCCCCCCGGTAGATAACCCGCCAACGCGTGTCGCAACGCCTGCCCGTTGCTTCCTCAGGACGGCTGTAAACACAAGGCCATGCACGGTCTCCCTGTATACCCACAATTCCCCAGATGAAGAGATATGTCCACCAATTAGGATCCCAGGACAAATTAAAATGGCTCCCCTCCCACCCAGCCCAAGGCGCCAAAGTAAACGGACACACCTGAATGATGATAGGTTTAAATGAAGGCACTGCGCCCGCAAGGAGCCATGCTATCACAAAAGCGCATATCATTACGCCTTAATCCAATCTAGCATTGTACATCTATCACAAAAGTCACAATACAAAAGACAACACAATATATAACAACACACAGCCCCCTAGTTTTCCTGAATAGAGTTGTATAGCGCATCAGCAGTTCATTGAATCTCAGGGACCCTTATTTTCTTTATTGCATGGCACGGCCCGCTTCGGTATTCATAACAGTTGGGTTATTCCGCCACAAGGTGGCACAGTGGTACTGCAGAAGAGCTGTGGCATCTCCCAGCCCCCTATAAAAACAGGATTAACCATAGAGTTCCCCAGTGTTTCCTCTGCAGTGTATACTGCGAAGATAGAAGATGTCTCTCTCTCTATGCGCAGGTGAGCGGGGCAACCAAGCCGCGGCCCTGCATGTCTATTTCCACCCGTTTCCGGACCCTCTGTGCCTCCCAGCCTCGGCTGACAGATCGGGTGAGGGTAGAGGAGCACTAGGGTCAGGTGATCGGGGAGCGCTCCTCCAAGCCGCAGACCCTGTACCACAAAGGGGAGCCGGCCATAGGCTTTATGGTGCGCCTACTGAGGGATGCGGAGTTCCGGTCCTAGCTTCCGAGGGGGTGAGTGTTTTGGGGGACTGTGTCCCCTTCCTTTCCTTCAGGGGTCCCCCCCCCCTCCTGGCCTGGATACTTACCGCTGCCTTCTCGTCTCTCTCTCTCTCCCCCCTCCCCCTCTCTGACTTTGTTGGGGGTGTGTGGTGTTAGTTGTGGTGTTTTGGCGTTTACAGTGTGTTTTTTGCCCGCTGCGCCGCTTTGTACTGCGCTCCGTGGCTGTGGGCGCTATAACCTGTGGCATTTTGCTTTGTCATGGCGCCGGCGGGATCATGTGGGCGCCGTTTTCGCGATCTTCGGGGTGGCGGGGCCGGGGGATGATGCGTATCGCGTCGTCCCCCCCGCGTCCCGCCCCTTGAGGTACCTCTGCTGGCGCCATTTTGGACTAGCTGCGCGTCTGGATTTCTCCCTTCCGGGCTGTAGCGCTGTTTCCTCTGGTGTGTCGCTTCTCCTGCGGTCTGTGCCTTGGTGACCCTGCGGTGTCCTTGGTCCGTGAGTCCCCCTTGGGGGGGGTTTATTGGTCTCGTGGGGCATGTGCTGCGGGATGCTCATGTGTCATTTTTACTTATGTCTTTCAGGCGGGATACCAGTGGGTTGTGGTTTCTGCCGGCTCTACTCCTTCCTCCCCCTCATCCCCCCCTTTGCTGATCTGGGGGCATCCCGTGGGAGGGCATCCCGGGTGGCTTTTGTATTAGCCTTTACCCAGCGCTGGCCTATTGCGCCTGTGTTAATCACCATATGGAGTCTTCTGGGGATAGCGTGCTCGGGGGTCCTTCGGGGCAATCCCGGCTGTGTTCCATGTGTGGGGTATCACCTATCAGCAATGATGTCACGGTGTGCATACCGTGCGCTCAAAGTGTTCTTGCGCTCCAGCTTGGTTTCCCTGCATCGCTTCCCAACTCTGTACCCCCTTCGGCATCACCTACCCCCCCACTGCTGCAATTAGCTCCCAGTGAGGGGGATGCTAGCAGGGGGTCACAGTCTGATCTGGCACTTCGTGTGGCCAACATTGAGAAGCAGCTTGCCGGGCATGTTCCTAGGAAGGCTTCTGGCACCTGACTTCCACTCCCTCACGCTCCACTGAGGAGTATGAGGAGTTTGATGCCACTGGTGGACTTTATTCCCTAGAAGAAAGGGAACTGTTCCAGGACTCTGACTCCTCTGGTGACCAGCAGGAGGGTTGCATTAGTGACCCTGGGTCTGTGTCCGGGGAGGAATCATGGTACCCTGAGGACACTGATAATCTGCTGTCACAAATTTTTGAAATCTTGCACATTGCTCCCCCTGAGGTGGCTAAGAGAAAGCAGGGTGAGCTTTTTCATTCTGGTAAACAGCGTCTGGAGTTCCCTGAGCAGGGCCATTTCACTTCTATGGTGCTTAGGGAGTGGGAAAGTCCTAATAGAATGGCCGCTGTGCCCAAGGGATAGGATAAGAGATATCCCTTTCCTGCTGATCTAGTAAATTGTTGGTCCCTTCCCCCTGAGGTGGACGCTCCCGTGCTAGGCCTGTCTAATACCTCGGTCATGCCTTCCCCTGACACTACCACTCTACCTTAAGAAACTGCTCAAGCGTCTCTGTGATGGCGCTATGGCTGGTAGGAGGAGGGAGGATTATAGGGCCCTCTTGCTTTGCTCTGATTTTGTTGTATTTATCCTTACTGCCATGGATGATGGTGTGAGGCTGAGCGGTAGGGCCTCTGCACTTTTGGTGGCTATGCGCCGCTCTGTTTGGTTACGTCAGTGGGCAGCTGATGCTGCTGCTAAGAAGGCTCTCACAGGGCTCCCCTTTGCGGGGCTACGGCTCTTTGGTGAGCGTCTTGATGTTTTGGCCAAGGGTGGCAGGCTGCTTCAGCGTAGGAGGCAGCCCCGGCCTTTTCGGGGGACCTCCGTCTCTCTCCCCTCCCTTCGTTCTTCCAGAGGAGGTCGTGGCTCCCTCTTTTTGGGTAGCCGCAGAGATTCTTGGGGTCGTGGCAGATCCCGTGGACGTCCCAGTCTCTCCTGGGGTTCCAAGCCCAAACCCCCTCCCAAGGCCCCTCAGGTATGAGGAGGCGCCCTCACCCATCCGGGTGGGGGGACGGCTTCGGCTCTTTGCTCACGTCTGGAGGCTCCACGTTTCAGACCGGTGGATTCAGGAGGTGGTGTCCTCCGGTTACAAGATAGAGTTTGCAGCTTGGCCGCCCCCGAGATTCATCAGATCCCGGATGTCTTTAAACTCAGCTCAAGGGTTACTTTCGGCGGTTCAATGCCTCCTGGAGTCAGGGGTCATTTGTCTGGTGCCCCATCAAGAACAGGGTCAGGGGTACTATTCCAATCTCTTCACGGTCCCCAAAAAGGACGGCTCTCTGAGGCCCATTCTGGACTTGAAGGGACTCAACAAGTTTGTCAGATTCAAGCATTTTCACATGGAGACGCTACACTCTGCTGTCGGTACCCTTCGCCCGGGCGACTTCATGACCACCGTGGACATCAAGGATGCTTATCTTCATGTGCCTATCTTCCCAGGTCATCAGAGATTTCTGAGGTTCGTGCTGGAGGATCAGCATTACCAGTTTGTGGCCTTACCATTCGGTATCTCCTCGGTGCCTCGGGTGTTCACCAAGGTGCTGGCGGGGGTGATGGCTCTGCTGCGAACCCGGGGCATTCGCGTCCTTCCTTACCTGGACGACATCCTCATTGTGGCTCAGTCCTTTCATCAGGCCGAACAGGACGCCCAGGTGGTGATCTCCACTCTGGAATTCTTTCGGCTGGGTGATCAATTTTCCCAAGTCTTCACTGTCCCCGTCCTTGGAGAGGTCCTTTCTGGGCATGACACTGAATACCTCTCAGGTCAAAGTGTTCCTTCCTCAGCAGAAGGTGGAGGACCTTCAGAAGCAGGCACGGGCTCTGCTCTTGTGTCCTCATCCCTCCATCTGTCTGGGGATGCAGTTGGTGGGCCTGATGGTGTCCTGCTTCGAGGCGGTCCCCTTTGCTCAGTTTCACATGAGACCTCTTCAGTTGCACCTCTTGTCAGTTTGGGATCGGGACCCTGTGTCCCTGGGTCAGGGATTTGCTCTGTCTCCTCTGGCCAGGCAGTCCCTTTCGTGGTGGCTGGACTCAAGGAATCTTCTGGAGGGCAGGACCTTCCTGCCCCCGTGCTGGGAGACTGTCACCACGGATGCCAGTCTGATGGGCCGGGCGGGCTTTTGGAGGTCCCTACAGTTCCAGGGTCGTTGGGGGCCCCCAGGAGGCCCAGGCTCCCATCAATTTCCTGGAACTGAGGGCGATCAGGTTGGTTCTCTACCACCTGACCGCACACCTTCGGGGTTGGGCTGTTCAGATCTGCTCAGATAACCAGATGGGGGTTGCCTACATCAATCATCAGGGAGTGACTCGGAGCAAGCGAGCCTTCAAAGAAGTGTCTCTGATTCTGTCTTGGGCGGAACAGAATGTCCCTTGCATCTCAGCGGTATACATCCCGGGGGTGGAGAACCAGGTGGTGGACTCCCTGAGCAGGGGGACATCTCGTCTGGGGGAATGGTCCCTCAACAACCAGGTGTTTCTCTCCCTGTGTCCCCGCTGGGGTCAGCTGGATGTGGACCTGTTTGCGTCCCGTCACAATCACAAACTTTCCAAGTTTGTCTCCCTGTCACAGGATCCTCTGGCCTTCGCCACGGATGCCTTGGCATTACCTTGGACAGAGTTTTGGCTTCCCTATGTGTTCCCTCTACTGGGCAGGGTCATGCGCAAGATAGCCCAGGAGGGGATGTCGGCCATCCTGGTGGCTCCCTGTTGGCCAAGAAGGGTGTGGTTCGCAGACGTTGTGCAGTTGGCAGTAGATCAGTACGTCTTGCCCAAGGATCCAGATCTTCTCACTCAGGGGCAGCTACGCCATCCCAATTTACAAACGCTGGCTTTAACTGCTTGGCTGCTGAAACATACATCTTGATGGAAAAGGGGTTGCCTGCCTCTGTTGTGGATACCATGATTCAGGCTAGGAAGAAGTCCTTTATCTACTACAGGGTCTGGCATGCTTACATTGCCTGGTGTGAGTCCAAGTCTCTACCCAGTCGGGTTTTTTCCATTCCCAGGATTCTGGAATTTTTGCAACATGGTTTGGATTCTGGCCTTCAGCTAAGTATTTTTTTTTCCAAAGATCCTTTGCCAACCACCGGTTGGTTATAACTTTTTTCCAGGGTGTCTCTCATGTGTGTCCACCCCGTAAGCCTATGCTACCAGTCTGGGACTTGAATCTGGTGTTGTCTGCTCTGCAGGGTCCTCCCTTTGAGCCTATCTGTGGGGCTGCTTTGCCCATTCTGACTCTTAAGGTGGCCTTTTTGGTGGCTATCACTTCTGTGCGAGTTTCTGAGCTGGCGGCGCTTTCCATTAAACCTCCTTATTTTGAGCGGCATCAGGATAAGGTGGTGTTTCGGCTTAAGCCGGATTTCTTGCCTAAGGTGGTGTCTGCCTTTGATCTCAATCAGGACATTGTCTTGCCTTCATTGTGTCCTAATCCTGCTAATTCCAAGGAGCAGATTCTGCATTCCCTGGATGTGGTCAGGGCTCTGAAGTTTTATTTGGTCGCTACTGAGCCTTTCAGGAAATCTGATGCTCTTTTTGTTCTCACTACTGGACCTAGGAAGGATTTGCCTCCGGCTAAATCCACTATCAGCAAGTGGATCCGTCAGGCGGTGGTTCAAGCCTATTATGCTAAGGGGAAGGAACCTCCCTTTAGGATTACTGCTCATTCCACTCGTGCTATTGGTGCCTCTTGGGCTTTTCAGCACCAGGCTCCTGTTGAACAAGTTTGCAAGGCCGCTACTTGGTCTTCTGTTCATACCTATTCCAAGTTTTACAACGTTGATGTTAAGGCCTCAGCGGATGCTGCTTTTGGCCGCAAGGTGCTTCAGGCGGTAGTGACTTGAACTGCCGGCCGTTACTGATTGGGGATCCCACCCTACTTTTGGATGTCCCAACTGTTAGGAATACCGAAGCGGGCCGTGCCATGCAATAAAGAAAAAAGCAATTCTGTGAGTACTCACCTGTAGAATTTTTTGTTCTTGCATGGCACGGCCCGCTTCGCCCCACCCTTATCGTTATTCTTGGTTGCCTCTTTATGGTGATTGTTCCAAGTCAATTGGGTTTTTTTTTACCTTTTTTACATTTTTTACTTATTCTCTCCCGGCTTCTTGTCTCACTGCTTGTCTACAGTGGGAACTCTATGGTTAATCCCGTTTTTATAGGGGGACGGGAGATGCCACAGCTCTTCTGCAGTACCACTGCGCCACCTTGTGGCGGAATAACTCAACTGTTATGAATACCGAAGCAGGCCGTGCCATGCAAGAACAAAAACAATTCTACAGGTGAGTACTCACAGAATTGCTTTATTGCACTTTCATATACTATGTATCTTATTGAAAAGTTAATTCATTATTTAGTCATAATGTAATAAAGTGCTCAAGTGCTACAGTAGTCCTAAAAGAGATTCATATACTTAGTTACATATTGCACATATCCCTAGCAGCATAACTTCTCAAACTAATGGTAACAATGTATTCGAGACCTCCACAGCCAAAAGCATAGTCATCAGTCAAGGATAAGACCAGATCATTTCATAACTATTATAAATGACATACTTGTGCTCATTCACATTTTAACCTTACGGCCGTTTCGGGGCCGCCCGATCCATACCTCTGACGAAGGGACAGGTGGACCCGAAACTACTGTAAGGTGAAAATGTATCCATTCTGTGTGCTAGCTTAGAGAATGTGGGTACGAGTATGTCATTCATATTTGTTATGAAATGATCTGGTCTTATCCTTGACCGATGGCCTCTTTGTGACTATGCTTCTGGCTGCGGAGGTCTCGAATACATTGTTACCAGTAGTTTGAGAAGTTATGCTGCTATAGTGATATGTGCAATATGTAACTATTTAAGTATATGAATCTCTTTTAGGACTACTGTAGCACTTTATTATATTATGACTAAATAATGAATTAACTTTTCAATGAGCTACATAGTATATGAAAGTGCAATATATGGGTCCCTGAGATTCAATGACATGCTGATGCGCTATACAACTTTATTCAGGAAAACTAGGGGGGTGTGTGTTGTTATATATTGTGTTGTCTTTTGTATTGTGACTTTTGTGATAGATGTACAATGCTAGATTGGATTAAGGCGTAATGATATGCGCTTTTGTCATATAGTAATAACAATAACAAATTCTTCTTTTGGAATTAAGTGGAGTGCGCATTTTTCTTGTATATTTTTAATGATCCCACAACCGCCTTAAAGGAGATGTGTAAAAGGGGCGGGGCTTTATAGGTTACTGATGCCAATGATGTGTAAAAGGGGGCGGGGCTTTATAGGTTACTGATGCCAATGATGTGTAAAAGGGGCGGGGCTTCATAGGTTACTGATGCCAATGTGTAAAAGGGGCGGGGCTTTATAGGTTACTGATGCCAATGATGTGTAAAAGGGGCGGGGCTTTATAGGTTACTGATGCCAATGATGTGTAAAAGGGGCGGGGCTTTATAGGTTACTGATGCCAGTGATGTGTAAAAGGGGCGGGGCTTTATAGGTTACTGATGCCAATGATGTGTAAAAGGGGCGGGGCTTTATAGGTTACTGATGCCAATGATGTGTAAAAGGGGCGGGGCTTTATAGGGGTATTAAGGCCAATGATCCTCACCACCACAGTTGCCAGTATAGCCCTTCCTCATGCCCTCGTCCATCTGTTGGGATCACTGTAGGTCCACATTGCCCACACAGGCTTCTTTGTAAAAGTATTGGACCAGCCTATTAAAGTGGACCTAAACCCTATTATTTTGTCCCGTACACACACGGGGCCTCCAAATTGGCAGCTGGAAGATACACAAGGTATTGGACCAGCCTGTTAAAGTGGACCTAAACCCTATTTTTTTTTTATCCTGTATACACACGGGGCCTCCAAATTGGCAACTGGAAGGCGTGCAAAATACTCACCCTGGCGGCCTTTAGGGGCTGCGCCCCATTGGCCGCTGTCGGTCATGTGTGCGCATGAGTATTCCCACTTGCTCTATGCCACTTCCAGCGGAGCTCCGCCCCAAATTAAGGTGGGGAGGGATGTGCCGGCCTCTAAGGGGTAATTTGACTAAAGGTCACCTTCAAAGCAGAACTAAACCTTACCCAGACATTAAAAAGACTGGGGCGTCCCGGATCGGGATACCCCGCTGGGTTAACCCCTCCCACCCAGGGGTTGCCATAAAACTGCCCATCGGCTACCATCACAATACTAAAGGGAGGTCATGTGACTGCTTCTATGTACAGCGCTGTGGTATATGTCAGTGCTATATAAATGTATAATAGTGTGTGAGTGTGGGGGAGACATTAGAGTGTGAGCTCTGAGGGACAGGGGGTCATGTGACTGCTTCTATGTACAGCGCTGTGGTATATGTCAGCGCTATATAATGTATAATAACAGTGTGCGAGTGTGGGGGAGACATTAGAGTGTGAGCTCTGAGGGACAGGAGGTCATGTGACTGCTTCTATGTACAGCGCTGTGGTATATGTCAGCGCTATATAATGTATAATAACAGTGTGTGAGTGTGGGGGAGACATTAGAGTGTGAGCTCTGAGGGACGGGAGTCATGTGACTGCTTCTATGTACAGCGCTGTGGTATATGTCAGCGCTATATAATGTATAATAACAGTGTGTGAGTGTGGGGGAGACATTAGAGTGTGAGCTCTGAGGGACGGGAGTCATGTGACTGCTTCTATGTACAGCGCTGTGATATATGTCAGCGCTATATAATGTATAATAACAGTGTGTGAGTGTGGGGGAGACATTAGAGTGTGAGCTCTGAGGGACGGGAGTCATGTGACTGCTTCTATGTACAGCGCTGTGGTATATGTCAGCGCTATATAATGTATAATAACAGTGTGTGAGTGTGGGGGAGACATTAGAGCGTGAGCTCTGAGGGACGGGAGTCATGTGACTGCTTCTATGTACAGCGCTGTGGTATATGTCAGCGCTATATAATGTATAATAACAGTGTGTGAGTGTGAGCTCTGAGGGACAGGAGGTCATGTGACTGCTTCTATGTACAGCGCTGTGGTATATGTCAGCGCTATATAAATGTATAATAACAGTGTGTGAGTGTGGGGGAGACATTAGAGTGTGAGCTCTGAGGGACGGGAGTCATGTGACTGCTTCTATGTATGTTACATGGCGGTAAACCTCGGCGGCCACATCCTCGGCATCTCCCGCCATTCGCCTGAAGCACGCCTAAATCTAAAGGGAAACTAGAGATGCAGCCGCTCCCTATTGCTGGGCTCTGTGTCTAAACCGATCATTAATATGCGCAGTATGAGACCCTGCACATGCGTCACATGCGTATTTACTGGGGATCCCCAAAACTTGGAAGGTCAAAATCCTTGGTTTTGGTCCACTTTAAGTCCAGTTCAGCAGCAGCAGTTTTTCATGCTGATAAAAGGGAATCCCCCCGAATGACATTAAAGAAGATCCTGGCGCTTTGATGTCAGAGCAGCAATCTCCTGTATTCAGTCGGCTCCTCTTTGATGTGGGATAAGGGCCGCGCTCCTCCTTCCATCCATCAGTAGGGGGGTATCTGTGCGCACCCTACGGCACTCGCCCCTCCTCCTCCCCCCTCTGTCACCCAGCATGGCGCCGAGAGAGGAGACGCCGCGCCGCGCACAGGCCTGGAAAGGGAACAGATGTTGCCGCTCATTAAGGATTCCAATCAGCCCGTCCCATTAATTATGGCCGATGTGTCTCCACACTGTTATTATACATTATATAGCGCTGACATATACCACAGCGCTGTACATAGAAGCAGTCACATGACCTCCTGTCCCTCAGAGCTCACACTCTGTCTCCCCCACACTCACACAGTTATTATACATTATATAGCGCTGACATATACCACAGCGCTGTACATAGCAGTCACATGACATCCTGTCCCTCAGAGCTCACACTCTAATGTCTCCCCCACACTCACACACTGTTATTATACATTTATATAGCGCTGACATATACCACAGCGCTGTACATAGAAGCAGTCACATGACCTCCTGTCCCTCAGAGCTCACACTCTAATGTCTCCCCCACACTCACACACTGTTATTATACATTATATAGCGCTGACATATACCACAGCGTTGTACATAGAAGCAGGCACATGACCTCCTGTCCCTCAGAGCTCACACTCTAATGTCTCCCCCACACTCACACACTGTTATTATACATTATATAGCGCTGACATATACCACAGCGCTGTACATAGAAGCAGTCACATGACCTCCTGTCCCTCAGAGATAATGGGTTGCGGAGAGATCCACGCGCCCGCTGATCCATTAAAATGCAGCGAAATGTCAGGCGTGACGGGTCTCTGGGTTTTATGCCGCTTTTCCTCCCCATTATCGCAAGAGGAGCGCAGCTGCTGCTGCGGGAGGAGGGGGGCGGCCACCGCGCTGCAGGTCAAGTGCCGACATCTGCGAGGAAACGCTCAACGCAGGCGGCAGCGGCGCCAACGCAGCCATTATCTGCAGCATTACAGCACAGCCGCCAAACCCACCATGCCTCTGCGAGCCCCGCCCCCCCCTATATAACTGTCCATCACCTACCACCATAATACTAAAGGGGGTCATGTGACCTCTTCTATGTACAGCGCTGTGGTATATGTCAGCGCTATATAATGTATAATAACAGTGTGTGAGTGTGGGGGAGACATTAGAGTGTGAGCTCTGAGGGACAGGAGGTCATGTGACTGCTTCTATGTACAGTGCTGTGGTATATGTCAGCGCTATATAATGTATAATAACAGTGTGTGAGTGCGGGGGAGACATTAGAGTGTGAGCTCTGAGGGACAGGAGGTCATGTGACTGCTTCTATGTACAGCGCTGTGGTATATGTCAGCACTATATAAATGTATAATAACAGTGTGTGAGTGTGGAGGAGACATTAGAGTGTGAGCTCTGAGGGACAGGAGGTCATGTGACTGCTTCTATGTACAGCGCTGTGGTATATGTCAGCGCTATATAATGTATAATAACAGTGTGTGAGTGTGGGGGAGACATTAGAGTGTGAGCTCTGAGGGACAGGAGGTCATGTGACTGCTTCTATGTACAGCGCTGTGGTATATGTCAGCGCTATATAATGTATAATAACAGTGTGTAAGTGTGGGGGAGACATTAGAGTGTGAGCTCTGAGGGACAGGAGGTCATGTGACTGCTTCTATGTACAGCGCTGTGGTATATGTCAGCGCTATATAAATGTATAATAACAGTGTGTAAGTGTGGGGGAGACATTAGAGTGTGAGCTCTGAGGGACAGGAGGTCATGTGACTGCTATGTACTGCGCTGTGGTATATGTCAGTGCTATATAATGTATAATAACAGTGTGTAAGTGTGGGGGAGACATTAGAGTGTGAGCTCTGAGGGACAGGAGGTCATGTGACTGCTTCTATGTACAGCGCTGTGGTATATGTCAGCGCTATATAATGTATAATAACAGTGTGTAAGTGTGGGGGAGACATTAGAGTGTGAGCTCTGAGGGACAGGAGGTCATGTGACTGCTATGTACTGCGCTGTGGTATATGTCAGCGCTATATAATGTATAATAACAGTGTGCGAGTGTGGGCGAGACATTAGAGTGTGAGCTCTGAGGGACGGGGGGGGTCATGTGACTGCATTCTTATTGGTCCCTGTGTAAGTGACACGTGTCTTCTCTCCCCAGCAGCAGTCAGACGCCTCCTCGCGGGCGGCCAGCCTGAGCCGCGAGCGTCTGATGGCCGAGTCGCAGTTGCCCCCGGAGAAGGCGGCGTCGGTCCCCGCTCACCTGCTGGGCAACGCTTACGCCTTCGCCATCCCTTCCGCCTCCGTGGTGCAGGATTCCCGATTTCAGCCATTGAAGTAAGTTACTCAACTTTAAAGCGGAACAAAACCCAGAGCGTCCGGCCCTGGATTCTAAAACGCTCCGGCGGCCTTCCACTGGAGGCATCCCAAGTTGGGATTCCCCGTTGGCAGAACTCCTTTAAAGTGAGCGGCCGGCCCTGGATTCTAAAACTCTCTGCTGGTTTTCCACTGGAGGTGCCCCGCTGGGAAAGCTCCCTCACTTTAAAGCGGAACAAAACCCAGAGCTGCCGGCCCTGGATTCTAAAACGCTCCACCAGCCTTCCAATGGAGGCTTCCCAAGTGGCCAGTCGATTCCCCCCCCCCCCTCCTCGGGACAAATCCCGCTGTGTGATACCCCCCAGGTCGCCCCATACACTTACCTTGCTTCCGGGACCGACTGCGCATGCGCGAGCCTCCTCCCCGCGATACCTCGAGCAGGGAGCGTGCCAGGTATTTGTGAATGACGCGCTTCCTGTTAGAGGGAAGCGGGGATGCGATTGGATCCGCTCGCTTTAGACGACGTGACGTCAGCGGCTCCGAGCGCGCTGATTGGACGAGCGGCCACGCATGCGCCTTTTAAGCGCAACAAAACCCAGAGCATCCGGCCCTGGATTCTAAAACGCTCCGCCGGCCTTCCACTGGAGGCAAGTTGGGATTTCCCATTGTGAGAACTCCCTCACTTTAAGGAGGAACAAAACCCAGACCTCAGCGGCTCCGAGCGCGCTGATTGGACGAGCGGCCGCGCATGCGCCACAGGACCGGGGGGAGGTGAGTTGGCATCAGCGACCTGGATGGTTTCACACAGCAGCGCATCCCAGATCAGGGACCAAAACCCAGGATAGTAAAAATCCTGGGTATTCTAAGTATGTCACACACCCCACTTCAGACATTAATAATTACACTAGGGTTAACGCACCTCTAGGTGGCAGCATTGCAGAGAACTTCTCCAAAAACTTCAACAGGCCCCTCCCGGTCTATACATACCTGGTACCTCCCAAGAACCTCCCAGTGGTGTTCTCTGCAAGGTGGCGACAAGACAGAAGAAAGAAGTCTCCTGCTTGCAGGTAGCCGGGGTATCCCCCCCGGCCCCCCCCCCCCCCCGTGGTCTATTTCTGCCCGGCTCTTGTTTGAGAGTATACTATTTAATGGCAGCCTCCCAGCTTCGGCTGTAGGCCGGGCAAAAAGGTAGCCGGCACCATTGGTGCCTAGGAGATTAGCTCCTCCGCTCGACCCTTCATTGCGGGGCATAGCGGGATACCCGGAGTGGTGATCCGGATGTGGGATGCCCCATTTAATAGGAGGTTAGCGGTCAGGATGTGCCTAGCCCTGGGATATCTTTATTTCACATTCCGGGGTGTGGGGCGCGCTGGGGACGGTGACATGCTGTGTGAGTGTGGCTGCTGCGCTGCTACATTGTGAGGTTTTTTGTGATTTTTACTGTGACTGCCTTTTTGCAAGTTTGCCTGGGTGTCCCTCTGTCCCCCCTGTCTGTGTGTCTGTCCTCTCCCCTCTGGAGCCGGGGGGGGCGGGGCCTCGCGGCGCGCTGCGCCGCGGTCCCGCCTGTGGCTGAGCGCCGTGTCCGGCGCTTGCAGCCTGCGGTCCGGTCTGCATAGGGGGGGGGATCTGATTATCAGTGTGTGGGTCTGTGTAGGTGCGCACTGGGAACCGGCGGGTTGTTACGCCGGTCCCGTCCTTGAGGTCTGAGCGCGGTCTCCGCCGGCAGACGCTGACGCTGCCGGGGGGCGGGGTCGCGCGCGCGCGCGCGCGGGCTGCGCACTGATTGGATGTCCCGGAGGGGCGGGGCCTTCTCAGCTCCCGCGCTCCCGGAGCTTGTCTTCTCCTCCTTCACAGCGCTGTGTGCGGGCCGCCATCTTCTGCGGTGCCTGGCTGCGCGGTTTCTCTCTCCCTCTCAGGTAGGCGTTTTAGTTTTCTTGTGATGGCCCCTCGGTTTGCGTCCTCTCCTCCTCCTCCTCCTTCCTCCTCGCTCCGGGCATCTTTAAGGTGCTGGTTTTGTATTAACCAGTTCCTGTGTCTCTGGTTAATGAGGGGGGGGGGGGTGGTGTAAGGGGGGTTTTGTATGTTATCCTGGTATATGGTGCTGGATTGACGCCTGTCCCTCTTCCTTTGTGTCTTTCAGATCCTGGGATCCCGTCTGGCAGGGCTCTCCCGGTCATATATACCTGGCTCGTGGGGGGTGTCTTTTCATTGCAATATATATATATATATTTATATTTTTATATACTTTTATAAGGGTCTTATGCTATTCCCCTGGGTCAGGATCTTGTGACTATCCTTAGACAATTGTTAGGTTATTTAGGGGCATCCCGGGTCGCGTACCGCATAAATCCCTGGGTTCTGCGAATACCATAAATTTCACCACATGGAGGCTGCCACAGATACCGGGAATGGTTCTTCGGGACAATCCAAGGTGTGCGGGGGTTGTGGGACTCCGCTCCAGGGAGATGATGTCATTTTGTGTATCCCTTGTGCACAGCAGAACATTGCACGGCAGTCCAGTACTCCGGTGCCTAGCACTTCTTCAGCCGCGCCATCTCCCTCTCCCCCTCGCTTATTCCGGACCCCGTGTGACGTTGTCCTGGGCGGGGATTCGCAGTCTGAGGTATGTGCCCGCTTGACCAGCCTTGAGAAGTGTTTTTCTGCTATAGCCGCTCAGAAGGTTTCAGCTAAGCGGAAGCATCTGTCTCCGCCTCCGCCGGATTCAGATGAGGAAGTGGTGGGAGATCTGGATTGGTCGGATCGTCCCCGTGAAGAAGGTGAGCTCATTGAGGAAGAAGATTCTGATGTTCAGCAGTTGCTGGGTTCTGAGGGGGATCAGGATGATGGCCTCCCTCTCGATTCCTCTACCATTCTGAGCCAGATGTTTGAGGTTTTGGATTTGGAGCCTCCGGTTGTTGCTCCTAGGCCTAAGGGTCAGCTTTTTGGGGTGTCCAAGCAGCGTTTGGAGTTTCCCAGCCAACAGCATTTTGAAGAAATTGTTTTCAAGCAATGGGAGCAACCTACACGTCTTGTTGGTGTGCCGTCTAGTTGGGATAGGAAGTATCCCTTTCCGGCGGAATTGATGAAGCGTTGGTCTGTTCCCCCTGAGGTAGATACTCCGGTTCTGGGACTGTCCAACACGGCGGTCGTGCATTCCCCTGACACGACTTCGCTCAGGGACGGCGAGGATCGCCGGGTTGATCAGCTTGCCCGTCACGGTTTTGTATGTGTGGGTTCGGTGTTAAGGCCTGTCTGTGCTTCGGCCCTGTTGACTTTTGCTGTCAGGTCTATTGTCAGGGACTTGGGGGTGGATCTCGAGCCCACCAGTGATGAGTCCCTTGGGCTTAAGCGCTGCGATGCTTTTTTGTCTTTTATCCTGGCTGCTCAGGAGGATGCCATGCTGATGTGTGGCAGGGCTACTGCCTTGCTGGTGGCTATCCGGCGCTGTGTGTGGTTGAGACAGTGGACGGCCGATTTTAATTCAAAAAGATCGCTCACGGCTCTGCCCTTTTTGGGTTTGAGGCTTTTTGGTGAGAGGCTGGATTCTGTTGCCAAGGGAGGTAAGTTACCTCAGCGCAAGAAATTTCGCCGTTCCTTTCGGGGGATGGTCTCGTTCAATCCATCCTTTCGGGGAGTCGGAGCCGGTAGAGGTGCGGGCTCCTCGGCCCCCAGGGGCGCCAGTTGGAATAGGGGCAGAGGCCGTGGCCGCCCCACTCGCGTCTGGGGTGCCAAGCCCAAGCCGGCTGCCAAGCCCACCCAGCAATGAGGGGGCGCCCTCACCCGTTCGGGTGGGGGGACGGTTGCAACTTTTCTCCCGGGTGTGGGACCAGGAGGTCCCGGACAGATGGATCCGGGAGGTGGTTTCGGCCGGTTACAAGTTGGAGTTCGAGTCCCGTCCTCCTCCAAGGTTCTTCAGGTCTCGGGTGTCTTTGGATCCTTTGGCCGCGCAGGGGCTCCTGGCGGCAGTAAGGAATCTTCTAGATTTAGCTGTCATTTGCCCGGTTCCTCCTTCAGAGGTGGGGCGCGGGTTTTACTCCAATCTCTTCACGGTTCCCAAAAAGGACGGGTCCTTCCGTCCTATTCTGGATTTGAAGTTCCTCAACAGGTTTATTCGTCCTCGGAAGTTTCGCATGGAAACCCTGCGGTCTGCGATCGGTTCGCTTCGGCAGGGGGACTTTATGACATCCATAGACATCAAGGATGCGTACCTGCACGTGCCGATCTTTCCTGCTCATCAGCGGTTCCTTCGTTTCGTGGTGGGGGATCGGCATTTTCAGTTTGTGGCTCTTCCGTTCGGCCTCACCTCTGCTCCGAGAGTGTTCACCAAGGTGTTGGCGGGGGTGATGGCCCTGCTCAGAGCTCAGGGGATTCGCATTGTGCCTTACCTGGACGATCTTCTCATCATGGCTCCTTCCTTCAGTCAAGCAGAGGGGGACACCAGCACGGTGGTGTCTATGTTGGAGAGGTTCGGCTGGGTGATCAATTACCCCAAGTCCTCGCTGGTTCCGGCCAGGGTGGTGACCTTTCTGGGGATGTAATTGGACTCCTGCCAGCACAGAGTGTTTCTTCCTCAGGCCAAGGTTCTGTTGATTCAGGAATTGGTCCAGCTGCTCCTCTCCCATCCTCATCCGTCCATTCGTCTGGGGATGAGACTGGTGGGGTTGATGGTGGCCTCGTTCGAGGCAGTTCCCTTTGCTCAGTTTCATACGAGGACTCTTCAACTTCATCTTTTGGCGTCTTGGAACCGGTGTCCGGGGTCGTTGGATCGGTCCTTCCGGTTGTCCCCTCGGGTTCGGCAGTCCCTTCTGTGGTGGTTGGTCTCGGACAACCTTCTGAAGGGCAGGTCGTTTCTGACTCCGCTTTGGGAAACTGTCACCACGGATGCCAGTTTGTCAGGCTGGGGAGGTTTTTGGAAGGATCTTCGGTTTCAGGGGCAGTGGGACCCTCAGGAGGCTCACTTGCCCATCAATGTTCTGGAATTGCGAGCCATCAGGTTGGTTCTGTCTCGCTTGACGCATCATTTACAAGGTCTGCCGGTTCAGGTTCGCTCAGACAATCAGACGGCGGTTGCTTACATCAATCACCAAGGAGGGACTCGCAGTCTGGGTGCCCACAGGGAGGTGTCTCTGATTTTGGTCTGGGCGGAGACTCATGTCCCTTGCATCTCGGCAGTTTACATTCCGGGAGTGGAAAACACAGAGGCGGATTTTCTGAGCCGGTGTGCGTCCCGTCGGGGGGAGTGGTCTCTCCATCCCCAGGTGTTTCGGTCACTTTGTCTCCGGTGGGGGACGCCGGAGGTGGATCTGTTTGCTTCTCGTCACAATCACAAGCTTCCGTCCTTTGTGTCCCTGTCCCGGGACCCTCTGGCTCTGGCGGTGGATGCCATGACCCTGAGCTGGAGGGACCTGGGGTTTCTTTATCTGTTTCCTCCGATTCCCATGCTAGGCAGGGTTCTGCGAGGCAGGGTTCTGCGAAAGTTGGTTCTGGAGGGAGTTCCCGCCATTCTCGTGGCTCCAAGGTGGCCAAGGCGGGTGTGGTTCGCGGACATCGTTCGTCTGGCCGTAGATCAGTTCGATCTGCCTCTTCGGCCAGATCTTCTCACTCAGGGTCAACTATGTTACCCCAGTTTACAAACGCTGGCTTTGACGGCTTGGCTGCTGAAACCTCCATCTTAAAGGAGGAGGGTCTTTCGGATGCGGTCATTCAGACTCTTATTAGTACCAGGAAGAGATCTTCTTCTTCCATCTATTACAGGTATTGGAGATCTTATATTGATTGGTGTGAGGCTAGGTCTTTGCCTTGCCGGGTCTTTTCTGTGTCTAGGATTTTGGAGTTTCTTCAGTCGGGGCTGGACTCCGGTCTTCAGCTGAGTACCTTGAAAGGGCAGGTTTCTGCCTTGTCTATTTTTTTCCAGAAATCTTTTGCTAGTCATTCCTTGGTCAAGACTTTTTTCCAGGGGGTTTCGCATGTGCGGCCTCCTAGGAAGCCTTTGCTCCCAGTGTGGGATTTGAATTTGGTTCTTTCTGCTCTTAAGGCTCCTCCTTTTGAGCCTTTGCGGGATGTTGCCTTGTCCATTCTTACTCAGAAGGTTGCCTTTCTGGTGGCCATCACTTCGGTTCGGCGTGTTTCAGAGCTGGCTGCTTTGTCTATTCAGGCTCCTTATTTTGAGGATCATCAGGACAAAGTGGTTTTTCGTTACAAGTCAGATTTTCTCCCTAAAGTGGTCTCTGCTTTTCATCTTAACCAGGACATTGTTCTTCCTTCTTTGTGTCCTAAGCCTAAGAATGTCAAGGAGAGTGCTTTGCACTGCTTGGATGTGGTACGTTGTGTCAGGTACTATCTACGTGCTACGTCTTCTTTTCGTAAGACTGATGCCTTTTTCGTTGTGCCATGTGGGCCTAGGAAGGGTTTGGCTCCGGCCAAATCTTCCATTAGTAAATGGATTCGTCAGGCCATTGTTGGTGCTTATTCGGCTAAAGGGAAGGATCCTCCTTTCCGCGTTACTGCTCACTCTACTCGTGCGGTTGGTGCGTCCTGGGCTTTTCAGCACCAGGCTTCGGTTGAACAAGTGTGTAAGGCTGCAACTTGGTCTTCTGTTCATACTTTTTCTAAGTTCTATAAGGTTGATGTGCGGGCTTCAGCGGATGCTGTTTTTGGCCGCAAGGTTTTGCAGGCTGCAGTGGTTTGAGTTTTTTCTGCGTTATTGCCTGTTCGGATACCCACCCTTTTCTGGACACTGCTGTTGGATGTCCCTAGTGTAATTATTAATGTCTGAAGTGGGGTGTGTGACATACTTAGAATAATACCATTTTGTGAATACTCACCTGTAAAATGGGTATTATAAGTATGTCACACACCCCTCTTCACCCGCCCTTTTCGGTATCCTGGCTCTTTATTTGGTGAAGTTTAGTTCTTTATGTTGAGGGTTGCATTGTTGGTTCTGGTACCTTGTCTTACTGCTGTTCTAATACTGGGAGGTTCTTGGGAGGTACCAGGTATGTATAGACCGGGAGGGGCCTGTTGAAGTTTTTTTTTTTTTTTTTTGGAGAAGTTCTCTGCAATGCTGCCACCTAGAGGTGCGTTAACCCTAGTGTAATTATTAATGTCTGAAGTGGGGTGTGTGACATACTTATAATACCCATTTTACAGGTGAGTATTCACAAAATGGTATTTTTGTTCCACTTTAAGTGTTGTGAGCCTGTGCATGCGCTGCAGGAGTGAGACAGCGCCACTCTTCACCTCCTCCTGTTCCCAATAGAAGTCTATGGGGTGGCAGCCGTGGTTAACCCCGCCCTGGCAGCTCATTTAGACTGGACTTAAAGGGATTGTCTGGACTAAGGGTTAAAAATACAAATCCTCCTTTGCTTATCTGCTATGGTCTGTGCAGAATAAAGCTGTTGTTGCTGAGATCCAGCCCCCCTTTTTTCTGACATGCTTTTTGTCTTGCAGCCTGCAGCGGCCGCTGCCCCACGTGGTCCCCCCCAGCGCCGTGACGGAGGAATATCTGCGCAGCTTCCGCCCCTACCACACGGCCGAGGACCTGCGCATGCCGTCGCTCGCCCATCTCGGCCTGGACCCCACCGCCGCCGCCGCTTATTACCACAACAGCTACCTGGCGGCCCACCACCCCTTCCCTCACCCCGCTTTCAGGTAAGGTCGGCCGCACCTCGAGGCCACGCCCCCCTGGGCGCTTTACGGGATGCCACGCCCCCCTGTGCGCTCTGCTGAATGCCACGCCCCCCTGTGTGCGCTCTGCGGGATGCCACGCCCCCCTGTGTGCGCTCTGCGGGATGCCACGCCCCCCTGTGTGCACTCTGCGGGATGCCACGCCCCCCTGTGTGCGCTCTGCGGGATGCCACGCCCCCCTGTGTGCTGACCCGTCTCTCTCTCTCTCTCTTTACAGAATGGACGAGTCGTACTGCTTGTCTGCGCTGAGGTCGCCGTTCTACCAGCTGCACAGCCCCGGATCCCTGCCGCCCCTGCACCCCTCCACCGCCGCCATGCACCTACACCTGTCCGGGGTGCGCTACCCCCCCGACCTCGCCCACTCCTCGCTGTCCGCCCTGCAGTCCGAGCGCATCTCCAGCCTGGCAGCCGAGAGGTGAGATTCACTCCCAGAATCCTCTGCTCTCCTACACTCTGTGCTCCTCCTCCGAGGGGGGCATCCTGGATGGCATGGCTCCTCCCACCAGCCTCCCCATTGGTTGCTTTACATGGAAGAAGTAAATGTGTTTGGTTTGTCCTGGCCGCTATTCATCCCCCAATAGGAGGCCGCCTTACTGGAGGGGGCGTGGCCTGTGTCTACGGCCACAGGGCCTTACTTACTGCAGCTGCAGGAGAACGATCACCACCATGGCCAGCAGGGGGAGCCCCAAGCCTTCTAGGCCTTACTTACTACCACGGCCAGCAGAAGGGGAGGGAATCTTATAGATTATTATATAGAATTTTATTAGATTGTTTTATTATTATATTATTATGATTCATTCATTTATTAATATTATTTATACATTTATTATTAATCTTTAGCCTGTACTCCTGTCGCCTGTGTGTGCTGCGCTCTCGGTCCGGGAGTCTTCCATGGGGATTCTCGTTGGGGCATGTGCTGCGGGATACTTATGGTGTCTTTTGATTATGTCTTTCAGGCGGGATAACGGTGTGTTGTGGTTTCTCCCGGTCCTATCCCTTTTCCCTCCTGGCCTTCTCAGTGGGCATCCCTTGGGGGGCGTCCCGGGTGGCTTTTCTTAGCCCTTACCCTGTACTGGCCTATTGTGCCTGTGATAATCACCATATGGACGCTTCTGGGGATAGAGAGCTTGGGGGCCCTTCAGGGCATTCCCGGCTATGTGTCATGTGCGGGGCATCCCCTTTGAGTGGTGGTAGCGCGGTTTTGTGTGCCGTGCGGCCAAAGTATTATTGCGGACCAGGCTGGGATGAGCGCTTTTCTTCCCAGTTCTGCGCTCCCTCCGGCATCTCCTACTCTCCCGCACCTGCATTTAGACCCCCGTGAGGGGGACACTAGCAGGGGATCCCAATCTGATCTGGCACTACGCGTGGCCAGCATTGAAAGGCATTTGGGCCGACCGGTGGCGGGCAAGGCCTCCGGCAAGAAGCGGCATCTTGACGCCGCGCTATCCCTATTTGCCGAGGAGGATGAGGGCCTTAATTAGTATGGCGCGCGTGACTCCCTAGAGGAGGGGGAGCTTTTCCGTGATTCAGACTCCTCTGGGGGTCATCAGGAAGGTTATGACATTGACCTGGGGTCCTCCTCTGAGGAGGATACCTGGCTCCCTGATGACACTGATAGACTGCTGTCGGCTATTTTCGAGACCTTACACATCGCCCCCCCTAAGGCGGCGAAGAGGAAACGGGGTGAGCTCTTTCGCCCTGGCAAGCAAAGCTTAGAGTTCCCGGAGCAGGGCCATTTCTCCAATATGGTGGTCAAGGAGTGGGAACGTCCTAACAGATGCCCAAGGGATTGGACAGAAGGTATCCCTTTTCGGCTGATCTGGTTAAGCGCTGGTCGTGTCCTCCTGAGGTGGACGCTCCGGTTCTAGGATTATCTAACACTTAGGTCGTGCCGTCCCCTGACACTACTACACTGCGTGACAGCGCGTACCGGCATATGGATCAGCTGGCCTGTCATGCTTTCACCTTTGTGGGGGCAGGCCTGCGTCCGGTCTGCGCCGCGGCCATTACGGCCATTGCCATTAAGAGGAAGCTCAAGCGTCTTGCTGACGGCGCCATGTCTGGTAAGAGAAAGGAGGATTATAGGGACCTCTTGCTTTGCTCTGATTTGTAGCCTTTGTGCTGGCTGCCATGGATGATGCCGTCCGGCTGGGCGGTAGGGCCTCGGCCCTCTTGGTGGCTATGCGCCGGTTTGGTTGCACCAGTGGGCAGCTGACACTGCAGCTAAGAAGTCCCTCACCGGGCTTCCCTTCACGGGTCTCCGTCTTTTTGGTGAGCGTCTGGATGTTCTGGCCAAGGATGGTAGGCTCCCTCAGCGTAGGAAGCAGTCACGGCCCTTTCGGGGGTCTTCCTCCTCCTTTCGTGCCTCAAGGGGAGGTCGTGGCTCCCACTTCTCGGGTAGCCGCAGAGACTCTTGGGGCCGTGGCAGATCCCGTGGTCGTCCCGGTCTCTCATGGGGATCCAAGCCTAAACCCTCTCCCAAGCCCCCTCAGGCATGAGGAGGCACCCTCACCCGACCGGGTGGGGGGAAGGCTTCGGCTCTTTGCTCACGTCTGGAGGCTTCGTGTCTCAGACCGGTGGATTCAGGAGGTGGTGTCCTCCGGTTACAAGATGGAGTTTGCAGCCTGGCCACCCCCAAGATTCATCAGATCCCGGATATCTCAAAATCCTTTGTCAGCTCAGGGGTTACGCCTAGCCGTTCAACGCCTTTTGGCGGTACCTCGCCAGGAACAGGGTCAGGGGTACTACTCCAATCTGTTCACGGTGCCCAAAAAGGATGGTTCTCTGAGACCCATCCTGGACTTGAAGGGTCTCAAACAAGGTTGTCCGGTTCAAGCACTTTCGTATGGAGACGCTACGCTTGGCTGTCAGTACTCTTCGGCCAGGCGACTTCATGACCACTGTGGAAATCAAGGATGCCTATCTTCACGTACCAATCTTCCCAGGTCATCAGAGATTCCTGTCGCTCTAGAGGATTAGCACTATCAGTTTGTGGTCTTACCGTTAGGTATCACCTCGGGTATTCACCAAGGTGCTGGCTGGCGTAATGGCTCTCCTGAGGGACCAGGGCATTCGCATCCTCCCTTACCTGGACGACATTCTGATTGCTGCTCAGTCTCTTGATCAGGCCGAGAAGGATACTCAGGTGGTCTCCGTCTTTGGCGAGGTCCTTCCTGGGCATGGCTCTGGATACTTCTCAGGTCAAGGTATTTCTCCCTCAGCATAAAGTGGAGGGCCTTCAAATGCAGGCACGGGACCTGCTCTCGTGTCTTCATCCCTCCATTCGGCAGGGGATGCAGTTAGTGGGCCTCATGGTGTCCTGCTTCGAGGCAGTCCTCTTTGCTCAGTTCCACATGAGATCCCTTCAGTTGCACCTTCTGTCAGTTTGGGATCGGGACCCGGAGTCCCTGGATCAGGAATTTGTTCTATCCCCTCTGGCCAGGCAGTCCCTCTCATGGTGGTTGGACTCGAGGAATCTTCTAGTGAGCAGGACCTTTCTGCCTCCGTGCTGGGAGACTGTCACCACAGATGCCAGTCTGACCGGTTGGGTGGGAGTTTGGAAGTCTCTGAAATGCCAGGGTCCGCTGGCTTTAACGGCTTGGCTGCTGAAACCTCCATCTTGATGGGCAAGGGGTTGCCGGCTTTTGTTGTTGATACCGTGATTCGGGCTCGGAAGAAGTCCTCGTCTTTTATCTACTACAGGGTCTGGCATGCTTACATTGCCTGGGTGTGAGTCCAAGTCTCTTCCTTGTTGGGTGTTTTCTATCCCCAGGATTCTGGAGTTTTTACAACATGGGTTGGATTCGGGCCTTCAGCTTAGTACTCTCAAGGGACAGGTGTCGGCTCTGGCAATATTTTTCCAAAGATCTTTTGCCAATCACAGGCTTGTTAAGACTTTCTTCCAGGGAGTTACTCATGTGCTTCCGCCGCGTATGCCTATGCTACCGGTTTGGGACTTAAATTTGGTGTTGTCTGCTCTACAGGGTCCTCCCTTTGAACCTATGCGTGAGGCTTCGTTGCCCATTCTGACTCTTAAGGTGGCCTTTTTGGTCGCTATTACTTCGGTCAAGCGAGTATCTGAGCTGGTGGCGCTCTCCATGAAACCTCATTTTGAGCGGCATCAGGATAAGGTAGTTTTCCGGCTTAAACCGTATTTCCTGCCCAAGGTTGTGTCTGCTTTCCATCTCAATCATGACATTGTCTTACTCTCATTGTGTCCTAACCCTGCTAATTCTAAGGAACGGGCACTTCATTCTCTGGATGTTGTCAGGGATCTGAAGTTTTATTTGGTTGCTACTGAGTCCTTTAGGAAATCTGATGCTCTTTTTGTTCTTGCCGCGGGACCTAGGAAGGGTTTGCCTCCGGCCAAATCTACTATCAGCAAGTGGATTCGTCAGGCGGTGGTGCAGGGCTATTCTTCTAAAGGGACGGAACCTCCCTTCCGTGTTACTGCTCATTCCACTCGTGCTATTAGTGCCTCTTGGGCTTTTCAGCATCAGGCTTCTGTTGAACAAGGCCGCAACTTGGTCTTCTGTTCATACCTTTTCCAAGTTTTACAAGGTTGATGTTAAGGCCTCAGCTGATGCTGCTTTTGGCCGCAAGGTACTTCAGGTGGTGAACTGCCTGTTGTTACTCTTTGGGGATCCCATCCTGCTTTTGCGGGCACTGCTATTGGATGTCCCAGAAGTAAGGATTAAATGAAACAGGTCGTGCTGTACACTGGGAAAAACTAAATTCTGCGAGTACTCGCCTGTAGAATTGTTTTTACTGTGTACAGCACGGCCTGTTTCATCCCTCGCTTGTTATCGTTATTCTTGGTTGCCTCTTTATGGTGATTTGTTCCAAAGCTTAGTTGTGAGGCTTTTATCTTTTTTATCTTGATTGTCTCCCGGTTTCTTGTATAACTGCTTTTCAACACTGGGGGTCTATGGGTGATTCCTGGTTTTATATGGGGCCGTGAGGAGCCACAAATCTTCTGCAGTCCACTGCGCCACCTTGTGGCGGAATACCCAGAAGCAAGGATTAAATGAAACAGGCCGTGCTGTACACAGTAAAAACAATTCTACACGTGAGTACTCAGAATTGTATTTTTCTCCTCTCTCCAGGCTGCAGATGGACGAGGAGCTGAGGCAGCGCGAGAGAGAACGGGAGCGGGAGCGCGAGAAGGAGCGAGAAGCCGAGCGAGAGAAGGAGCGAGAGCGCGAGAGAGAACGCGAGAGGGAAAAGAAGGAGCTGGAGAGGGAGCGAGAGCGAGAGAGGGAGCGCGAGCTGGAGCGACAGCGGGAGAGGACCCGAGAGAAGGAGGCCGCGCTGCTGAAGAGCGCCGAAAGCCACTTCCTGGTGGAGTCTGAGGTGCATACGCTGCGGGGTCACCTGGAGGAGCGCGCCAAGCCGCCGGAACCGCCCCCACCCAGCACCCGACCCGGTAATGCGCCGCGTTATCTCGCACGCTTAACTTACAGACCTCCGATCAGGGTTGGGGTTAAGTGTGGTCTTTCCCTACAGACCTCTGATAGGGGTTAAACAGTAGTGTGGCTCCTCCCACCAGCCTCCTCACTGGCTGCTCATCTCCTCCGTTTCTTCTCCATTCGTCCCTTCCCTACAGACCTCTGATCAGGGTTAAACAGTAGCGTGGCCTCTCCCACCAGCCTCCCAATTGGTTGCTTATCTCCTTCATTTCTCCTCTATTCGTCCCTTCCCTACAGACCTCCGATCAGGGTTGGGGTGAAGTGTGGTCTTATCCCTACAGACCTCTGATCAGGGTTAAACAGTAGCGTGGCCCCTCTCACCAGCCTCCCCATTGGTTGCTTATCTCCTCCATTTCTCCTCTATTCGTCCCTTCCCTACAGACCTCCGATCAGGGTTGGGGTGAAGTGTGGTATTATCCCTACAGACCTCTGATCAAGGTTAAACAGTAGCGTGGCCCCTCCCACCAGCCTCCCCATTGCTTATCTCCTCTTGCTTTTCACAGAGGAAGTAAATACTTCTAGTTTGTCCGGACCGCTATTCGTCCCCCAATAGAAAACCAGAGCGGGCGTGGCCTGTGTATTAGGCCACGGGGCTCTTACCGCACGGGGCCTTGCGGGACAGCAATCACCACTGCTGGCAGCAGGGGGAGCCTCAAGCCCTCTACGGCACCCCCTGATCTAAGGTCTGTTGGAAAAGTTCACTTCCACTTTAAAGCAGGATAAAACCTGGGATTTTAACTTGTTTTGTTCCATGTGCCTGGGGCATCCCGAATCTGGATGCCCTGCTGTGTAACCCAACCCCCGCCCCATGGCAGGAGCGTGTGGCTGCGGCAATGCTCGTTCCCCATTGAAAACAATCGGAGTCACACGCTGATGTAAACTCGGGAAAGTAAACAGGATGTAAACACGGAAAAGGGCTCTAATTGGACAGGAGCCCGCACAGGTGAGTTTTTACGGGCGCCCCGGGGGGTTGCACACAGCGGGGCATCCCAAATCGGTAAAGCCAACAGCCGGCCCAGGAAATTCTTTTCATGTCCGCCACTGCTGGGTTTTGTTCCGCTTTAAGGGCCAACTCCAACCACTTATTCTTAGTATACAGTACGTCCTGCTCCAGATAGATTACTTACACTTGGGTATTACTCCACCAGATGGCCCTGCACTGCAGAGACATCGAAAAATAGGCTCCTCCCGGCCCCCCAAATACCCGGGACCTCCCACAATCCCCAGATCTTCTCTGCAGTCTGGACTGCGAAGGACAAGAAGATGGCTCTCTCTTCTCGCAGGTGAGCGGGGCTATTAGCCTGCGGCCCTGTAGGACTATCCCCACCCGTTCCACTATTAATGTGCCTCCCAGCCTTGGCTGCCCTGGTCGGGTGATGGTAGGCAGCACCGCTGTCAGGTGCTTAGGAGCGCTGCTCCACCGCAATCCCCCACCAAAGGGTAGGCGGTACAGGCATGTGGTGAGCCTCTATGGGATGCCCCTCCTGCACTATTGCCCCTGCCTATCGGTGGGTCCTGTTAAGTGGCCGCTGTCCTCCCTCGCTCTCCCTTGTAGCCCTCGGGGGAGGGGGGGGGTGTGTATGTGTATTTGCCTTCGTGCTTCACTGTATTATGTTCTTATTATTGGTGTCAGTCGCCGCGCTGACTTGGTTGCACTGATTGTCTTTTTTTAAATTTGCCGCCGCCGTGCGCGCTTCCACTGTGTTCCGCGCTTGGCGGCGGCGTTACCTCAGGCGCTGGTGCGCCATTATTGGCTGCTTGTCACGTGTACGGCTTCGCGCTCTTCGGGGGGGGCGGGGCTCGCTTTTGGCGCGTTCCGCGTCACTGTCTCTGCGGCCCGCCCCTCGAGGTATACCCGGCGCCATTTTTTCTTGGATCCGGCTGCTACGTGACGGGCATCTACCTACCGCGGTCCGTGAGTGCCCTCGCGGGCGGCTTTATTTACCATTGCCATTTATTTGTCACTTACGGTTTCATTTTGCTTATGTCTTTCAGGCGGGCAGAACCCTATTGGTTTCTCCGGGCCCTGCTCTCTCTATTTAGTTATTAACTTGTGAGGCCTAGTGTTAATTACTCCCACTTCCCTAGCGGGCTATTGGGGCATCCCGGGTTGCTTTTATAGCGTGAAGCCCTATCGGCCTATTGTGCCTATTAATCACCATATGGAGGCGTCTCAGGATAATGTGCTCGGGGTTCCTTCGGGACAAGCCCGGCTGTGTGTAGCTTGTGGGGTGTCCTCTATTAGTGCTGACAATGTGCGGGTCTGTACAACTTGTGCCCAGCAAGTGTCTGCCCTGCAGCCTGGTTTTCCAGTAGCTGGGCCTACTCCTCGTATGGCTTCACCTACTCCCCCAAGCTTAAATCTCACTCCCACTGAGTTGCATACCAGTGGGGATTCTCAGCCTGATGTGTCTTCCAGACTGGCTAGTGTTGAGAAGCTGCTTGCTAATACCTTGGCGCGTAAGGCCTCTGCAAAAAAGCGGCACTTAACGCCTGATGTCACTCTTTTCTCTATGGAAGCTGATGAGTTTTTGGAACTGTCTGGTTATACCCCTTGGAAGAAGGGGAGTTATTCTCTGACTCAGAGTCATCTAATGAGAGGCCCAGGGGTCATGACAAATCTGGCTCTGACCCCTGGGCCCCAGATGATACGGATAGACTGTTGGCTCAGATTTTTGAGATTCTGTCTATTTCTCCCCCTGTTGCAGCCCCCAGGCAACAGGGGGAATTGTTTCATACTACTAAGTCATGTTTGGAATTTCCTGAGCAAGCCCATTTTAATAACCTTGTGCTCAAGGAATGGGAGCGCCCCAGCAGGCTTCCCGGTGTACCTAAAAGTTGGGATAGGAAGTATCCCTTTCCTGCTGATGTGGTGAAGCGTTGGTCATCCCCTCCTGAAGTGGATGCCCCGGTCCTAGGGTTATCTAACACCTCTCTCTTAATCTGGTGCGACCCCAGGGCTGGCCCACCACTTGGTCCACAAATGCTAATTGCACACTGCTAAATCTGATATCAAATTTCAGATGTAGTGTTATTTACAAACTATTGCTTACACCATATGTGAGTGGCGCTTATCAGATATAGTAGCAGCACCATTTAGGCTTAGGTTTAGAGTAGATGCACTGACTTTTTTTGCACGTGGCACTTTCTTTGTATATAATGCATGATTGCACAAATTTGTTTGTAAACACTGCGAGTTCTTAGCAGTGTAATTGTTCACATATTAGTAGAGCACCTTATGAATAGACACTAGGCACTTTATGCACTCAGCACCTTCCATAAGCGCCACTGCATTATGAGATGTTCGCTATTATTATTGTTGATTGATTAATTCATTAATTACTGTAACAGTTATATAGCCCTGGAGTTCCTCCCCACTTGATTTGGGTTTTATTAAATGTTTTTTAACTGTATGTATATATGTTGTCCTTTGTATTTGGTATTATGTATGAATTTCTTATGCTTTAATAAATTTGATATCAGATTTAGCAGTGTGCAATTAGCATTTGTGGACCAAGTGGTGGGCCAGCCCTGGGGTCGCACCAGATTAAGAGAGTTGTGATTAGTAGGTCCCTCTAATTGGCACCTGCCATTTATGGGATTGTATAGGTGGTGCACACCTGACAAGTGTAGTTATCTAACACCTCTGTCATGCATTCCCCTGACTCTACTACCCTGCGGGATGCTGAGGACCGGCGCATTGACCAGCTGGCGTCCCATGCCTTTGCATGTGTGGGGACGGCGCTGCGCCCGGCCTGTGCCTCTGCCATTACGGCTGTGGCTATTAGGACCCTGCTGAGAAGTATCCTTGATGGTGCCCCTGATGATGTGTCTAGTGAGGAGTTTAATGCACACTCTCGTTGTGATGTTTTTGTGACTTATTTCCTCTCTGCCTTGGATGACACCATTAGAATGTGTGGCAGAACCTCTGCCCTTGTGGTGGCTATACGCTGCTCGGTTTGGCTATGCCAGTGGGCTGCTGACAACGCTGCCAAGAATGCCCTCACCGTTTTTCCCTTCAAAGGACTACGCCTGTTTGGGGACCGCCTGGACCTGTTGGCTGAGGGAGGCAGGTTTACCACAGCGCAGGTGGCAGTCTTGGCCCTTTCGGGGTCAGGGCTCTTTTTCGGCCCCCTACCGTGGTGCTAGACAAGGGAGTTCGGGTTTCCCTTACTGGGGCCCGAGGAGACTTCTGGGGTAGGGGCAGAGGACGTGGACGCCCTGGCTCCTCCTGGGGCTCCAAGCTTAAGTCCTCTCCCAAGCCCCCTCAGGCATGAAGGGGCGCCCTCACCCATCCGGGTGGGGGGACGGCTTCAGCACTTTGCTCACGTCTGGAGGCTTCATGTCTCTGACCGGTGGATTCAGGAGGTAGTGTCCTCCGGTTACAAGATAGAGTTTGCTGTCTGCCCTCCCCCAAGATTCATCAGATCCCGGATTCCTCAGGACCCTGTGTCAGCTCAGGCTCTAGTGCAGGCAGTGCAAAGCCTTCTGAAGCTGGGGGTCATCTGCCAGGTCCCTTTAAGGGAAAAGGGCAAGGGCTTCTATTCCAACCTCTTCACCGTGCCCAAAAAAGATGGGTCAGTCAGGCCCATCCTGGACTTGAAGATCCTCAACAAATTTGTCAGGTGCAGGTGTTTTCGCATGGAAACTCTGCGCTATGCCATCAGTTCCCTGCGCCCAGGGGATTTCATGACGTCTGTGGACATCAAAGTTTTTCCAGGTCATCAAAGGTTCCTCAGGTTTGCTCTAAAGGATCAACACTACCAATTTGTGGCATTGCCCTTTGGTCTCACCTCAGCTCCCAGGGTGTTCACCAAGGTGCTGGCAGGAGTGATGTCTCTGCTCAGGTTTCAGGGCATCCACGTGCTGCCCTTCCTGGACGACACTCTCATCACTTCGCAGTCCCTACATCAGGCAGAGTTGGATACTCAGCTGGTAGTGTCCACCCTGGAGTCATTTGGTTGGGTGATCAACCATCCCAAGTCGTCTCTGTCTCCCTCCTTGGTGACTCCATTCCTGGGAATGAATCTGGATACAGTTCAGGCAAGGTTTTTTCTTCCTCAGTAGAAGGTGGACAGCCTGATTGCGCAGGTCCAGTTCCTCCTATCTTGTCCCCATCCCTCCATCAGGCAGGGGATGGAGCTGGTGGGCCTGATGGTGGCGCGCTTCGAGGCGGTCCCTTATGCTCAGTTCCACTTGAGGCCTCTGCAACTGCACCTCTTGTCAGTAAGGGGACAAGAACCCCGCGTCCCTGGACCGGGTCTTTGCGCTTCCCCCCCTGGTCAGACGGTCCCTCTCGTGGTGGCTGGACTCCAGGAACCTGTTGGGGGGTAGATCCTTTCTGACCCTCTCCTGGGAGACGGTCACCACGATGCCAGTCTGTCAGGTTGGGGGGGTTTCTGGAAGTTCCTGCAGTTCCAGGGGAGGTGGGGCCCTCAGGAGGTCCACACGCCTATCAACGTCCTGGAACTGCGGGTGATCAGGTTGGTTCTGACTCTGACACCTTCGGGGCCTGCCTGTTCAGGTGCGCTTGGACAACCAGACAGCAGTTGCCTACATCAATCATCAGGGAGGGACCCGGAGCAAGGGGGCCCTCCAGGAAGTGTCTCTGATCCTGACTTGGGCGGAGACCAATGTCCCCTGCATATCAGCTGTGTGGAGAATCTGCAGGCAGACTCTCTGAGCCTGGGAGAATGGTCCCTCTGCAACAGGGTGTTTCAATCTCTGTGTCACAGTTGGGACCAACCAGATGTGGATCTGTTTGCGTCCCGTCACAATCACAAGCTACCGGCCTTTGTCTCCCTGTCCCAGTATCCTCTGGCCTTGGCCACGGATGCCCTAGCAATGTCATGGCAGGACTTTCAGTTCCTGTATGTCTTCCCTCCATTCCCCCTGCTGGGCAGGGTTCTGCGCAAGATTGCTCTGGAAGGGGTGCCAGCAATACTGGTGGCTCCCAGGTGGCCAAGAAGAGTGTGGTTCGCAGACGTGGTGCAGCTGGCAGTAGATCAGTACGCTCTGCCCTTGGTGCCAGATCTGATCACTGAGGGCTCACTGCGCCATCCCAATTTACAAACTCTGGCTTTGACGGCTTGGCTGCTGAAACCTCCATCTTGATGAAGAAGGGGCTGTCTACCTTGGTTGTTGATACCATGATAAAGGCTAGGAAGAAGTCTTCTTCTTCCATTTATTACAGGGTTTGGCATGCCTACATTGACTGGTGTGAGTCTAAGTCTCTAAGTCGTTTCTTCTCTATTCCCAGGATCCTGGAGTTCACTGGTTGGAGATGGGGCTCCAACTCAGTACTCTAAAGGGTCAGGTTTCTGCCCGAAGTCCTTTGCTCAGCATTCTCTGAACAGGACTTTTTTCCAGGGGGTCACTCATGTGCGTCCCCCACGTAAGCCTATGGTGCCTGTTTGGGATTTGAACTTGGTTCTGTCAGCCTTGCAGGGTGCTCCCTTTGAACCTGTGCAGGATGCTGCCCTGGCCATTCTTACTCTCAAAGTTGTCTTTTTGGTGGCTATCACCTCTGTCAGGCGTGTGTCTGAGTTGGCGGCGCTTTCCATCCAGCCCCCCTACTATGAGAGACACCAGGACAAGGTGGTGTTTCGCTTCAAGCCAGATTTTCTGCCTAAGGTTGTGTCTGCTTTTCTTTTGATCAGGACATTGTTCTTCCTTCTTTGTGCCCTAATCCTAGTAACGCTAAGGAGAGGGTTTTGCATTCTTTGGATGTAGTTAGGTGTCTTAAGTACTATCTGGTGGCTACTGCACCTTTCAGGAAAACTGATGCTCTTTTTGTGGTCCCTTCTGGTCCTAGGAAGGGTTTGGCTCCTGTCAAGTCTACTATCAGCAAGTGGATTTGCCAGGCTGTGATTCAGGCCTACTCTGCTAAGGGGAAGAATCCTCCCTTCCGCCTTACTGCTCATTCCACTCGTGCTATTGGTGCTTCTTGGGCTTTTCAGCACCAGGCTTCTGTTGAACAAGTTTGCAAGGCCGCTACTTGGTCTTCTGTTCATACCTTTTCCAAGTTTTACAAGGTTGATGTTAGGCCTCAGCTGATGCTGTTTTTGGCCGCAAGGTTCTGCAGGCGGCAGTGGTTTAAACTGTCTGCTGTTACCTTCTTTGTTGGGGATCCCACCCTACTTTATGGACACTGCTAATGGATGTCCCAAGTGTAAGTATTCTATCTGGAGCAGGACGTACTGTATACTAAGAATAATACAATTCTGTGATTACTCACCTGTAGAATTGGTATTATGAGTATACAGTACGTCCTGCTCCACCCCACCCTTGGTTTGCATTTTCTTGGATCCCCTGTATGGTGATTGTTATCATTGTTATTGTTATTATATTGTTGATAGTTTGGATTGTTTAATTCTCCCGGCTTCTCATTAACTGCTTTTCAATGCTGGGGATTTGTGGGAGGTCCCTGGGTATTTGAGCGGAGTAATACCCAAGTGTAAGTTTTCTATCTGGAGCAGGACGTACTGTATACTAAGAATACCAATTCTACAGGTGAGTAATCACAGAATTGTATTTTTCTAGATTAAGGACTAACTCCACCCCTGCATCCTCTTATTAATAGGTGATCCCACCCCCTTCCTTCTGGATATATCTAATTATCTATCTATCTATCTTATCTATCTTATCTATCTATCTATCTATATCTCCACCTACCATCTACCTGTTAGTCCCAAAGGTGGGGCATGTGTGTGGGTGGAGTCCCAAAGGTGGGGAATGGGCGGAGTCCCACGGGGGGGGGGGGGCAAGTTGTGTGGGCGGAGCCCCACGGGGGGACTGGAAAGGTGTGTGTGGGCGGAGTCCCACGGGGGGGGGGGGTTTGGGGCAAGGTGTGTGGGCGGAGTCCCACGGGGGAGGGGCAAGGTGTGTGGGCGGAGTCCCACGGGGGAGGGGCAAGGTGTGTGGGCGGAGTCCCACGGGGGCAAGGTGTGTGGGCGGAGTCCCACGGGGGCAAGGTGTGTGGGCGGAGTCCCACGGGGGCAAGGTGTGTGGGCGGAGTCATTCATGTAATTTTTTTTTTTTTTTCCTCTTTTACAGAAAAGCCTAAAGAATCTCCGGCGCCGCCCCCGAAGCCTCCGTCCGCGCACCCGCCCGCCCCTGTCGCCGCCCCCCACCACCACTCGGTGCCCAGCCTGATCTCCGCCCACGCCACCTTCCCGCCACCCAACTCGGCGGCGGCGGCCGCGCTGCTGGCGCAGAGGACGCAGGAGGAGGAGAAGTGGTTGGCGCGGCAACGGAGGCTGCGGCAGGAGAAGGAGGACCGGCAGTACCAGGTGTCCGAGTTCCGGCAGCAGGTCCTGGAGCAGCAGCTGGACCTCAGCGGCCGGCCAATCAACCCGCAGGAGCCCGAGAACCTCAGGTGAGTCTAGGGATAACCGCCGGGGGATGCCCCGCCCCCAGATAGCTCAGGAAACTCACCTTTTCCCCAATACTATAGACCTCAGGGTTGCTTTTGGTCCACTTTAAAGTAGAAAGAAAGTAAATCCCATGTTGTTCCCGCGCATTACAGAGATACTCACCTTTCCCTAGCCGAGCTCCATCTGATGGGGGGCAGGAAACTACTGCACCTCCTCCCCCCTCACACCATCAGTGAGCCCTGCATTAGAGAGATATTCACCTATTCCTAGCAGAGCTCCATCTGATGGGGGACAGGAAACTCACCTCCCCTCACACCATCAGTAAGCCCTGCATTAGAGAGATACTCACCTTTTCCTATCATTCCTCCGCAGGGTTCTCTCCAGCCGTGGGGAGTTGGGTGTGAAGGACCCGTTCCAGCATTATGGGGGGCCTCCGCCCCTCATTTCTCCGAAGCCCCCGCAGCAGCCACCTCCCACCTCGTTATGGAACCCGGTGACGCTCATGGAGACCCCGTCGGAGTCCCGCCGCAACCCGGACCACTCCTCCCTCCACAGCCACGCCCCCGCCATCTACGAGGCCGCTCGGCAGGCGGCGCCCGCCACCATCAAGGTGGAGCGGCCTTATCCCTACGAGAAGGCGGAGCATCAGCAGGAGGAGGAGCTTGCGCACAGGAGGCGGGACCTGGAGAAGTACCAGCCAATCCGCGAGGCGGAGCACGTCGCCTACGGCCACGCCCCCTTCCTGGCCGAGCTGGAGAAGTCGACGCAGACCTTCCTGAGCCGGGAGCGGGGCGTGCTCCCTCCAGCGCCCCACGACGCGGCGCCGCTGCTGCTGCACCGGCCAATCACGCTGCAGCGGGTGGCGCCCAGGACGCGAGACCCCGCCTACGTGTATGACGAGTTCCTGCAGCAGCACCGCAGGCTGGTCAGCAAGCTGGACCTGGAGGAGCGGCGACGGAAAGAAGCCCGAGAGAAAGGTAAGTCCGCCCGTCCCACGGGTGATGCTGTCCCATGATGCAGCGTGCGCCTCCATAGCCTGCACGTGGCTTCTGGTATATCTGCATTAAAGCGGAACGAAACCCGGGTTTTGTTTTCGAGTCCTCGGGGCATCGCAAATAAAGTAAGACATTACATATGCGCAGCGGACAGCTCTGATTGGACGAGAGCAGTCGCCATAGGCACCGCCCAGTAAAACCCGCCTGTCTCTGGCCCAATGGCTCTCGTCCAATCGGAGCATCCTTCCGGCCATTCGGATACGCCTGGTGCAAGCAGTTAGAGGAGTGTGGCCTGCAGCCGATTGGAGGAGAGCCCGCACATGCTCTGTGGGTCAGGGAACAAAACCCAGGATAATAATAAATCCTGGCTTCCTTACCCGCTCATTAATATGCAAGGATAAGCAAGCCGATTGGAGGAGAGCCCGCACATGCTCTGTGGGTCAGGGAACAAAACCCAGAATAATAATTAATCCTGGCTTCCTTACCCGCTCATTAATATGCAAGGATAAGCAAGCCGATTGGAGGAGAGCCCGCGCATGCTCTGTGGGTCAGGGAACAAAACCCAGGATAATAATAAATCCTGGCTTCCTTACCCGCTCATTAATATGCAAGGATAAGCAAGCCGATTGGAGGAGAGCCCGCACATGCACTGTGGGTCAGAGAACATAACCCTGGATAGTAATAAATCCTGGCTTCCTTACCCGCTCATTAATATGCAAGGATAAGCAAGCTGATTGGAGGAGAGCCCGCGCATGCACTGTGGGTCAGGGAACAAAACCCAGGATAGTAATAAATCCTGACTTCCTTACCCGCTCATTAATATGCAAGGATAAGCAAGCTGATTGGAGGAGAGCCCACACATGCACTGTGGGTCAGAGAACATAACCCAGGATAGTAATAAATCCTGGCTTCCTTACCCGCTCATTAATATGCAAGGATAAGCAATCTGATTGGAGGAGAGCCCACACATGCACTGTGGGTCAGGGAACATAACCCAGGATAGTAATAAATCCTGACTTCCTTACCCGCTCATTAATATGCAAGGATAAGCAAGCCGATTGGAGGAGAGCCCGCACATGCATTGTGGGTCAGGGAACAAAACCCAGGATAGTAATAAATCCTGGCTTCCTTACCCGCTCATTAATATGCAAGGATAAGCTAGCTGATTGGAGGAGAGCCCGCACATGCATTGTGGGTCAGGGAACATAACCCAGGATAGTAATAAATCCTGGCTTCCTTACCCGCTCATTAATATGCAAGGATAAGCAAGCCGATTGGAGGAGAGCCCGCACATGCATTGTGGGTCAGGGAACAAAACCCAGGATAGTAATAAATCCTGGCTTCCTTACCCGCTCATTAATATGCAAGGATAAGCAAGCTGATTGGAGGAGAGCCCGCGCATGCACTGTGGGTCAGGGAACATAACCCAGGATAGTAATAAATCCTGGCTTCCTTACCTGCTCATTAATATGCAAGGATAAGCAAGCCGATTGGAGGAGAGCCCGCGCATGCACTGGAAACATAACCCAGGATAGAAAGAAAAAAATCCCGGGTTTTGTTCCTCTTTAAAGTGGACCAAAACCCAGGATTTTGACTATTTTACTGTGTGATACCCCCTCAGGTCGCCGAAACCAACTCACCTCTTCCCGACCCACTGGCAGCCAATCAGCTTGGAGGGGCGTGGTTTCACTGTAGAGTACGCGCGCTCCCACGCGCCCGGACTGTCTGATTGACTGGCTGCTGGAGTGCGCACAACTGAAGGGATGCCGGGGATGTGGCCGGCGATGGGGGCGGAAATGTAAGGGGTTTCTGGGTGACTCCAGGGGCTCCACACAGTGGCCTTTGAGTCTTTTAGACTCCAGGGCTGGCGTGGGCGGTGATTGGTCCCCTTAAGAGGACCAAAACTCAGGATTTTGACTATCCTGGGTTCGGGACCTTGCCCTGGGACATGCGCTCGGAGGCGCTGACGTTGCATCGCCTCAGAGCGTGCTGACACCCGCATCCCCCACTTCCCTCTAACAGCCCTGCTAGAGGGATAGTGGGGATGCAGCTCGCGCATGCGCCGTAGGATTGGAAAAGAAGGTAAGTGTTTAGGGCTACCTGGAGGGTTTCCCACAGCGGGGCATCCCATATTGAAAGGCCCTGGTAAAGCGGACCAAAATCCAGGTGAGTAAAACCCCAGGATTTCCATTGCTTTACAGGGTAGAACATACAGGACAGAGACTAGATGTTAAACTACAAGTTGTTACTATGGATGGAGGGTTTTACACAGTAGGGGCATCCCGAATTGGGAGGTCCTGGCAAAGCAGACCAAAACCCAGGTGAGTAAAACCCCAGGGTTTTCGTCCGCTTTACAGGGTAGAACATACAGGACAGAGACTAGATGTTACACTATAAGTGAATGCTATGGTAACGGGGCACGATCCTGCGGGTTTTACACAGTATGGGCATCCCGAATTGGGATGTCCTAGTAAAGTGGACCAAAACCCAGGGTTTGTGTCCGATTTACAGGGTAGAACATATTCAGTACAGAGACTTTGTTACACTACAAGTCGTTGCTATGGAAACAGTGCGATTCTGAAGATATTCCAAGTATGTCACACACCCCGCTTCCAATATTAATGACATATGGGTTATGTCCAGTAGAGGGCGAACTTTTACAGAGATGACTAGAAAAAAAAAGGAAGCCCCTCCCGGTCCATAAATACCTGGGACCTCCCACACATCCCCCAGTAATCGTCTCTGCAGACAGCGAGCAATTCAGAAGATGGCTGTCTCCTTCCCTACAGGTAAGCCGGGGTCACACCCGGCAATTTATTGCCCTATTTCTGCCCGGGCCGGATTAAATTTAAACTCCTATGCCTCCCAGGTCCGGATGAGGGTAGGCTGCACCCGAGCAGGTGTAATTTAGGAGCCATGCTCCACCGTGAGACCCCCATATCAAGGGGTAGGCGGTTTACCAGGTTGGTGACCCTGGTTTGGGATGCCCCATCCCATTATCCCTTCACTTCTGGTTAGTATGGGATCCCCCCTTTTTTCCGTGTCTCCCTGTTCCCCTCAGGCGGCGGGGGGGGGGGGGGGGGGTCGGTGCCGACTGGTTCCGTTTTTTGTTTGTCTCTGTCTTTTACTTTATTTGTGTGTGTGTGCTTGTACGGCGTTGGCCGCTCGTGGGACGCCATTGCGGCGGCGAGAGCTTCTCCCTCTCTCTTCTGTTTGAGCAGGGAGCGGGCCCCCCCCCCCCTGTCTATGGCGCCTATTGCGGCGCCCAGCTATTGGCTGGGATCCGCGTTGCTTGGGCTGATTGGGAAGGGGGCGGAGCCAGGCACGGTGCGTGATCCGCGCTGGCCCGCCCTTCTTCCTCCTCCTGTCTTCTGCCTCGGTGTGCCGTCGCCATTTCCTGGGCTGTGAGTGCCCTGCGGAGTTTTTCGTGCCTTTAATTATGCCTTGTACCCCGTTATAGCATCGGGGCTACTGTTTTAACGCATTGTTATCCATAAAGCATGCATTATGTGTGTGTGTATATATATATATCACATTGGATATATATATATAATTTTTTATATAGCAAGTCTTATTAGCTTGTGTGTGTGTGATCTTTGTGTCTTTCAGGAGGACTCCCTGTTCTCATTAAAAAAAAAGGGGGTTCTCCCAGTCCTAGGTCCCCTGGAATACATTGGGTTTTTACAAATCCTCCCACTAGTGGACTTAAGGGGCATCCCGGGTAGTTTAATAGCGTAATTCCCTTTGGTCATTGCGACTACCATAAAAAACACCATATGGAGGCTCACCAGGATACCGGGCTCGGGCTCCTTTCGGGGCAAGCCCGGCAGTGTGTGGGTTGTGGGGTATCCCTTACGGGGGATAATGTACTGATTTGCATACGATGTGCTCAGCAGGCCATAACGCGGCAGTCTGGGTCCCAGGCGTCTGGGTCAGTGCCGCCCGTCTCATCACCTACTCCACCCCGCCTGATCCGTACCCCAAGTGACACTTTCATTAGCGGGGAGTCGCAATCTGATGTATGCGCTAGATTGGCCAACATAGAGACTTTGATTTCTAGCTCTGCGGCCAGAGAGGCCCCAGCTAAAAGGAGACATTTGCCACCGGCCGCGCCGGTTCTGGGTTTTGAGGATGATTATTCTCTTGACTGGTCTGATTATTCCCCACTTGAGGAGGAGGAATGGTTACTGGATCTGATGGCTCTGAGGATCAGCAGTTTTTGGATGCTGATGCTGGGCAGGAGCATGGGGATGCGGTGGCTACCCCCAGGTCTCTGGCCCATTTATTTGAGGTGCTGGCTATTTATCCTCCGGAGGAGTCCCGTCCGCAGAAGGGGGAATTTTTGGGGACTTCTAAGCCTCGATTGTAGTTCCCAAATCAGAAGCGCTTTGACTATCTGATTCTTATAGAATGGGAAAGGCCTAGCCGGCTTCCCGGTGTTCCTCAGGGATGGGATAGAAAGTATCCCTTTCCGGTGGACGCGGTGAAGCGCTGGTCATCCCTTCCTGAAGTCTATGCGCCCGTTCTGGGATTGTCCAACACATCTGTTGTGCACTCTCCAGACACCGCCACGCTAAAGGATGGTGAGGACCGATGTATTGATCAAATGGCATGTCATGCCTTTGCCAGCGTAGGTTCGGACTCACGGCCTGTTTGTGGTTCTGCGCTCATTGCTGTGGCCACCAGGTCTGTGATTAGGGGCCTGTTGAGTGGTTACCAGCTTAACCCAGCCAGTGATGAATTGGCAGCGCTTACGCGGTGTGAATTGTTCATGACCTTTGTCTTATCTGCTTTGGATGACACAATAGGTATGTGTAGCAGAACCTCGGCGTTGCTGGTGACTATTCGCCTATTGGTCTGGCTGCGCCAGTGGGTGGCTGACACTGCGGCTAAGAAGTCACTTACAGGGCTACCCTTCTGGGGTATGCGGCTGTTTGGAGATAAATTGGATTCGGTAGCGAAAGGAGGAAAGCTACCACAATGCAAGAGGCAGCGTCGCTCCTTTCGGGGGGCAGGCTCCTTTAATCCTTCCTTTCATGGTGGCAGAGGAGCTGCCTGCTCTACTTTCAGAGGTGACTCTTGGGGCAGAGGCAGAGGACGCGCCCGTCCTGGACCTGCCTGGGGTTCCAAGCCCGCGGCCAAGCCAGCTCAGCAATGAGGGGGCGCCCTCACCCTTGCGGGTGGGGGGACGTCTGCGGCACTTCACCCTGGTCTGGGCCTGGGAGGTCACAGACAACTGGGCCTTGGAAGTGGTCTCTTCCGGGTACAAACTGGAGTTCGAGTACCGGCCTCCTCCTAGATTCCTCAGATCTCAGGTCCCCTCGGACCCCTGGGCTGCGCAGGGGCTCCGGTTGGCAGTGCAAAATATTGTGGACATGGAAGTCATATGTCCGGTGCCTCTCTCTGGGGGAGGCCGGGGCTATTATTCCAACCTTTTCGCTGTGCCCAAAAAGGATGGATCCATAAGACCCATTCTGGATTTGAAGCTTCTCAACAGGTTCATCAGAACCAAGAATTCTCAGCCATCTTCAGGGGGACTTCATGACGTCCATAGACATCAAGAATGCTTAACTTCATGTGCTGATCTTTCCAGCACACCAGAGTCCTGAGTGGAACAGGACAAGATTAGCAGTCTCACTGCGCAAGGAGGACATGCACATACGTGTGGGAAGCCATGTTTTAGATTTCTTAGGTTGGTGATGGGAGATCAGCATTTTTCAGTTTGTGGCCCTCCCGTTCAGGCTGACCTCGGCACCTAGGGTGTTCACTAAGGTGCTGGGGGGTGTAATGACCCTTATCAGAGCCCAGGGCATTCACATTGTGCCTTCTTCTGGACGACCTTCTCATTACGGCATCTCTCTCTCAGATAGGCGGAGATAGAAAATGGGACAGTGGTGACTAGGATGGAGAGGTTTGGATGGGTGATCAACCACCCCAAGTCCTCTCTCTCCCCTTCAAGGGAGTTTTCATTTCTGGGCATGAATCTGGATACCATTCATACCAGGGTGTTTTTGCCTTTGTCAAGGGTGCAGATGGTTCTGGACCTGATCCGTCTTCTTTTGTCCAAACCCGCGACCGTCTATCCGGCTAGGGATGAGGCTGGTGGGATTGATGGTGGCTTCATTCAAGCCAGTTCCCTTTGCTCATTTTCACATGAGATCGCTCCAGCTCCATCTTCTGTTGGCTTGGGACAGATACCTGCTGTCATTGGTTCAGTCGTTTCTGATGTCTTCTCTGGTTCGGCAGTCTCTTCAGTGGTGGCTGGAACCAAGGAATCTTCTGAGGGGCAGGTCTTTTCTGACCCCTTGTTGGGAGACGGTCACCAGGGATGCCCTTCGGTTGGTACTGTCACGCTTAACGCATCTCCTCCAGGGTTTACCAGTTCAGGTTCGATCAGGCAATCGGACTGCGGTCGCTTACATCAATCACCAAGGAGGGACTCGCAGCAGGAGTGCCCTCAGGGAAGTTTCTCTGATTCTTGCATGGGCGGAGAGCAATGTTCCTTGCATCTCAGCGGTGTACATTCCGGGAATGGAAAACATGGAGGCGGACTCCCTGAGCAGGGGATCATCTCGCCAAGGGGAATGGTCACTCAACCATAAGGTATCCCGGTCCCTCTGTCTCAAGTGGGGGATTCCGGAGGTGGATCTCTTTGCCTCACGTAACAATCACAAGCTTCCTGCATTTGTGTCTCTGTCTCAGGATCCTCTGGCCCTGGCAGTGGACGCCATGTCTCTTGCCTGGAGGGATCTGGGGTTTCTGTACCTGTTTACCTCCTTATCCACGGTAGGCAAGGTGCTGCGCAAGCTGTCCCAGAGGGTGCGCCAGCAATTCTGGTGGCCTCAAGGTGGCCAAGACAGGTGTGGTTCGCATACGTCATACGGATGGCGGTAGATTAGTTCAGGTTGCCCCTGTTTCCGGGTCTGATCAATTTACAAACACTGGCTTTGATGGCGTGGCTGCTGAAACCTCCATTCTAAAGGAGGAAGGTTTGTCTGATGCGGTGATTTAGACTCTTTTTAGAGCTAGGAAGAGATCTTCCTCTAACGTCTACTACAGGACTTGGCGGTCCTATATTGATTGGTGTGAGGCTAGGGCTTTGCCTTGCAGGGTGTTTTTCGATTCCTAGGATTTCGTTTTTTTCTTCAGCATGGCCTGGACCTGGGGTTCCAGCTTAGTACCTTGAAAGGGCAGGTCTCTGCTCTGGCGGTCTTCTTTCAAAGGTCCTTTGCTCTTCATCCTTTGGTTAAGACTTTCTTCCAGGGGGTCACTCATGTGCGACCCACTCGAAAGCCTTTGTTGCCTGTTTGGTATTCAAATTTGGTTCTGTCGGCCCTCCAGGGGCCTCCTTTTGAGCCGGTGCAGGATGTTGCACTTTCTATGCTCACACAAAGGGTTGCCTTTTTGGGACGTGTCTCTGGTTGGCGGATCTGTCCATTCCGGCCCTTTACTTTGAAAGACACCAGGACAAGGTGGTCTTTCGCTTTAAGTCAGATTTCCTTCCTAAGGTGGTTCTCCTTTCCTTGTGTCCTAAGCCTAGCAATGACAAGGAGAGGGTTCTGCACTCTTTGGATGTGGTTCATTGTGTGAAGTACTATTTGGTGGCTACTTCTCCCTTTCGTAGGATGGACGCCTTGTTCGTGGTGCCCTCCGGGCCCAGGAAGGGTTTGGCGCCCGCCAGGTCTACCATTAGTAATGGATACGTCAGGCCATTGTTGGGGCCTATACTGCCAAGGGGAGGGTTCTTCCTTTTCAGATCACTGCTCATTCTACTCGTGCTGTTGGGGCGTCCTGGGCTTTTCAGCACCAGGCTTCTGTTGAACAAGTTTGTAAGGCTGCTACTTGATCTTCTGTTCACACTTTTTCCAAGATTGATGTTCGGGCCTCAGCAGATGCTGTTTTTGGCCGCAAGGTTCTGCAAGCTGCAGTGGTTTAAATTTGTGCATTGTTGCCTTTTGGGATCCCCACCCATGATGGACAGTGCTATTGGATGTCCCATATGTCATGAATAGTGGAAGCGGGGTGTGTGACATACTTGGAATAATACCATTTTGTGATTACTCACCTGTAAAATTGGTATTATAAGTATGTCACACACCCCGCTTCATCCCGCCCTTATTGTATTCTGGATCCTCTATAGGGTGAACCTTGTTTTGGTTAATAGTTTTTTATTGGCTCTTCCTGGTCCCCTTACTGCTTTCCTACACTGGGGAATGTGTGGGAGGTCCCAGGTATTTATGGACCGGGAGGGGCTTCCTTTTTTTCTAGTCCTCTCTGTAAAAGTTCGCCCTCTACTGGACATAACCCATATGTCATTAATATTGGAAGCGGGGTGTGTGACATACTTATAATACCCATTTTACAGGTGAGTAATCACAAAATGTTATTGTTACATAGCAGGGGCATCCCAAATCTGTATTAAACAGGATCTTGCCCTGTTTTCACTGCATTCACTTGTAATGCAGCATCCAGTCTCCGTACTGTATCTTCTACCCTGTAAAACTTACGAAAACCCTTGGGTTTTACTCACCTGGGTTTTGGTTCCGCTTTACCAGGACCTACGTCCAAATTTGGGATGCCCCTACTGTGTGAAACCCTCAGGATCGCACCATGTTTCTATAGCAACGACTTGTAGTGTAACATCAAGTCTCTGCACTGTATGTTCTCCCCCGTCTGGGATGATGACGTTGTACGCCGCTACGGATAAGGACGACGCCATATAAATAAACGCTAATAACCTTGTGCTCCTCCCGTCAGGTTACTACTACGATCTGGACGATTCCTACGATGAGAGCGACGAGGAGGAAGTGCGGGCGCATCTCCGCCGGGTATCCGAGCAACCACCCCTCAAGCTGGACACCTCCTCCGAGGTAGGTCACATGACGGGGTTCACTTAGGGCATCCCAAATCGGGGGTTTCCCCCCGGACATAAGGAATTTAAAGAGGGAACAAAACCCGGGTCATTCACCCTCTGGGTTTGTCCCGGGTAGCAGCATGGCGCAGGATGCCCGACTATGTAAAGGCAGAGTGTTATCACCTCACTGCACATGTGCGGGCTCTCCTCCAATCAGCGTTTGAGGACATGCATATTAATGAGCAGCATAGAACACTGAATGGGAGGGGAGCATGCCTGCAGTGCCCACAACAGCTGTAATATAGGCCTGGAGCAGGAGCCACTGGAGGGTGGGCATGGGATGCGGGGTTGCTGGGGGTTTCACTTATCGGGATGCCCTTAGATGGATAGATATACATATAGATATACATATAGATGGATAGATATACATATAGATGGATATAGATGGATAGATATACATATAGATGGATAGATATACATATAGATGGATAGATATACATATAGATGGATAGATATACATATAGATGGATAGATATACATATAGATGGATAGATATACATATAGATGGATATAGATGGATAGATATACATATAGATGGATATAGATATACATATAGATATACAGATATTTATAGATAGATATAGATATACATATAGATTAGATATAGATATACATATAGATATAGATGGCTATAGATATACATAGAGATAGAGATACAACTATAGATAGATATATAGATATACATATAGATATATCTAGATATCTATATATAGATATATAGAGATATAGATATATAGAGATATATAGAGATATATAGAGATATATAGAGATATATAGAGATATATAGAGATATATAGAGATATATAGAGATATATAGAGATATATAGATTAGATAGAGATACAGATATACATATAGATGGCTATAGATATCTATAGCTATAGATGTACATATAGAGATACAGATATACATATAGATGGCTATAGATATCTATAGCTATAGATGTACATATAGAGATACAGATATACATATAGATGGCTATAGATATCTATAGCTATAGATGTACATATAGAGATACAGATATACATATAGATGGCTATAGATATCTATAGCTATAGATGTACATATAGAGATACAGATATACATATAGATGGCTATAGATATCTATAGCTATAGATGTACATATAGAGATACAGATATACATATAGATGGCTATAGATATCTATAGCTATAGATGTACATATAGAGATACAGATATACATATAGATGGCTATAGATATCTATAGCTATAGATGTACATATAGAGATACAGATATACATATAGATAGACAGATATAGAGATATAGATAAACATATAGATATAGATAGATATACATATAGATAGATATATAGATTAGATAGAGATATACATATAGATATAGATAGCTATAGAAATACATATAGATATAGATAGATATAGATATATAGATAGATATAGATACAGATATATAGATAGATATAGATACAGATATATAGATATACATAGATAGATATATTGATACACACATATAGATATATATAGCTGAGAAGTGTGTGCGATAGCGGTTTACACATGCGCTATTGGATCCAGGAGAAGGTGAGTATTACGGGGGGCCACAAAGTGAGGCATCCCAAATTTTGGATTCCCCGGCGGGGTAGAATCAGATTGCTTTTGGTCCACAGTCCTGCGCGCTCCTGTCCTCCAGTGTCACGGTTGCTGGCGTTGCGCTTCTCTCCCGGACTCGCTCTGTCTCCTAACAACAAGGGTCCCGCGTGACTGGAAGCCCCGCCCAATGTAAAAAGATGTGAGGATTTATGGGATGGAGCCAACGAATGGCAGGCCGTGCCTTTTTTTTTTTTTTTTTTGAATACTGCTTAAAACTGGATGGCACCAACCAATTGAGAATAAATGTGGTGCAGTGATCTGGATATAGCTCATGTGAATACTACAAATACAAGAAATGGGGATGCCCAAACTCCCCAGAGAGTCAGTTCCAGAGATTTATTACTGCACACACCCAATAAAAGGATAAAGAATGTTTGACTACCACAATATACAATACTCTAAGAAGACAATATTAAAATACATACAAGACTTACAATATCATGATCTGCCACAGGGGGCGCTGTTGTACCTGGCTGCCAATAGGACTAATCGTAAATATACACTGAATAAAACACGATGCTCCCAAACTTATATTAAAATGATCAATCGTAATTATAAACTAAAAGTGCATCAATAAATAGAGAACCCTCAATATTTCTTCAATACCAAAACACCATCATAGATAATATGCAAATAAAGACCAAATCGTGGGAAAAAAAGTTGTGCTACTTATCTTACTGAAAGTTATATAAATGTCCATTCCAGCAGAAGCGGCGAGTGTTTTAACTGTGTTTTTTCAACTGTGTTTTTTCGCCGCTGTTGCCGCTTTGTACTCCGCTCGCGGCGGCCGGCGCTATAACTTGAGGCGTTTGTTGTATTGCGATGGCGGTCACGTGAGCGCCGTTTTCGAGCACTTTGGGGGGGCGGGGCCGGGGATGACACGTATCGCGTGGTCCCCCCGCGACCCGCCCCTCGAGGTTCTTCTGCCGGCGCCATTTCGAGTCCGGGGCCCCTCTTCCTCCCTGGGCTGCGGCGTTGATCTTTCCTGTGTCGCTTTCTCCTGCGGCTGGTGGCTTGGTGATCCTTCGGTCTACTTGGTCCGTGAGTCCCCTTTGGGGGTTTTTGTTTCCTTGGGGCATGCGCTGTGGGATGCTTATGTGCATGTTACTTATGTCTTTCAGGCGGGACAACTCTGGGTTGTGGTTTCTCCAGGTTCTGCTCCCTTTCCCCCCTCATCTCCCCCTTACTGGCTTCCGGGGGCATCCCTTGGGGGGGGCATCCCAGGTGACTTTTTTATTAGCCCTTACCCTGTGCTGGCCTATTGCGCCTGTGTTAATCACCATATGGAGGCTTCTGGGGATAGCGTGCTCGGGGGTCCTTTGGAGCAATCCCGGCTGTGCGCCATGTGAGGGGTATCCCCTTTGAGTAACAGTGCCGTGCGCCCAAGGTATCATTGCGGCCCAGGCTGGGCTGCCCACTTCTCTTCCCAGTTCTGCGCCCCCTTCGGCATCGCCTACTCCCCCGCGTCTGCATTTAGCCCCCAGTGAGGGGGATACTAGCACAATCTGATCTGGCACTACGCGTGGCCAGCATTGAAAGGCAGCTCCCTCTTTGCTGAGGAGGATGAGGGAATTGATGCCTTTGGTGGCCGTTACTCCCTAGAGGAGGGGGAGCTTTTCCAGGACTCTGACTCCTCTGGGGACCAGCAGGAGGGGTACGACAGTGCCCGTCTCGGCTGGGGGAAGGGTCCCTCAGCAACAAGGTATTTCACTCCCTGTGTCACCGCTGGGGTCAGCCGGTCCCGCCACAATCGCAAGCTTCCCAGGTTTGTCTCCCTGTCACAGGACCCTCTGGCCTTCGCCACGGATGCGCTAGCAATGCCTTGGACGAAGTTTCGGCTTCTCTATGTGTTCCCTCCTTTTCCTCTGCTGGGCAGGGTGCTGCGCAAGATAGCCCAGGAGGGGGTACCAGCCATACTGGTGCCCCCCTGTTGCCCAAGGAGGGTGTGGTTCGCAGACGTCGTGCAGTTGGCAGTAGATCAGTACGTCTTGCCCAAGGATCCAGATCTTCTCACTCAGGGACAGCTGCGCCATCCCAATTTACAAACGCTGGCTTTAACGGCTTGGCTGCTGAAACCTCCATCTTGATGGATAAGGGGTTGCCGGCTTCTGTTGTTGATACCATGATTAGGGCTAGGAAGAAGTCCTTGTCCTTTATCTACTACAGGGTCTGGCATGCTTACATTGCCTGGTGTGAGTCAAGTCTCTTTCTTGTCGGGTGTTTTCTATCTCCAGGATTCTGGAATTTTTACAACATGGTTTGGTTTCGGGCCTTCAACTTAGTACCCTCTAGGGTCAGGTGTCAGCTCTGGCTATTTTTTTCCAAAGATCCTTTGCCAATCACTGGTTGGTTACAACTTTTTTCCAGGGAGTTACTCATGTGCGTCCGCCACGTAAGCCTATGCTACCAGTTTGGGACTTGAATCTGGTGTTGTCTGTTCTGCAGCGTCCTCCCTTTGAGCCTATCCGTGGGGCTGCGTTGCCCCTTCTGACGCTTAAGGTGGCCTTTTTGGTGGCTATTTCTTCGGTCAGGTGAGTTTCTGAGCTGGCGGCGCTTTCCATTAAACCTCCTTATTTTGAGCGGCATCAGGACAAGGTGGTGTTTCGGCTTAAGCCGGATTTCTTGCCTAAGGTTGTGTCTGCTTTTCATCTCAATCAGGACATTGTTTTGCCTTCATTGTGTCCTAACCCTGCTAATTCCAAGGAGCGGACCCTTCATTCTCTGGATGTGGTCAGGGCTCTGAAGTTTTATTTGGTTGCTACTGAGCCTTTCAGGAAATCTGATGCTCTTTTTGTTCTCACTTCTGGACCTAGAAAGGGTTTGCCTCCGGCTAAGTCTACTATTAGCAAGTGGATCCGTCAGGCGGTGGAGCAGGCCTACTCTGCCAGGGGGAAGGTTTCTCCTTTTAGGATTACTGCTCATTCCACTCGTGCTGTTGGTGCCTCTTGGGCTTTTCAGCACCAAGCTTCTGTTGAACAAGTTTGTAAGGCCGCAACTTGGTCTTCTGTTCATACTTTTGATGTTAGGGCCTCAGCTGATGCTGCTTTTGGCCGCAAGGTACTTCAGGTGGTGGTGGTTTGAACTGCCTGCCGTTACTCTTTGGGGATCCCACCCTACCTTATGGACACTGCTGTTGGACGTCCCATACGTAAGGACTTGAAGCAGGCTGTGCCATGCAATAGGAAAAAGATAATTCTGTGAGTGCTCACCTGTAGAATTGCTTTTACTATGCATGGCACGGCCTGCTTCACCCCACCCTTGTTATCGTTATTCTTGGTTGCCTCTTTATGGTGATGGTTCCAAGTTAATTATGGGGGTTTTTACCTTTATTATCTCCCGGCTTCTTGTATATAACTGCTTGTCAACGCTGGAGAGGTCTATTGGTGATCCTGTTTTTATATGGTACCGGGAGGAGCCACAACTCTTCTGCAGTACACTGCGCCACCTTGTGGCGGAATATCCCATACCTAAGGACTTCTTGAAGCAGGCCGTACCATGCATAAAAGCAATTCTACAGGTGAGTACTCACAGAATTGTCTTCTCAAGGCAGAGTGTCGACTCAGGCCTTTTTTTTTTGTTAAGTCTGGACAGAGTCGGGTCAGCAGAGTTTTGGTCTGCTTTAGAGTTTATTAAAGGGCCGGATTACAGGATGCCCTCGGGATGCCCCTCTGTGTAAAACTAGTCCCCCATCTATTCAGCCTTCGGGAATCGATCCCAATGGCGCCATCCCCGGAGCTCGTCTAGGGACAGGGGTGTGGCCAGTGGGAGGAGTCTATTCAGAAATCCTTGCCTGGAACAGGGACTTTAAAGCAGACCAAAGCTCTTCGGACACGGTTTACAGGATGGCCTTGGGATGCCCCTCTGTGTAAAACTAGTCCCCCATCAGCCTTAGGGAATCAATCCCAATTGCGGCATCCCTGGAACTCGTCTAGTGACGGGGGAGTGGCTGGTGGGAGGAGTCTATTCAGAAATCCTTGCCTGGAACAGGGACTTTAAAGCAGACCAAAACTCCTCGGACACGGTTTACAGGATGGCCCCGGGATGCCCCTCTGTGTAAAGCTAGTCCCCCATCTATTCAGCCATAGGGAATCGATCCCAACGGTGGCATCCCCGGAGCTCGTCTAGCGGCCGCCGCAGTTCACAGGGGTGTGGCTGGTGGGAGGAGTCCATTCAGAAATCCCGGCGGTGAGTTCTGATTGGACGAGAGCCTGGGGGGCGTGTCAAAGCGATCGCTCGGCCTCTAAACTTCTTGGTGTTTTTTTTTTTCTCTCTCCCGTAGAAGTTGGAGTTCCTGCAGATCTTCGGCCTGACCACCCAGCAGGAGAAAGAGCGCCTCCTGCAGGAGAAGCGGAGGAAGCGCCGGCGGTTACTGCGGGAGCGGAGCCAGTCTCCGCCCACAATACAGAGCAAGCGCCAGACGCCGTCGCCTCCCTCTCCGCTCTCCACCAGGTTCAGCCCGGACGAGCTCAACGCCAGCCCCAACCTGGAGGAGAAGAAGAAGTTCCTCACGTTCTTCGACCTGTCGCACGTCAGCGCCGAGCGGAGGAGGGGTGAGGGGGGCGGAGTCTCTTATTTTTACGCTTTCCTCTGATTGGTTGACGCTTTGTAACGCTTTGTGCCTTTGTTTCGGCAGATAAGGAGAAGCTCGTGGAGATGCTCGAAGCCATTAAGCAGAAAAACGCCGCGCCAGAGCCGGCCAATGAGCCGATGCCAACGCCGTGCAGGAGCAGCCCGCCCCCTCCCGCCGGTAAGACGCCCCGAGGGGGAGGGTCTATTTAAACCCGAGGAGGCTCCTCCCCTTTACTCTGTTTCCCCACCAAAATATAGGCCCAGTTACCTTAATTCCCAGACCTGTTCTAAATATAGCAACATGGAATCTACACGCTGCTATATTTAGGCAGGGTCAGGGAAATAAGGTGAGGGGGCCTATATTTAGGTGGGGTCAGGGAAATAAGGTGAGGGGGCCTATATTTAGGTAGGGTCAGGGAACTGGTGCCTATATTTGGGTAGGGTCAGGGAATTGGTGCCTATATTTGGGTAGGGTCGGGGAATTGGTGCCTATATTTGGGTAGGGTCAGGGAATTGGGGTAAGGGGCCTATATTTAGGTGGGGTCAGGGAATTGGGGGTAAGGGGCCTATATTTAGGCGGGATCAGGGAATTGGGGTAAGGGGCCTATATTTTGGTGGGGTAGGGAGTTGGGGTAAGGGGCCTATATTTAGGTGGGGTCAGGGAATTGGGGTAAGGGGCCTATATTTAGGTGGGGTCAGGGAATTGGGGGTAAGGGGCCTATATTTGGGTAGGGTCAGGGAATTGGTGCCTATATTTGGGTAGGGTCAGGGAATTGGTGCCTATATTTGGGTAGGGTCAGGGAATTGGGGGTAAGGGGCCTATATTTAGGTGGGGTCAGGGAATTGGGGTACGGGGCCTATATTTAGGTGGGGTCAGGGAATTGGGGTACGGGGCCTATATTCAGGCAGGATCAGGGAATTGGGGTAAGGGGCCTATATTTAGGTGGGGTCAGGGAATTGGGGGTAAGGGGCCTATATTTAGGTGGGGTCAGGGAATTGGGGGTAAGGGGCCTATATTTAGGTGGGGACAGGGAATTGGGTACGGGGCCTATATTTAGGCGGGATCAGGGAATTGGGGTAAGGGGCCTATATTTAGGTGGGGTCAGGGAATTGGGGGTAAGGGGCCTATATTTAGGTGGGGTCAGGGAATTGGGGGTAAGGGGCCTATATTTAGGTGGGGTCAGGGAATTGGGGTACGGGGCCTATATTTAGGCGGGATCAGGGAATTGGGGTAAGGGGCCTATATTTAGGTGGGGTCAGGGAATTGGGGGTAAGGGGCCTATATTTAGGTGGGGTCAGGGAATTGGGGTAAGGTGCCTATATTTAGGCAGGATCAGGGAATTGGGGTAAGGGGCCTATATTTAGGTGGGGTCAGGGAATTGGGGGTACGGGGCCTATATTTAGGTGGGGTCAGGGAATTGGGGTACGGGGCCTATATTTAGGCAGGATCAGGGAATTGGGGTAAGGGGCCTATATTTAGGTGGGGTCAGGGAATTGGGGGTAAGGGGCCTATATTTAGGTGGGGTCAGGGAATTGGGGGTAAGGGGCCTATATTTAGGTGGGGTCAGGGAATTGGGGTACGGGGCCTATATTTAGGCGGGATCAGGGAATTGGGGTAAGGGGCCTATATTTAGGTGGGGTCAGGGAATTGGGGGTAAGGGGCCTATATTTAGGTGGGGTCAGGGAATTGGGGGTAAGGGGCCTATATTTAGGTGGGGTCAGGGAATTGGGGTACGGGGCCTATATTTAGGCGGGATCAGGGAATTGGGGTAAGGGGCCTATATTTAGGTGGGGTCAGGGAATTGGGGGTAAGGGGCCTATATTTAGGTGGGGTCAGGGAATTGGGGTAAGGTGCCTATATTTGGGTAGGGTCAGGGAATTGGGGTAAGGGGCCTATATTTAGGTGGGGTCAGGGAATTAGGGTAAGGGGGCCTATATTTTGGTGGGGTCAGGGAGTTGGAGTAAGGGGCCTATATTTTGGTGGGGTAGGGAATTGGGGTAAGGGGCCTATATTTAGATGAAGTCCAGGAAATGGGGTAAATTGGCCAATATTTAGGCGGGGTCAAGGAAATGGGGTAAGTGGGCCTATGTTTAGATGAGCTCAGAGTAATGGAGTAAGGGGGCTTATATTTAGGCGGGGTCAGGGAAATGGGGTAAGGGTGTCTATATTTAGAAGGGAGTAAGAGGGTCTATATTTAGATGATATCAGGGAAGTGGGGTGAGTTGGCCTATATTTAAATGAGGTAAAGGAAATGGGGGTAACGGGCCCTATATTTAGGCTGTGTGACTGATATGGGGTAAGGGGCTTATATTTAGGTGGGTTCAGTGAAATAGGGTAAGTGGGGGGGGGGGCTATATTTAGATGACGTCCAGGAAATGGGACAAGGAAATTGGGTAAGTGGGACATCAGGGAAATTGGGTGAGGGGCCCATATTTTGTTGACGTCAGGGCAAGGGGGCCTATATTTTGTCGGGGTCGGGGATATGGGTTAAAGGGGCCTATAAAGATGATGCCATGGAAATGGTGCAAGAGGCCTATATTTAGATGCCGTAAGGGGGAGGGGCCTATGTTTAGATGCCGTATGGGGGAGGGGCCTATGTTTAGATGCCGTAAGGGGCCTATATCTTCCCTTGGCATGGCACGGCCTTACGTCTGGGTCATTCCGCCACAAGGTGGCGCAGTGCACTGCAGAAGAGTTGTGGCTCCTCCCGGTACCATATAAAAACGGAATCACCATAGACTTATCCAGTGTTTCCTCTGCAGTGATATGAAGTTAGAAGATGGCTCTCTCTCTTGCGCAGGTGAGCGGGGCAACCAAGCCTGCGGCCCTGCAAGTCTATTTCCATCTGTTTCTGGACCCTCTGTTCCTCCCAGCCTCGGCTGACAGATCGGGTGAGGGTAGAGGAGCACTAGGGTCAGGTGTTCAAGGAGTGCTGCTCCAAGCTGCAGACCCTGTTCCACAAAGGGGAGCCGGCTTTATGGTGAGCCTGTCAGGGCTGTCCTAACTTCTGAGGGGGTGAGTGTGTTTGGGGACTGTTCACTCGTTCTGGCGTTGTGGTGTCTCCCCCCTGGCCTGGGCTCTCGCCGCTGCTCGCTTGCGTGTGGCCAGCATTGAGAGGCAGCTTGCCAGGCCTGTTCCACGTAAGGCCTCTGGCAAGAAGCAGCACCTGGATCCTGCACCCTCCCTCTTTCCTGAGGAGGATGAGGAACCTGATGCTTTTGTTGGCCTTTACCCCCTAGAGGAGGGGGGACTCTTTCAGGACTCTGACTCCTCTGGGGACCAGCAGGAGGGTTACGGCAGTGACCCTGGGTCTGCGTCTAGGGAGGACTCATGGTTCCCTGAGGACAGTGATAACCTGTTGGCTCACATTTTTGAAGTTTTGCACATTGTCCCCCCTGAGGTGGCTAACAGGAAGCAGGGTGAGCTCTTTCGTCCTGATAAACAGCGCCTGGAGTTCCCTGAGCAGAGCCATTTCACTAATATGGTGCTCAAGGAGTGGGAACGTCCTAGTAGATTGCCCGCGGTGCCCAAGGGGTGGGATAGAAGGTATCCCTTTCCTGCCGACTTGGTCAAGCGATGGTCGTGTCCCCCTGAGGTGGACGCTCCCGTGCTCGGGCTGTCCAACACCTCGGTCATGCCTTCCCCTGACACTGCGGGACAGCGAGGACCGGCTCATGGATCAGCTGGCCTGCCATGCTTTTGTGTGTGTGGGGGCTGGGCTGCGTCTGGTCTGCGCTGCTGCCATTACAGCTATTGCCCTTAAAAGACAGCTCAAGAGTCTCCTGGCACGGCTACGGCTGGCAACGGGGGAGGATTATAGGTCCCTTTTGCTTTGCACTGATTTTGTTGCCTTTGTCCTTACTGCAATGGATGATGCGGTACGGATGTGTAGTAGGACCTCTGCCCTTTTGGTGGCTATGCGCCGCTCTGTTTGGCTGCGTCAGTGGGCGGCTGATACTGCCGCTAAGAAGGCTCTCACTGGGCTCCCCTTTACGGGGCTGCGACTCTTTGGTGAGCATCTGGATGTTTTAGCCAAGGTTGGCAGGCTACCTCAGCGTAGGAGGCAGCCTCGGCCCTTTCAGGGGTCCTCCTCTTCCCTCCCCTCTTTTCGTGCTTCCAGAGGAGGTCGTGGCTCCCTATTCTCGGGTACACGCATGGATTCTTGGGGCCGTGGCAGATCCCGTGGCCGTCCCGGTCTATCATGGGGCCCCAAGCCCAAACCTTCTCCCAAGCCCCCTCAGGTATGAGGAGGCGCCCTCACCCATCCGGGTGGGGGGGCAGCTTCGGCTCTTTGCTCACGTCTGGAGGCTACATGTCTCAGACCGGTGGATTCAGGAGGTGGTGTCCTCCGGTTACAAGATAGTTTGCAGCCTTGCCGCCCCCCAGATTGATCAGATCCCAGATGCCTCACAACCCTCTGTCAGCTCAGGCTTTGCGCCTTGCGGTTCAACGTCTTTTGGAGTCAGGAGTCATTTGCCTGGTGCCTTCCCAGGAACGGGGGCGAGGGTTCTACTCCAATCTGTTAACGGTCCCTAAAAAGGACGGGTCCCTGAGGCCCATCCTGGACTTGAAGGGTCTCAACAAGTTTGTCAGGTTCAAGCATTTTCGCATGGAGACTCTACGCTCGGCGGTCAGTACCCTGCGCTCGGGCAACTTCATGACCTCAGTGGACATCAAGGATGCTTACCTTCACGTGCCAATCTTTCCAGGTCATCAGAGATTTCTCAGGGTCGCTCTAGAGGATCAGCATTACCAGTTTGTGGCCTTACCGTTCGGTATCACCTCGGCCCCTCGGGTGTTCACCAAGGTGCTGGCAGGTGTAATGGCTTTGCTGCGGAATCAGGGCATTCGCATCCTCCCTTACCTGGACGACATTCTGATTGCGTCTCAATTTCTTCATCAGGCCGAGAAAGATACTCAGGGGCTGACCTCCACTCTCGAGTCCTTCGGCTGGGTGATCAACTATCCTAAGTCTTCACTGTCTCCGTCTTTGGTGAGGTCCTTTCTGGGCATGACTCTGGATACCTCTCAGGTCAAGGTATTCCTACCTCAGCAGAAGGTGGAGGGCCTGCAGAAGCAGGCACGGACTCTGCTCTTGTGTCCCCATCCCTCCATCCGGCAGAGGATGCAGTAAGTGGGTCTGATGGTGTCCTGCTTCGAGGCGGTCCCTTTTGCTCAGTTTCACATGAGATCTCTTCAGTTGCACCTCTTGTCAGTTTGGGATCGGGACCCTGTGTCCCTGGATCAGAAATTAGTGATGTCCCCCCTGGCCAGACAGTCCCTCTCGTGGTGGCTGGACTCGGGGAACCTTCTAGTGGGCAGGACTTTTCTGCCCCCATGCTGGGAGACTGTCACCACAGATGCCAGTCTGACCGGTTGGGGGGCTTTTGGAAGTCTCTGAAGTTCCAGGGTCGGTGGGGCCCCCAGGAGGCCCATGCTCCCATCAATGTACTGGAACTGAGGGCGATCAGGTTGGTTCTGTCTCATCTGACCACACACCTTCGGGGTCAGGCTGTTCAGATCCGCTCAGACAACCAGACGGCGGTTGCCTACATCAATTATCAGGAGCAAGCGAAGTGTCCCTGATACTGTCTTAGGCGGAAGAGAATGTCCCCTGCATCTCGGCGGTTTAAATTACAGGGGGGGGGGGGGAACTTGAGGCGGACTCCCTGAGCAGGGGAACGTCTCGGCTGGGGGAATGGTCCCTCAGCAATGAGGTATTTCACTCCCTGTGTCACTGCTGGGGTCAGCCGGATGTTGACCTGTTTGCGTCCCGACACAATCACAAGATTCCAAGATTTGTCTCTGTCACAGGACCCGCTGGCCTTCGCCACGGATGCTCTAGCAATGCCTTGGACGGAGTTTCGGCTTCTCTATGTGTTCCCTCCTTTTCCTCTGCTGGGCAGGGTGCTGTGCAAGATAGCCCAGGAAGGGGTACCAGCCATTCTGGTGGCCCCCTGTTGGCCGAGGAGGGTGTGGTTCGCAGACGTCGTGCAGTTGGCAATAGATCAGTATGCCCTGCCCAAGGATCCAGATCTGCTCACTCAGGGACAACTACGCCATCCCAATTTACAAACGCTGGCTTTAACGGCTTGGCTGCTGAAACCTCCATCTTGAGGGATAAGGGGTTGCCGGCTTCTGTTGTTACCATGATTAGGGCTAGGAAGAAGTCTTTGTCCTTTATCTACTACAGGATCTGGCATGCTTTACATTGCCTGGTGTGAGTCCAAGTCTCTTCCCTGTCGGGTGTTTTCTATCTCCAGGATTCTGGAATTTTTGCAACATGGTTTCGTGCCTTCAACTCAGTACCCTCAAGGGACAGGTGTCAGCTCTTTTTTCCAGGGAGTTACTCATGTGCGTCCGCCACGTAAGCCTATGCTACCTATTTGGGACTTGAATCTGGTGTTGTCTGCTCTGCAGGGTCCCCCCTTTGAGCCTATCCATGGGGCTGCCTTGCCCATTCTGACTCTTAAGGTGGCCTTTTTGGTGGCCATTACTTCTGTCAGGCGAGTTTCTGAGCTGGTGGCGCTTTCCATCAAACCTCCTTATTTTGAGAGACATCAGGATAAGGTGGTGTTTCGGCTTAAGCCGGATTTCTTGCCTAAGGTTGTGTCTGCTTTTCATCTTAATCAGGACATTGTTTTGCCTTCATTGTGTCCTAATCCTGCTAATTCCAAGGAGCGGACCCTTCATTCTCTGGATGTGGTCAGGGCTCTGAAGTTTTATTTGGTTGCTACCAAGTCTTTCAGGAAATCTGACGCTCTTTTTTCCGTCTGGCGGTGGTACAAGCCTATTCTGCTAAGGGGAAGGAACCTCCTTTTAGGATTACTGCTCATTCCACTCGTGCTATTGGTGCCTCTTGGGCCTTTCAGCACCAAGCTTCTGTTGAACAAGTTTGTAAGGCCGCAACTTGGTCTTCTGTGAGTACTCACCTGTAGAATTGCTTTTACTATGCATGGCACGGCCTGCTTCATCCCACCCTTGTTATCGTTGTTCTTGGTTGCCTCTGTATGGTGATTGTTCCAAGTTAGTTGGGGTTATTCTTGGTGTGCCACACACCCTGCTTCACTTTAAAATATTCTTCACTTATTGGGTTAACTCACCGCCAGGTGACGTAGTGCAGAGAGGAAGTCTTGTAACGAGCCCCCTTCCGGCCTATATATACCTGGTACCTCCCTTCAATCACCAGTATTTTTCTCTCTGCTTGACGACAAGACAGAAGATTGAAATCTCCTGCTTACAGGTAGCCGGGGTCTTACCCCGGCACCCCCTTTTGGTCTATTTCTGCCCGGTTTTGATTGTTTATACCTTGATGGTGGAATGGAAGCCTCCCAGCCTAGGCTGCTCACTGGGCAATCGGTAGACGGCACTATTGGTGCCTAGGAGCTTATCTCCTCCGCTCGACCCCCTCTTTTGGGGGCAATGCGGCTATCCGGCATGGTGATCCGGAAATGGGATGCCCCTGTCCCGAGGGTCCCCTTAGCCCCTTACTCTCCCGTTACGGTCCCTTCTCCCTTCACTATGGGGGGGGGGTAGAGGGTTGTGTATTATGTATGTGTTTTCACTGTATTACTTATCATAAACATATGTGTGTTAACTTTATGCATAGAACAGACTGCACAGCATGGGTGCACTCAGTCTGATATTCTTCTTGGAGCTCCTCGGGCAGGTCCTTTTATTAACAGTGTGGCCAGTGTTTTGGTCAGCTTTAGGGGGGCGGCTGGGGCGGACCGCGCTGGGCAGGTTGGCTTGCCGCCTGAGTTCCTCAGCCCCCTCCCGCCTCCCCCCCTCCCCCGCTGGTCTCCGTGCGGCAGCTGGTGTGGCTGCGCTTGTGCCTTCTCCTCCCCCCTCCTCCGCCGCCTTCCTTGTGTGATGTTGAAGCGGCTCAGCTGGTTGTAATCCCTGAATGAATTGGCCGCGCTGACCGGGCTTAAGGGGGCGGTTCCCCGTGACGCGGTGACGGGGGCGTGGCGCTGACGGTAGCGTCGTACGGTGGCCCCAGCCTCACTTCCTTCCTTTCTGGGTAAAAGGAGGTCACGTGGGGGGGGGGGGGGGGGGGCGCGCTGCAGCACATGGTTTTGTTTACTTTTGTGGCTGCTGGCTGCTGCATCGTCCCTCCGGTTCTGCGCTCGGCCTTGTCAGGTAAGCGGCCCCACTCTGGTGGGGCCGAGAGTGGGATTTTATGTCTGTATTTTATAAATATGGGGGCGAGTTTTTTAAGGAGGCATTATTATTATTATTATTATTGTGCTCTTTTAAAGGCACCTTCGTGCCATGCATAAGATATGTTTTGATGTGTTACACTCATATGGGGATATGATGGTTTGTTTTCCTTTCCTTTCAGATCCTGGGATCCCTGATTATAGCGGCCCTCCGGCTCTATGTTGCCTGGCTAGTCTTTCTTTTTAAAGAAAAGAAAATTGGGATATTTTTATATTATAAGATATACACATATAATATATTTATATACTTATATATATATATTTAGATTATTAAGGGGGACCTTCCTTTTTAAAAAAAAAAAGAAACAACCCTCCCTTCCGGGACATTTACAATAAGGGGGCATCCCGGGTTGGCTTATGCCTTAAAGCCCAAATAATTGCGATACCATAAATCACCATATGGAGGCTTCCGTTATTGCCGGAAACGACTCTTCTGAGCCGTCCAGGGGGTGCGTAAGATGTGGGGCTTCGCTCCCAGCTGATGATGTCTTTATTTGCATTCCTTGTGCAAAGCAGAGCATTGCGCGTCAGTCTGTTGATCCGGCTGCTGGCCCGTCGCAACTTCCATCATCTCCTGCCTCTCCCTCCCTGTTCCGGACCCCGCATGACACTGTCAAAAGTGGGGATTCGCAATCCGAGGTGGCGGCAAGGTTGGCCAGCCTCCGGAAAGTATTGCCCGTTAAAGCAGGGTTGAAGGCCTCTGCAAAACGGAAGCGCCTGGCTCCGGTACCTTCGGCTCCACAGGACGAGTTATGTGAGCCTGTGGAATGGTCCGATGGCTCCCCGGACGAGGAAGAATTCCTCTTGGAGTCAGATGAGCCTGCAGATCATCTTGAGGCTGATGCGATTGGCGATTGGTCGGCGGGGGTTGCCCTTGACACCCCCTCCATTCTGGCTCAAATGTTTGAAATTTTGAATTTAGATCCGCCTGAGGCTGTCACCCTGCCAAGGGGCCAGTTGTTTAAAGAGCCTCAGCCGTGTTGGGTTTTTCCCAGACAGCACCACTTTGAGAGGGTGGTCCTTAAGGAATGGGAACATCCCACGCGGTTATCTGGAATCCCTTCCAGTTGGGAAAAGCGTTATCCCTTTCCGCCAGAATTGGTGAAACTTTGGTCCGTCCCTCCTGACGTCGATACCCCAGTGCTAGGGCTCTCCAGCACGGCTATGGTACAGTCTGCTGAGACCACTGTCCCTAAAGATGGGGAGGATCGTCGGATTGACCAGTATGCTCGCCATGGTTTTATTTATGCTGGGTCAACGATGCGCCCGGTGTGCGCTTCGGCCCTTCTTCTATTGGCGGTCAGATCTGTAATCCAGGGGCTATACGAGGATCTCAATCCCGCTTGTAAAGAGTTTACTGCGCTTAAGCAGTGTGAATCTTTTGTGTCCTATGTTCTATCCGCTCAGGACGATGCGCTGGCTATGAGTAGCAAGACAGCGGCAATGCTGGTGGCTATTCGTCGGTCAGTATGGCTGCGACAGTGGGCGGCGGACTCAGCTTCTAAAAAGGTGCTCACAGCTCTCCCCTTTTTGGGGTTGCGTCTGTTTGGGGAGAAAATTGATTCAGTCGCAAAGGGTGGTAAGATGCCACAACGCAAGAGGCCTCGTCGTCCCTTTAGGGGGGCAGGTTCTGGTAGGCCTTCCTTTCGAGGATACAGAGCAGGTAGGGGGGCTTCCTTTCCCTCTACCAGTCGTACAGGTTGGACTCGGGGGAGGGGCCGTGGCCGTCCCGCTCAGTCCTGGGGCTCCAAGCCCAAACCTGCTGGTAAGCCCGCTCAGCAATGAGGGGCTGCCCTCACCCGTGCGGGTGGGGGGACGATTACGACACTTCTCCCAGGTTTGGAACCGGGAAGTTCCGGACAGATGGATCCAGGAGATAGTGTCGTCCGGTTACAAGCTGGAATTCGAGTCTCGCCCTCCTTCACGGTTCTTTCGGTCTCGGGTGCCCATCGATCCTTTGGCCGCACAGGGGCTCCTGGCGTCGGTAAAGAATCTGCTAGAGATGGCGGTCATCCGGCCGGTACCGCGCTTAGAGATGGGCCTCGGTTTCTACTCCAATCTGTTCGCAGTCCCCAAGAAAGATGAGTCAGTTCGTCCCGTCTTGGACCTGAAGTTACTTAACAGGTTCATCCGGTTTCGGAAGTTTCGCATGGAAACCTTGCGTACTGCCGTCAGCTCTCTTCGGCAAGGGGACTTCATGACGTCCATAGACATCAAGGATTCTTACCTTCATGTTCCCATCTGCCACGCTCATCAACGTTTTCTTCGATTCGTGATGAAGGATCAGCATTATCAATTCGTGGCACTTCCGTTTGGCCTTACCTCAGCTCCAAGAGTGTTCACCAAGGTGCTGGCAGGGGTCATGGCCATTTTCAGATCTCGGGGCATTCGTGTCGTACCTTATTTGGACGACCTTCTCATCATGGCTCCGTCGCTCAATCAATCGGAGACAGATACCAGCATGGTGGTCTCCACGCTGGAAAGCTTTGGTTGGGTGATCAACTTCCCCAAGTCCTCCCTCGCTCCGGCCAGGGTGGTGTCTTTTCTGGGGATGCAGTTGGACTCTCATCAGCACAGAGTGTTTCTTCCCCAGTCCAAGATTCATCTGATTCAGGAGTTGGCTCGGGTCCTACTCTCCAATCCTCGGCCGTCCATCCGTCTGGGGATGAGGCTGGTAGGGTTGATGGTTGCCTCCTTCGAGGCAGTTCCTTTTGCTCAATTCCACACGAGGACGCTTCAGCTTTATCTGTTGGCGTCTTGGGACCGGCAGCCTCGGTCGCTGGATCAGCCCTTCCAGTTGTCCTCCCGGGTCCGGCAGTCCCTCCAGTGGTGGTTGGTCTCGACCAATCTCGTGAAGGGCAGGTCTTTCCTGACCCCCCTTTGGGAAATTGTCACCACGGACGCCAGTCTGTCGGGATGGGGCGGATTCTGGAAGGAGCTGCAGTTCCAGGGGCAATGGGGACCTCAAGAGGCCCACTTACCCATCAATATTCTGGAACTGAGAGCCATCCGTCGGGTGCTTGCTCTCCTGACTCAGCACGTTCTGGGCCTTCCGGTCCAGGTGCGTTCAGACAATCGAACAGCGGTTGCTTACATCAATCATCAGGGAGGGACTCGCAGCCTGAGTGCTCTCAGGGAGGTGTCCCTGATCCTGACCTGGGCAGAGGCCCATGTTCCTTGTCTCTCGGCGGTACACATTCCAGGAGTGGAGAACCAGGAAGCGGACCGGTTGAGCAGGGGCTCTCCCCGTCTGGGAGAATGGGCTCTCCATCCTCGGGTGTTTCGCTCACTGTGTCTCCGATGGGGGACACCGGAGGTGGACCTGTTTGCCTCTCGTCACAATCGCAGGCTCCCGAACTTCGTGTCGCTCTCCCAGGATCCTCTGGCTCTGGCAGTGGACGCCATGTCCCTGAGCTGGGTGGATCTGGGATTTCTATACCTGTTTCCTCCGATACCCATGCTAGGCAGGGTGCTTCGGAAGTTGGCTCTGGAAAGGGTGTCCGCCGTTCTCGTGGCCCCAAGGTGGCCAAGGCGAGTGTGGTTCGCAGACATCGTTCGGCTGGCAGTGGACCAGGTCGTTCTGCCTCTTCGGCCCGATCTGCTCACTCAGGGTCGATTGTGTTACCCCAATTTACCAGCGCTAGGTTTGACGGCCTGGCTGCTGAAACCTCCATCCTGAAGGAGGAGGGTCTTTCTGATTCAGTCGTTAAGACTCTGATCAGTGCTCGGAAGAGGTCTTCTTCTATCATCTACTATAGGACTTGGAAAGCCTATATTGCTTGGTGCGAGATAAGATCTTTTCCTTGTAGGGTCTTTTCGGTCTCCAGGATTCTGGAGTTTTTACAATCAGGGCTGGACTCTGGTCTTCAGCTTAGTACGTTGAAAGGGCAAGTTTCTGCCTTATCTATCTTTTTTCAGAAGCGTGTTGCGCTTAAGCCTTTAGTTAAAACTTTTTTCCAGGGGGTTACGCATGTGCGGCCTCCCAGGAAACCATTACTCCCGGTTTGGGATTTGAATTTGGTTCTTTCTGCTCTTCAGGCTCCTCCTTTTGAGCCTTTGCAAGATATTGCTTTGTCTACCCTGACTCAGAAGATTGTCTTCTTGGTAGCTATCACTTCGGTCCGGCGTGTCTCAGAGTTGGCGGCCTTGACTATCCAGGCGCCTTACTTTGAGAGGCATCAGGATAAAGTGGTCTTTCGGTTCAAGCCAGACTTTCTTCCCAAGGTTGTTTCTGCTTTTCATTTGAACCAAGACATTGTTCTTCCCTCCTTATGTCCTAATCCTAAGAATGACAAAGAGAGGGTGTTGCATTGTTTGGATGTAGTACGCTGTGTTAAGTACTACTTGATTATCACGTCTCCTTTTCGTAGAACGGATTCCTTTTTTGTTGTGCCCCATGGGCCTAAGAAGGGTTTGGCACCAGCCAAATCTGCCATTAGCAAGTGGATACGTCAGGCCGTTACTGCGGCCTATTCTGCTAAGGGGAAAGTTCCCCCTTTTCGTATCACTGCTCATTCTACTCGCGCCATTGGGGCGTCTTGGGCTTTTCAGCACCAAGCTTCTGTTGAACAAGTTTGTAAGGCCGCCACTTGGTCTTCTGTTCATACTTTTTCTAAGTTTTACAAAGTTGATGTGCGAGCCTCAGCGGATGCTGTTTTTGGCCGCAAAGTTCTGCAGACTGCAGTCATTTAAGTTATGCTTCACCTGGCCTTGAGTTGCCCAGCCCTTGTGGACACTGCTTTTGGATGTCCCAATAAGTGAAGAATATTTTAAAGTGAAGCGGGGTGTGTGGCACACCAAGAATAATACCATTTTGTGAGTACTCACCTGAAAAATGGATATTGTTTGTGTGCCACACACCCCGCTTCACTCCCACCCTTTTCGGTATTTCCGAAGCCTTTATATGGTGAAGCTTTTATTTATATCAAATTGAATTTGAGGTTACCGGTGGAATGCTGGTACCTTGTCTTTCTGCTTTTTAATATACTGGTGATTGAAGGGAGGTACCAGGTATATATAGGCCGGAAGGGGGCTCGTTACAAGACTTCCTCTCTGCACTACGTCACCTGGCGGTGAGTTAACCCAATAAGTGAAGAATATTTTAAAGTGAAGCGGGGTGTGTGGCACACCAACAATATGCATTTTTCAGGTGAGTACTCACAAAATGGTATTTTCTTGTTACTTTTATTATCTCCCGGTTTCTTGAATAACTGCTTGTCAACACTGGATAAGTCTATGGTGATTCCGTTTTTATATGGTACCGGGAGGAGCCACAATCTTCTGCAGTGCACTGCGCCACCTTGTGGCGGAATACCCAGATGTAATGTGAAGCAGGCCGTGCCATGCATGGCAAAAGCAATTCTACAGGTGAGTACTCACAGAATTGTCTTTTAAATGCTGTAAGGGGGAGGAGCCTATATTTAGATGACGCAAGGGGGAGGGGACTATATTTAGAGGAGGTCAGGGAAATGGGTTAAAGGGGACCCAGCTCAAAACTGTGCAAGCATACTCCCCCCCCCCCCCCCCCCCCCCCCCCCCACAATGCCTTGCTTGACAACCATTAAGGGGGCAGGTGGGTGCGCGCAGCTCCATACAGTGTGTTTTCAGGCTCATATAGGGTTTGGCCCCCCAAATGGGTTAAAGTGGAGCCGAACCCTAGGAGAGAATACAGGGTAACCTGGGGGTTGGGATGCCCCCAGTGGAAACTTTTAGTTATGGTCCACTTTGTTATTGGTGGTTTTTCTTTAGTTTTTAAGCTCCTTTTTTTTTTTTAATTTTTCAGGCCCCGCCCCCGAGGATCAGCCGCCCGCCCCAACCACCATTCAGCCTGACCCCCCAGCTCCAGCGGCTTCCACGTTATGCACTGCCCCTCCTGCACCCGACCCGATCAAGCCCCCGGAGCCCCTTCACCCAGATCAACCCAAACCCCCCGACTCTGCCCGGGTCCCCCCGCTGCCTCTTCCTGTCCCCGCCCCCGCCGTCATTGCGCCGAGCGTAGAGAAGCCGAGTGACTCCGCCCCCCCTGCCAAAAAGCCCCTGAGCATCCTGAACTTTGTACGGGGCCACCCGCCCAAGGACGCCCCTGCACCGCCGCCCGCCCAGAGCGTCAATGGGAGGAGCAAATCCTGGGAGCCCTTTATTGCCGAGGAATTCGCTCACCAGTTCCACGAGTCTGTCCTCCAGTCCACGCAGAAGGCTCTGCAGAAGCACAAAGGTAAGGCTCCACCTCCACGCATCTCATTGGCCCGCCTTAATGATGGCGTACCTGCACCCTGACCCAACATTAATAGTGTACCTGCACCCTGACCCAATATTAATGATAGTGTACCTGCACCCTGACCCAACATTAATGATAATGTACCTGCACCCTGACCCAACATTAATGATCGTGTACCTGCCTCCTGACCTAACATTAATGATAATGTACCTGCACCCTGACCCAACATTAATGATAGTGTACCTGCCTCCTCACCTAACATTAATGATAATGTACCTGCACCCTGACCCAACATTAATGATAATGTACCTGCACCCTGACCCAACATTAATGATAATGTACCTGCACCCTGACCCAACATTAATGATAATGTACCTGCACCCTGCCCCAATAGTAATGATAGTGTACCTGCACCCTGACCCAACATTAATGATAATGTACCTGCCCCCTGACCCAACATTAATAGTGTACCTGCCTCCTTACCTAACATTAATGATAATGTACCTGCACCCTGACCCAACATTAATGATAATGTACCTGCACCCTGACCCAATATTAATGATAATGTACCTGCACCCTGACCCAATATTAATGATAATGTACCTGCACCCTGACCCAACATTAATGATAGTGTACCTGCACCCTGACCCAATATTAATGATAGTGTACCTGCACCCTGACCCAATATTAATGATAATGTACCTGCACCCTGACCCAATATTAATGATAATGTACCTGCACCCTGACCCAATATTAATGATAATGTACCTGCACCCTGACATAACATTAATGATAATGTACCTGCACCCTGACCCAATATTAATGATAATGTACCTGCACCCTGACCCAATATTAATGAAAATGTTCCTGCACCCTGACCCAATATTAATGATAATGTACCTGCACCCTGACCCAATATTAATGATAATGTACCTGCACCCTGACATAACATTAATGATAATGTACCTGCACCCTGACCCAATATTAATGATAATGTACCTGCACCCTGACCCAATATTAATGATAATGTACCTGCACCCTGACCCAATATTAATGATAATGTACCTGCACCCTGACCCAATATTAATGATAATGTACCTGCACCCTGACCCAATATTAATGATAATGTACCTGCACCCTGACCCAATATTAATGATAATGTACCTGCACCCTGACCCAATATTAATGATAATGTACCTGCACCCTGACATAACATTAATGATAATGTACCTGCACCCTGACCCAATATTAATGATAATGTACCTGCACCCTGACCCAATATTAATGAAAATGTTCCTGCACCCTGACCCAATATTAATGATAATGTACCTGCACCCTGACCCAACATTAATGATAATGAACCTGCACCCTGACATAACATTAATGATGACTGTGCACCTGCAGCAGCCTCCATTGTATTTGGTCACATGACCTGTGGACTTTACCTTGCAGGCGCGTCAATCTTGCACAGCGCGGAGCAGAACCACAAGCCGGACGCCTCGGTTCACTATAACATTCCCGAGCTGCAGCAATCAACGCGGCCCCCGCCACAGCTACAGAACGGCCCCCAGGGGCCCGGCCAATCAGGAGTGGGTCGGGGGGCGCCGCCGCCGCCTCACCCGCAGCAAGATGTCACCTCCGAAGAGGAAATGTCTGAGGAGGATTGGGAGGAAGAGGAGGAGCCGCCGAGGCCTAAATGGCGGGGGATCGAGGCCGTACTGGAAGCCTATCAGGAACATTTAGAAGGTGAGTGACGGTGCTACCTGCTGGTTGGCCGCATATAAATGACCTGCTATGGTTCCTAGAGGCTCTTATGCTCCTGGGGGGGGGGGGGGGCACCAACACTAAAACATATATTTTTTGTGGTGCACTGCCCTATGGAACCCTTCCCACTAATTGAATGAATCCACACTAGGGGTTACCTCCTATTGATTGCTGCAAGGGACTAACAATTGCACTCACCACAGTATTAAAGTCAAAAGTATTATTATTTATTTATTTATTTATTTTAATAGTTCTTTATTGAGGTAAATACGACAGTGAGGCAATTGAATGAAACTTTATAGAAGGAAGGGGAAATGGGGATAAGGAGCAATGCGGTAAGGTTGAAAGGCAAGAGTGAGTGTGAGGAGAGGAGAAGGGGGGGGATGAGGAGAGGAAGGAGGTCGGGGGGGGGAAATGGGGGGCATTTCTCCAGTCCACACCCCCAGGGCCGTCCCCCCACCCTGCCCCGCGCCAGACCACCCTCGCCTCTGTACCAGTACCCCACATGATCAAGCTGCGCTCCAAAGTTGCTTGCCTTCTGCGGACTCTGTGAACATGTCCCACGGCAACCTGAGAAGGGCCGTCCCACGGCAACCTGAGAAGGGCCGTCCCACGGCAACCTGAGAAGGGCCGTCCCACGGCAACCTGAGAAGGGCCGTCCCACGGCAACCTGAGAAGGGCCGTCCCACGGCAACCTGAGAAGGGCCGTCCCACGGCAACCTGAGAAGGGCCGTCCCACGGCAACCTGAGAAGGGCCGTCCCACGGCAACCTGAGAAGGGCCGTCCCACGGCAACCTGAGAAGGGCCGTCCCACGGCAACCTGAGAAGGGCCGTCCCACGGCAACCTGAGAAGGGCCGTCCCACGGCAACCTGAGAAGGGCCGTCCCACGGCAACCTGAGAAGGGCCGTCCCACGGCAACCTGAGAAGGGCCGTCCCACGGCAACCTGAGAAGGGCCGTCCGACTCTCCATGCGTCGAATGTCCTCTACCCTACGGATCCAGGAGCTAATGGTGGGTGTAGCGGAGGACTTCCATTGGGCACGCTCTAGCTGCGTTCACCAGATGGATAGTCAACGATTTTCTTTTTCCCAGCAGTAGTGTCTCTGGGGAAAACGGGATGTCCTCTCCCGTTACCTTACGGATCCACTCTACAACACTCTTCCAGAAGCCCTGTATTTTTTCGTATTCCCAAAAAATGTGGTGAATGGTACCTTGGGCCCTCTCACACCTCCAGCATAGTGGTGAGACTGATGAATAGAACCGATGTAGCGTCTGAGGAGTCCTATACCAACGGCAGAGGATTTTATACCCCGCCTCCTGATATGAATTACTAACGTTGCGCTAGTTCAAGAATTTTCTTCACTTGATTCGGAGAGAAGGTGACTTTTAAGGTCCCTTTCCCCTGCTCCTATAAAGTTTGGCACGAAGGTCTCCCCTGGGTCTACCAGTAATTGGTATACCATGGATAGTGCTCCTCTAGTCGGCTCTGAAGACGAGCACAACCGTTCAAATGGCGTTAGCTCCCTTCCAAACTCTCAAAAGTATTATTTATTTATTATTGTAGCCATTAAAATCCATAAAAAACACATCCAATGCCATTAGCGTAATCCGCCACAAGGGGGAGCTGTCTTCCTAATTCATAATGACAGTACATTTATCAATATAAAACCTTGTGTTTATCTCTTGTTGCACTTTATTCCTTGATCTGGATGTATTTTTGCACATGGTCTAGTTGAAACTAATGCACTTTTTTTGAGCACTAGCACTTTTTGCCTATATATCAGTTTGCACAGGAAGGTTTTGCACATGGTCTAGTTATAAACTAATGCACTTTTTTTGAGCACTAGCACTTTTTGCCTATATATCAGTTTGCACAGGAAAAGGTTTTATGTTGATAAATGTATTGTTATTATGAATTAGGAAGACAGCTCCCCCTTGTGGCGGATTATGCTAATGACATTGAATATGTTTTTTATGGATTTTAATAACTACAATAATAAATAAATAATACTTTTGACTTTAATACTGTGGTGAGTGCAATTGTTAGTCCCTTGGACCCATCAATAGGGGTTGTTGGAGGTAACCCCTAGTGTGGATTCGATATTAGAGGCTCATCGATTGGTCCGGCCCGGACCCTCCCTTGTGTCTCACTGACCAATCACTATTCTCCTCCTCCTCTGCAGAACAACAGCTGGAGCGGCAGGTCCTGGAGACGCAGTGCAAGCGGCTGGAGGCCCACGGCTACAACCTGAGCCTGACGGCGGAGCAGCTGTCGCATCGCATGGCGGTAAGTGACTGACGCGCGCCCCCTCCTCAGCCACACTTACAGGTGTGTGAGGTTAAATCCCGACTGTGCCTGTGTGTGAGGAGGTTCATAAAGTGGACCCAAACCTGGTGCAAGAAGCAAAGCTTAGGATAGTGAAAATCTTGGGGTTTTGGTCCACTAATCAAACCGCTCCTGCCACCATTTTGGGATGCCCCGCTGTGTGGAACACTCACCTTTCCCCGGTCCTACACCTCCCACTTGGGGTCTCATCCCATTGGCCATGCATATTAATGATGTTTAAACAGAGAGCCCTGCAAATGGGAGCTGCCGCATCCCCGAATTCCCTATCTGAATGGCGGAATGCAGGGGTTCCGGTGATGCCGCTTCAGTGTGGGATAACCCAGAAGCCCTTTTTCTTTATTGCATGGCACGGCCTGCTTCAGTATTCATAACAGTTGGGTTATTCCGCCACAAGGTGGCGCAGTGTACTGCAGAAGAGCTGCGGCATCTCCCGGCCCACTATAAGAATGGGATTAACCATAGAGTTCCCCAGTATTTCCTCTGCAGTGAAACTGCGAAGATAGAAGATGGCTCTCTCTATGCGCAGGCTGACAGATCGGGTGAGGGTAGAGGAGCACTAGGGTCAAGTGCTCCAGGAGCGCTGCTCCAAGCCGCAGACCCTGTAACACAAAGGGGAGCCGGCCATAGGCTTTATGGTGAGCCTACTAGGGATGCGGAGTTCCTGTCCTAGCTTCTGAGGGGGCGAGTGTTTTGGAGACTGTGTCCCCTTCTTCTCCTTCAGGGGTCCCACCCCCCCCCCCCTTTCTGGCCGGGATACTCGCCGCTGCCTTCTCGTCTCTCTCCCCCCCCTCTCTGACTTTGTTAGGGGGGGGCGGGTGGTAGCGGCGAGTGGTATTACTTGTGTTTTGGCAGTTTACAGTGTGTTTTTTTGGTGTTTTTGGCCGCCGCGCCGCTTTGTACTGCGCTCCGCGGCTGTGGCCGCTATAACCTGTGGCGTTTTTGCTTTGTCATGGTGCCAGCAAGGTCACGTGGGCTCCATTTTCGTGCTTTTTTTTTGGGGGGGGGGGTCGCGTGTCGCGTCATCCCCCTGCGACCCGCCCCTCGAGGTACCTCTGCTGGCGCCATTTTGGATTAGCTGCGCGTCTGGATTTCTCCCTTCTGGGCTGTAGCGCTGTTTCCTCCTGTGTGTCGCTTCATCCTGCGGTCTGTGGCTTGGTGACCCTGCGGTGTCCTTGGTCCGTGAGCCCCCTTGGGTTTTTTTTTATTGGTCTTCGTGGGGCATGTGCTGCGGGATGCTCATGTGTCGTTTTTACTTATGTCTTTCAAAGTTAGACTCAAGGAGCATTGTCCATGAATCTAATGAACAGGAGCACCAAAATCAAGTAATTATCAATGGATCATTTATTAAGAATCACAACATATAAGACATAACAAACAGATCACAGGACTAACAAATTAAAACCACTGTGGTACCCCATAGTTCATCCAGTGCTGTAGAACCACAACATATTAATTACTGGGAAAGCTCCTAAATATAACCACGTAGAACTCCTAACAATGTGCTTTTTTGTGCCGGCACAAAATATTGGGTCTAATGATATCCTATACAAATATATACAAGCAATAAAGTGACAGTGCATAAATAAACTTCTAGATAAAACAAACCCTTTTCACCAAGCGAAGCGGCACGGGCGGCCGCGTACGTAGGTGTCCCCCCTGTTGGCCCCCTGCTCCTTATCTCACGGTATTTACCCTGGCCAGGTCTGGTTTCCTCATTTGGCTTATCTTTTCAGGCTCCTTTACTATTACTTTAGCTTGCTGTGGTCGGTCTTGTCCTTTATGCTCATGTTTGTTCACTGATGTCCATGACCAGTTTAGGTCACACATGCTTACACTTAGTCACTTTATTATTAGCACTTTAGAGGTATTACATGTACTCATTGTATGAATTGTGTTTGTTTTATCTAGAAGTTTATTATTTATGCACTGTCACTTTATTGCTTGTATATATTTGTATAGGATATCATTAGACCCAATATTTTGTGCCGGCACAAAAAAGCACATTGCTAGGAGTTCTACGTGGTTATATTTAGGAGCTTTCCCAGTAATTAATATGTTGTGGTTCTACAGCACTGGATGAACTATGGGGTACCACAGTGGTTTTAAAGTGGACCAACACCGAGAGGTGATCGGCCCGGAAATCTATAAGATTCCCGGGCCGATCACCTCCCACCCCGCGGGACATCCGAGATCGGGATGTCCCGCGGGGTGAAACCCCCCCAAACACCCCAAATCACCTACCTTATCTTCCGCCGCCGCCGCCTCCCTCGCTCCCCTCTAGGCGTGCGCGCCCCCGCGCCGGCCGTCTGTGAATGGCCGGCACGGGCGCGCGCGCCGAAAGTGACGCGAGGGAGGCGGCGGAAGCCGCTTGGACGTTCCTGTGCCCCGCCTGGACGTTGGCGGGGATTGGACCGGGCAGTCACGTGGGAGCGGGGAGAGGTGAGTTTATTGGGGTTTCTGGGGGGTTTCACACAGCGGGGCACCCCCGATCGGGGTGCCCCGCCGAAGTGGACCAAAACCCAGGATAGTCAAAATCCTGGGTGTTGGTCCACTTTAATTTGTTAGTCCTGTGATCTGTTTGTTATGTCTTATATGTTGTGATTCTTAATAAATGATCCATTGATAATTACTTGATTTTGGTGCTCCTGTTCATTAGATTCATGGACAATGCTCCTTGAGTCGAACTTTGCTTAGTTTGTATGTTTACAGTGCAGCACAGCCCTATTGTATTAGCGGTGCACCACTCTGTTTTTTAATTTTTTTACTTATGTCTTTCAGGCGGGATACCAGTGGGTTGTGGTTTCTCCCGGCTCTACTCCTTCCTCCCCCTCATCCACCCTCCATCCTTTGCTGATCTGGGGGCATCCCATGGGAGGGCATCCCGGGTGGCTTTTGTATTAGCCTTTACCCTGTGCTGGTCTATTGCGCCTGTGTTAATCACCATATGGAGTCTTCTGGGGATAGCGTGCTTGGGGGTCCTTCGGGGCAATCCTGGCTGTGTTCCATGTGCTTGGTATCCCCTGTGAGTGACAGTGTCAGGGTGTGCGTGCCGTGCGCTCAAAGTGTTCTTGCGCTACAGCTTGGTTTGCCTGCATCGCTTCCCAGCTCTGCGCCCCCTTCTGCATCACCTACCCCCCCACTGCTGCAATTAGCTCCCAGTGAGGGGGATGCTAGCAGGGGGTCACAGTCTGATCTGGCACTTCGTGTGGCCAACATTGGGAAGAAGCTTGCTGGGCCTATTCCTAGGAAGGCTTCTGGCAAGAAGCGGCACCTGACTTCCACTCCCTCACGCTCCACTGAGGAGTATGAGGAGTTTGATGCCACTGGTGGACTTTATTCCCTAGAGGAAGGGGAACTGTTCCAGGACTCTGACTCCTCTGGGGACCAGCAGGAGGGTTGCATTAGTGACCCTGGGTCTGCGTCCGGGGAGGAATCATGGTACCCTGAGGACACTGACAATCTGCTGTCACAAATTTTTGAAATCTTGCACATTGTCCCCCCTGAGGTGGCTAAGAGAAAGCAGGGTGAGCTTTTTCGTCCTGATAAACAGCGTCTGGAGTATCCTGAGCAGGGCCATTTCACTTCTATGGTGCTTAGGGAGTGGGAACGTCCTAACATGCTTCCCGTTGTGCCCAAGGGATTGGATAAGAGATATCCCTTTCCTGCTGATCTAGTGAAGCGTTGGTCCTGTCCCTCTGAGGTGGACGCTCCCGTGCTAGGCCTGTCTACTTCTTCGGTCATGCCTTCCCCTGACACTACCACTCTGAGGGACAGCGAGGACCGGCGCATGGATGAGCTGGCCTGCCATGCTTTTACTTGTGTGGGGGCTGGACTGCGCCCAGCCTGTGCTGCTGCCATTACAGCTATTGCCCTTAAGAAACTGCTCAAGCGTCTGTGATAGCGCTATGGCTGGTAGGAGGAGGGAGGATTATAGGGCCCTCTTGCTTTGCTCTGATTTTGTTGCATTTATCCTCCCTGCCATGGATGATGCTGTGAGGCAGGGCGGTAGGGCCTCTGCACTTTTGGTGGCTATGCACCGCTCTGTTTGGTTACGTCAGTGGGCAGCTGATGTTGCTGCTAAGAAGGCTCTCACTGGGCTCCCCATTGTGGGGCTGCGGCTCTTTGGTGAGCGTCTTGATGTTTTGGCCAAGGATGGCAGGCTGCCTCAGCGTAGGAGGCAGCCCCGGCCTTTTCGGGGGACCTCCGACCCCCTCCCCTCCGTCCTTCCAGAGGAGGTTGTGGCTCCCTCATCTCAGGTAGCCGCAGAGAGTCTTGGGGCCTTAGCAGATCCCGTGGACGTCCCGGTCTCTCCTGGGGTTCCAAGCCCAAACCTCCTCTCAAGGCCCCCCAGGCATGAGGGGACATCCTCGACCATCCGGGGGCTTCGACTCTTTGCTCACGTCTGGAGGCTCCACGTTTCAGACAGGTGGATTCAGGAGGTGGTGTCCTCCGGTTACAAGATAGTTTGCAGCCTGGCCGCCCCCAAGATTCATCAGATCCCGGATGTCTTTAAACCCCCTGTTAGATCAAGGGTTACTTTCGGCAGTTCAATGCCTGCTGGAGTCGAGTCATTTGTCCGGTGCCCCATCAGGAACAGGGTCAGGGGTACTATTCCAATCTCTTCACGGTCCCCAAAAAGGACGGCTCTCTGAGGCCCATTCTGGACTTGAAGGGACTCAACAAGTTTGTCAGATTCAAACATTTTCGCATGGAGGCGCTATGCTCTGCTGTCGGTACCCTTCGCGCGGGCTACTTCATGACCATTGTGGACATCAAGGATGCTTATCTTCATGTGCCTATCTTCCCAGGTCATCAGAGATTTCTCAGGTTCCTGCGGGAGGATCAGCATTACCAGTTTGTGGCCTTACCATTCGGTATCTCCTCGGTGCCTCGGGTGTTCACCAAGGTGCTGACGGGGGTGATGGCTATGCTGCGAACCCGGGGCATTCGCATCCTTCCCTACCTGGACGACATCCTCATTGTGGCTCAGTCCTTTCATCAGGCCGAACTGGACACCCAGGTGGTGACCTCCACTCTCGAGTCCTTCGGCTGGGTGATCAATTTTCCCAAGTCTTCACTGTCCCCGTCCTTGGTGAGGTCCTTTCTGGGCATGACACTGGATACCTCTCAGGTCAAGGTGTTCCTTCCTCAGCAGAAGGTGGAGGGCCTTCAGAAGGAGGCACGGGCTCTGCTCTTGTGTCCTCATCCCTCCATCCGTCTGGGGATGCAGTTGGTGGGCCTGATGGTGTCCTGCTTCGAAGCAGTCCCCTTTGCTCAGTTTCACATGAGACCTCTTCAGTTGCACCGCTTGTCAGTTTGGGATCGGGACCCTGTGTCCCTGGATCAGGAATTTGCTCTGTCTCCTCTGGCCAGGCAGTCCCTTTCGTGGTGGCTGGACTCAAGGAATCTTCTGGAGGGCAGGACCTTCCTGCCCCCGTGCTGGGAGACTGTCACCACGGATGCCAGTCTGACGGGCTGGGCGGGCTTTTGGAAGTCCCTACAGTTCCAGGGTCTTTGGGGCCCCCAGGAGGCCCATGCTCCCATCAATGTCCGGGAACTGAGGGCGATCAGGTTGGTTCTGTCCCACCTGACCGCACACCTTCCGGGTCGGGCTGTTCAGATTCGCTCAGACAACTAGACGGCGGTTGCCTGCATCAACCATCAGGGAGGGACTCAGAGCAAGAGAGCCTTCAAGGAAGTGTCCCTGATACTGTCTTGGGCGGAACAGAATGTCCCCTGCATCTCAGCGGTATACATTCCGGGGGTGGAGAACCAGGAGGCGGACTCCCTGAGCAGGGGGATGTCTCGTCTGGGGGAATGGTCCCTCAACTTCCAGGTGTTTCTCTCCCTGTGTCACCGCTGGGGTTAGCCAGATGTGGACCTGTTTGCATCACGTCACAAACTTCGTGTGGGCAGCCTCATGTTGACGCTGACAAGGCACGGGTCTGTGTACCCTGTGCTGAGCAGGTGCTTGCATTGCAATCTGGCCTGCCAGTGGCTGCACCTCGTTTCACTTCACCTACTCTCCCAAGCTTAAATCTCACTCCTGCTGAGTTACATACTAGTGGGGATTCTCAGCCTGAGGTGTCTTCTAGACTGGCTACTGTTGAACAGATTATTGCGAGGTCTTTAGCGCGTAAGGGCCCTGGTAAGAAGCGGCACTTGACGCCTAATGTTACTGTTTTCCCTATGGGAACTGAGGAGTTTATGAATCTGTGTGGCTATACCCCATCTGACGAAGGGGAGCTCTTTTCTGATTCGGGCTCATCTGATGAGAGACCAAGGGGTCATGACGATTCTGGCTCTGACCCCTGGGCCCCAGATGACACTGACAGATTATTGACCCAGACCTTGAGGTTCTGTCTATCTCCCTGTTGAGGCTCCCAGGCAAAGAGGGGAGCTTTTCCATACAGCAAAATCACGTTTGGAATTTCCCGAGCAGGCACATTTGCTCAAGGAATGGGAGCGCCCCAGTAAACTTCCCGGGGTTCCAAAAAGTTGGGATAGGAAGTATCCCTTTCCTGCTGAGGTGGTTAAATGTTGGTCATTCCTCCCCGAGGTGGATGCCCCGATCCTAGGGCTATCTAACACCTCTGTCATGCATTCTCCTGACTCTACTACCCTGCGGGATGCTGAAGACCGGCTATTGACCAGCTGGCCTCTCACGCCTTTGCATGTGCGGGGACGGCGCTGCGCCCGGTCTGTGCCTCTGCCATTACTGCTGTGGCCACTAGAACCCTTATCAGAAATATACTTGATAGTGCCCCTGAGGATTTGCCTTGTGAGGTGTTTAATGCACTCTCCAGTTGTGATGTTTTTGTAAATTTTGTCCTATCAGCATTGGATGACACCATCAGAATGTGTGCCAGAACTTCTGCCCTCGTGGTGGCTATACGCCGCTCGGTTTGGCTGCGCCAGTGGGCTGCTGACAATGCTGCCAAGAAGGCCCTCACTGGTTTTCCCTTTAAAGGACTGCGCCTGTTTGGGGACCGCCTGGACCTTTTTGCTAAGTGAGGCAGGTTACCCCAGCGCAGGCGGCAATCTCGGCCCTTTCGGGGTCAGGGTTCCTTCACCTCCCCTTGCCGTGGTGCCAGACAGGGGAAGGGGGTTTCCTTTCCTGGGGCCCGGGGAGATTTCTGGGGTAGAGGCAGAGGACGTGGACGTCCTGGCTCCTCCTGGGGTCCCAAAGCTAAATCCTCTCCCAAGCCCCCTCAGGCATGATGGGGCACCCTCATCCGGGTGGGGGGACGGCTGCAGTACTTCGCTCACGTCTGGAGGCTTCATGTCTCAGACCGGTGGATTCAGGAGGTAGTGTCCTCCGGTTACAAGATAGAGTTTGCTGCCGATCCCCCTCCAAGATTCAGCAGATCCCGGATTCCTCAGGACCCTGTGTCGGCTCAGGAGCTAGTGCAAGCAGTGCAAGGCCTCCTGGAGCTGGGGGTCATCTGCCAGGTCCCCTTAAGAGAAAAAGGCAAGGGCTTTTATTCCAACCTATTCACAGTACCCAAAAAGGATGGTTCAGTCAGGCCCATCCTGGACTTGAAGATCCTCAACAAGTTTGTCAGGGGCAGGCGCTTTCGCATGGAGACTCTGCGCTCTGCCATCAGTTCCCTGCGCCAAGGGGATTTCATGACTTCTGTGGACATCAAAGATGCTTATCTTCATATTCCTGTGTTCCCAGGTCATCAAAGGTTCCTCAGGTTCGCTCTGATGGATCAACATTACCAGTTTGTGGCATTGCCCTTTGGTCTCACTTCAGCTCCCAGGGTGTCCACCAAGGTGCTGGCGTGATGTCTCTGCTCAGGTATCAGGGCGTCCACGTGCTACCTTATCTGGACGACATTCTCATCACTTCCCAGTCTCTACATCAGGCAGAGTTGGATACTCAGCTGGTGGTGTCCACTCTGGAGTCATTTGGATGGGTGATCAACCACCCCAAGTCTTCACTGTCCCCCTCCTTGGTAACTCCATTCCTAGGAATGAATCTGGATACAGTTCAGTCAAGGATCTTCCTTTCTCAGCAGAAGGTGGACAGTCTGATTGCACAGGCTCAGTCCCTCCTAGCTTGTCCCCTTTCCTCCATCAGGCAGGGGATGCAGCTGGTGGGCCTGATGGTGGCATGCTTCGAAGCGGTCCCTTATGCTCAGTTCCACTTGAGGCCTCTGCAGCTTCACCTATTGTCAGTATGGGACATGGATCCTGCGTCCCTGGACGGGGTCTGTGTGCTCTCCCCTCGGGTCAGGAGGTCCCTCTTGTGGTGGATGGACCCAAGGAACCTGTTTGGGGGCAGATCCTTTCTTGCCCCTTCCTGGGAGACGGTCACCACGGATACCAGTCTGTCAGGTTGGGGGGGTTTCTGGAAGTCCCTGCGGTTCCAGGGGAGGTGGGGCCCTCAGGAGGCCCACACACCTATCAATGTCTTGGAGCTGCGAGCGATCAGGTTCTGGCTCGCTTGACTACTCATCTTCAGGGCCTGCCTGTTCAGGTGTGCTCGGACAACCAGACGGCAGTTGCCTACATCAATCATCAGGGAGGGACCCGGAGCAAGAGGGCCCTCCAGGAAGCGTCTCTGATCCTGACTTGGGTGGAGGCCAATGTCCCCTGCATTTCAGCTGCGGGGGTGGAAAATCTCCTGGCAGACTCTCTGAGCAGGGGGACCTCTCGCCAGGGAGAATGGTCCCTATGCAGCAGGGTGTTTCAATCTCTGTGTCACCGTTGGGGCCAACCAGATGTGGATCTGTTTGCGTCCCGCCACAATCACAAGCTTCCAACCTTTGTCTCTCTGTCCCAGGATCCTCTGGCCTTGACCTCGGATGCGCTAGCAATGTCATGGAAGGACTTTCAGTTCCTGTATATCTTCCCCCCAAATTCCCCTTGCTGGTCAGGGTTCTGCGCAAGATTGCTCTGGAGGGGGTGCCAGCAATTCTGGTGGCCCCCAGGTGGCCAAGAAGAGTGTGGTTCGCAGACGTGGTGCAGCTGGCAGTAGATCAGTACGCTCTGCCCATGGTGCCAGATCTGATCACTCAGGGCTCCCTGCGCCATCCCAATTTACAAACTCTGGCTTTGACGGCCTGGCTGCTGAAACCTCCATCTTGATGGAGAAGGGGCTGTCTTCCTCGGTTGTGGATACTTTGATAAAGGCTAGGAAGAAGTCTTCCTCTTCCATTTATTACAGGGTTTGGCGTGCCTACATTGACTGGTGTGAGTCTAAGTCTCTTCCCTGTCGTGTGTTCTCTATTCCCAGGATTCTGGAGTTCCTGCAGCATGGGTTGGAGATGGGGCTCCAAAGTACTCTGAAGGGTCAGGTTTCTGCCCTGGTTATTTTCTTCCAGAAGTCCTTTGCTCAGCATTCTCTGATCAGGACTTTTTTCCAGGGGGTCACTCATGTGCGTCTCCCCCACGTAAGCCTATGGTGCCTGTTTGGGATTTGAACTTGGTTCTGTCAGCCTTGCAGGGTGCTCCCTTTGAACCTGTGCAGGAGGCTGCCCTGGCCATTCTTACTCTCAAGGTTGTGTCTCTGGTGGCTATCACTTATGTCAGGCGTGTGTCTGAGTTGGCGGCGCTTTCCATCCAGCCCCCCTACTATGACAGACACCAGGACAAGGTGGTGTTTCGCTTCAAGCCAGATTTTCTGCCTAAGGTAGTGTCTGCCTTTCATCTGAATCAGGACATTGTTCTTCCTTCCTTGTGCCCTAATCCTAGTAATGCTAAGGAGAGGGTTTTACATTCTTTGGATGTGGTCAGGTGTCTGAAGTACTATCTGGTGGCTACTGCACCTTTCAGAAAAACTGATGCTCTTTTTGTGGTCCCTTCTGGTCCTAGGAAGGGTTTGGCTCCTGCCAAGTCTACTATCAGCAAGTGGATTTGTCAGGCTGTGATTCAGGCCTATTCTGCTAAGGGGAAGAATCCTCCCTTCTGCCTTACTGCTCATTCTACTCGTGCTATTGGTGCCTCTTGGGCTTTTCAGCACCAGGCTTCTGTTGAACAAGTTTGCAAGGCCGCTACTTGGTCTTCTGTTCATACCTTTTCAAAGTTTTACAAGGTTGATGTTAAGGCCTCAGCTGATGCTGCTTTTGGCCGCAAGGTGCTTCAGGCGGTAGTGATTTGAATTGCCGGCTGTTACTCTTTGGGGATCCCACCCTATTTTTGGACACTGCTTTTGGATGTCCCAACTGTTATGAATACTGAAGCAGGCCGTGCCATGCAATAAAGAAAAAAGCAATTCTGTGAGTACTCACCTGTAGAATTGTTTTTGTTCTTGCATGGCACGGCCCGCTTCGCCCCACCCTTGTTATCGTTATTCTTGGTTGCCTCTTTATGGTGATTGTTCCAAGTCATTTGGGGTTTATTACCTTTTTTACCTTTATTCTCTCCCGGCTTCTTGTCTCACTGCTTGTCTACGCTGGGAACTCTATGGTTAATCCCGTTTTTATAGGGGGCCGAGAGATGTCACAGCTTTCTGCAGTGCCACTGCGCCACCTTGTGGCGGAATAACCCAACTGTTATGAATACCGAAGCAGGCCGTGCCATGCAAGAACAAAAACAATTCTACAGGTGAGTACTCACAGAATTGCTATTTTAAAGTGGACCAAAACCCAGGATTTCTTCTATCCTGGGTTTTGGTCCTTGCCCCTGGGGCACCCCGATCGGGGATGCCCCGTTGTGTGATACCCCCCCATATAGCCAATGGCAACTCACCTCTTCCCGGTCCTATTGCGCATGTGTGGCCGCTCGTCCAATCAGTGCGCTAAAGGGATAGTGGGGATGAGGCCGCTGCTTGCGCATGCGCCATTAGACCGCGCGGGGGGAATGTGAGTATACCAGGCAACCCCAGGGGGTTTCACACAGCAATTCTGAATGCCCTGGGGCGGGGGGATCAAGCGGCCATGGAATCTTATTGATTCTAGGGCCGTGGGTTTTGGTCCACTTTAAAGGATTTTGACTATCCTTGGTTTTGGGCCTTTCCTCCTGATCGGGGATGCCCCGCTGTGTGAAACCCCGCAGATCTCCAAAGCCAACTCACCTCTTCCAGGTCCTATGGCGCATGGGTGGCTGCCCAATCAGCACGATTGGAGCCGGTGGCATTGTGCGTGCTGCTGATTTCTGATTGGTTGCCGGGATCTAACAGCTCTCTCTTCCCCTGCCCCGCACACTGAGTTTTGGTCCTCGCCCAAAAAATTAGCCCAACCCCCATTGTGTGTGCTGCTGATTTCTGATTGGTTGCCGGGGTCTAACAGCTCTCTCTTCTTCCCTCGCGCAGGATCTGATGAGCCAGAAGCAGCGCGTGGCCTCGGAGAGGGAGCGTCTCCAAGCTGAACTGGAACACTTTAGGAAGTGCCTTGTGTTGCCCTCGGCGCCCTGGTCTCGGGGTTACTTTAAGGGCCACCCCAGGTGACACCCGCCCTCCTGACTTGCACTGAGCTCCGCAGATAGAGAAAATGATTCTATTTTATTATCCATATTTAATATTTTTCACTGGGCGGACTGAAAGAAAGAGAGAAAAAGAGAAAAAAACACAAATAAAATAAAGAAATCACCGCGCTCCCGCATCATCACCGCGAAAAAAAACAAAAATATTCAAAAAAAAAATTCTTATATATGAATGTGCCATGCATGACTCAAAAGGATTCTGGGCGGTCGGTCCCTTTAAGGAGTTAGACGAAGGAACGGAGCCGCAGCCAATCCCGTCACTCGCAGCTCCGCCCCCATATAGAGGCATCCTGGCTACACTATGCGACAACCTACCATGCTGTCTCCGCCCCCTTCCTCTTTGGAGTTTTGTACCATTATGTGGGTGCCCCGCCCCCTTCTGCTTCCGGCGTATTCTCATGTACGACGCTGCCATCCATTTATTTATCACCGCTGATCGCTCACGTTCCTACAAGGAATTTTTTTTTATGGCCGGAATGTTTTTTTTTATTATTGAAATTTAATTTTTTTTGTCTGAGAAATAAAAAAAAAATAAAAATTCTCCTTGCAACGCTTGGCAGCTTGCGACAGGAATGCACTTACACCTCGGACGCCTGATGGGTAAGGTGCCCTCGTGATGCCCCTCCCCCCCACCACCACCGCGATGGGCGAGGGCTCCCTGCGACGCTGCTACGAAAAAAAAAACGCCCTCGTGCCACCGAAACGCCATCAAGGAGGCAGGAGCGCGCCCGTCAGGTGCTTTGCCCCCCTCCCCTCATTTCCTGTACATAATAAAATAAGGGTTTTGTATGTTTTTATTACGTTAATTATTGTTATAAAGGTTAAAAAAAAAATGCTCCCAGCCAACGCGTCTGTTTTCTTTATTCCTTTGTGTCTCAGCCAATCAGGGAGGCTGTAGGCGCTGCGGAGTTCTGCTTCGGCGTCACTCCCAGCATTACAAGTGTGAATAGAGGCCACACCCACTCTGCTGTGACATCACCACCTGCATTTCCTTGGCATGGCTTATGTGTGCTCAGCCAATTAGAGTGTCTGTAGCTGCTGCGCTGGGGTGTCACACCTGGCGTTAAAAATGTGAATATATAGAGGCCACACCCACTCTGCTGTGACATCATCGCCTGCATTTTCTTGCCATGGTTGAGTCTTGGCTGTGTGTGTGTTCGGCCAATCAGAGCGTCTGTAGCCGCTGCGGTGTCAAATGTAAATAACAAGGTTAGTGGACCAATCACTGTGCTTGACCAGCCCTGGAGTCTAAAAAAAAAAGACTCGAGTGGTGTTTGATCAAGCAACCCTGGGGCATCCTGGATCCGGATGTGAGCCCCCGGATCACCCAGCATTTACTCACCTTTTCCGTTGTTTCCATGTTGCTCGCAATAGCTGCATCCATGGCACACCTGTAGCTGAGACGTGCCCCCACACTCAGACATTCTGACGGCAGGAGCACATCGCAGGGAAGCCGGGGATGCGGATATTCCTGCTTTCTGATGGGAGCGTGCTGCACACCGCAGGGAAGCCGGGGATGCGGATATTCCTGCTTTCTGATGGGAGCGCGTCGCACACCGCAGGGAAGCCGGGGATACGGATGTTCCTGCTTTCTGACGGGAGCGCGTCGCACACCGCAGGGAAGCCGGGGATACGGATGTTCCTGCTTTCTGATGGGAGCGCGTCGCACACCGCAGGGAAGCCGGGGATGTGGATGTTCCTGCTTTCTGATGGGAGCGTGCTGCACACCGCAGGGAAGCCGGGGATGCGGATGTTCCTGCTTTCTGATGGGAGCGTGCTGCACACCGCAGGGAAGCCGGGGATGCGGATGTTCCTGCTTTCTGATGGGAGCGTTCCACACACCGCAGGGAAGCCGGGGATACGGATTTTGCTGCTTTCTGATGGGAGCGTGCCACACACCGCAGGGAAGCCGGGGATACGGATTTTGCTGCTTTCTGATGGGAGCGTGCTGCACACCGCAGGGAAGCCGGGGATGCGGATGTTCCTGCTTTCTGATGGGAGCGTTCCACACACCGCAGGGAAGCCGGGGATGCGGATGTTTCTGCTTTCTGATAGGAGCAATCCACACACCGCAGGGAAGCCGGGGATGCGGATGTTCCTGCTTTCTGATGGGAGCGTGCTGCACACCGCAGGGAAGCCGGGGATGCGGATGTTCCTGCTTTCTGATGGGAGCGCGTCGCACACCGCAGGGAAGCCGGGGATACGGATGTTCCTGCTTTCTGATGGGAGCGTGCTGCACACCGCAGGGAAGCCGGGGATGCGGATGTTGCTGCTTTCTGATGGGAGCGTGCTGCACACCGCAGGGAAGCTGGGGATGCGGATGTTGCTGCTTTCTGATGGGAGCGCGTCGCACACCGCAGGGAAGCCGGGGATGCGGATGTTCCTGCTTTCTGATGGGAGCGTGCTGCACACCGCAGGGAAGCCGGGGATGCGGATGTTGCTGCTTTCTGATGGGAGCGTGCTGCACACCGCAGGGAAGCTGGGGATGCGGATGTTGCTGCTTTCTGATGGGAGCGTGCCGCACACCGCAGGGAAGCCGGGGATGCGGATGTTCCTGCTTTCTAATGGGAGCGTGCTGCACACCGCAGGGAAGCCGGGGATGCGGATGTTCCTGCTTTCTGATGGGAGCGTGCCGCACACCGCAGGGAAGCCGGGGATGCGGATGTTCCTGCTTTGACGGGAGCGTGCCACATACCGCAGGGAAGCCGGGGATGCGGATGTTCCTGCTTTCTAATGGGAGCGTGCTGCACACCGCAGGGAAGCCGGGGATGCGGATGTTCCTGCTTTCTGATAGGAGCAATCCACACACCGCAGGGAAGCCGGGGATGCGGATGTTCCTGCTTTCTGATGGGAGCGTGCTGCACACCGCAGGGAAGCCGGGGATGCGGATGTTCCTGCTTTCTGATGGGAGCGCGTCGCACACCGCAGGGAAGCCGGGGATGCGGATGTTCCTGCTTTCTGATGGGAGCGCGTCGCACACCGCAGGGAAGCCGGGGATGCGGATGTTCCTGCTTTCTGATGGGAGCGTGCTGCACACCGCAGGGAAGCCGGGGATGCGGATGTTGCTTTCTGATGGGAGCGTGCTGCACACCGCAGGGAAGCTGGGGATGCGGATGTTGCTGCTTTCTGATGGGAGCGCGTCGCACACCGCAGGGAAGCCGGGGATGCGGATGTTCCTGCTTTCTGATGGGAGCGTGCTGCACACCGCAGGGAAGCCGGGGATGCGGATGTTGCTGCTTTCTGATGGGAGCGTGCTGCACACCGCAGGGAAGCTGGGGATGCGGATGTTGCTGCTTTCTGATGGGAGCGTGCCGCACACCGCAGGGAAGCCGGGGATGCGGATGTTCCTGCTTTCTAATGGGAGCGTGCTGCACACCGCAGGGAAGCCGGGGATGCGGATGTTCCTGCTTTCTGATGGGAGCGTGCCGCACACCGCAGGGAAGCCGGGGATGCGGATGTTCCTGCTTTGACGGGAGCGTGCCACATACCGCAGGGAAGCCGGGGATGCGGATGTTCCTGCTTTCTAATGGGAGCGTGCTGCACACCGCAGGGAAGCCGGGGATGCGGATGTTGCTGCTTTCTGATGGGAGCGTGCTGCACACCGCAGGGAAGCCGGGGATGCGGATGTTCCTGCTTTCTGATGGGAGCGTGCTGCACACCGCAGGGAAGCCGGGGATGCGGATGTTCTTGCTTTCTGATGGGAGCATGCTGCACACCGCAGGGAAGCCGGGGATGCGGATGTTCCTGCTTTCTGATGGGAGCGCGCCGCACACCGCAGGGAAGCCGGGGATACGGATTTTGCTGCTTTCTGATGGGAGCGTGCCACACACCGCAGGGAAGCCGGGGATGCGGATGTTCCTGCTTTCTGATGGGAGCGTGCTGCACACCACAGGGAAGCCGGGGATGCGGATGTTCCTGCTTTCTGATGGGAGCGTGCTGCACACCGCAGGGAAGCCGGGGATACGGATGTTCCTGCTTTCTGGTTGGAGCGTGCTGCACACCGCAGGGAAGCTGGGGATACGGATGTTCCTGCTTTCTGGTTGGAGCGTGCCGCACACCGCAGGGAAGCCGGGGATGCGGATTTTGCTGCTTTCTGATGGGAGCGTTCCACACACCGCAGGGAAGCCGAGGATGCGGATGTTCCCGCTTTCTGATGGGAGCGTGCTGCACACCGCAGGGAAGCCGGGGATACGGATGTTCCTGCTTTCTGGTTGGAGCGTGCTGCACACCGCAGGGAAGCCGGGGATGCGGATTTTGCTGCTTTCTGATGGGAGCGTTCCACACACCGCAGGGAAGCCGGGGATGCGGATGTTCCCGCTTTCTGATGGGAGCGTGCTGCACACCGCAGGGAAGCCGGGGATGCGGATGTTCCTGCTTTCTAATGGGAGCGTGCTGCACACCGCAGGGAAGCCGGGGATGCGGATGTTCCTGCTTTCTGATGGGAGCGTCCTGCACACCGCAGGGAAGCCGGGGATGCGGATGTTCCTGCTTTCTGATGGGAGCGTGCTGCACACCGCAGGGAAGCCGGGGATGCGGATGTTCCTGCTTTCTGATGGGAGCGTTCCACACACCGCAGGGAAGCCGGGGATGCGGATGTTCCTGCTTTCTGATGGGAGCGTGCTGCACACCGCAGGGAAGCCGGGGATGCGGATGTTCCTGCTTTCTGATGGGAGCGTGCTGCACACCGCAGGGAAGCCGGGGATGCGGATGTTCCTGCTTTCTGATGGGAGCGTGCTGCACACCGCAGGGAAGCCGGGGATGCGGATGTTCCTGCTTTCTGATGGGAGCGTTCCACACACCGCAGGGAAGCCGGGGATGCGGATGTTCCTGCTTTCTGATGGGAGCATGCTGCACACCGCAGGGAAGCCGGGGATGCGGATGTTCCTGCTTTCTGATGGGAGCGTGCCACACACCGCAGGGAAGCCGGGGATGCGGATGTTCCTGCTTTCTAATGGGAGCGTGCTGCACACCGCAGGGAAGCCGGGGATGCGGATGTTCCTGCTTTCTGATGGGAGCGTGCCACACACCGCAGGGAAGCCGGGGATGCGGATGTTCCTGCTTTCTGATGGGAGCGTGCTGCACACCGCAGGGAAGCCGGGGATGCGGATGTTCCTGCTTTCTGATGGGAGCGTGCTGCACACCGCAGGGAAGCCGGGGATGCGGATGTTCCTGCTTTCTGATGGGAGCGTGCCGCACACCGCAGGGAAGCCGGGGATGCGGATGTTCCTGCTTTCTGATGGGAGCGTGCTGCACACCGCAGGGAAGCCGGGGATGCGGATGTTCCTGCTTTCTGATGGGAGCGCGCCGCACACCGCAGGGAAGCCGGGGATGCGGATGTTGCTGCTTTCTGATGGGAGCGCGCCGCACACCGCAGGGAAGCTGGGGATGCGGATGTTGCTGCTTTCTGATGGGAGCGTGCTGCACACCGCAGGGAAGCCGGGGATACGGATGTTCCTGCTTTCTGGTTGGAGCGTGCTGCACACCGCAGGGAAGCTGGGGATACGGATGTTCCTGCTTTCTGGTTGGAGCGTGCCGCACACCGCAGGGAAGCCGGGGATGCGGATTTTGCTGCTTTCTGATGGGAGCGTTCCACACACCGCAGGGAAGCCGGGGATGCGGATGTTCCTGCTTTCTGATGGGAGCGTGCCGCACACCGCAGGGAAGCCGGGGATGCGGATGTTCCTGCTTTGACGGGAGCGTGCCACATACCGCAGGGAAGCCGGGGATGCGGATGTTCCTGCTTTCTAATGGGAGCGTGCTGCACACCGCAGGGAAGCCGGGGATGCGGATGTTCCTGCTTTCTGATGGGAGCGTGCCGCACACCGCAGGGAAGCCGGGGATGCGGATGTTGCTGCTTTCTGATGGGAGCGTGCTGCACACCGCAGGGAAGCCGGGGATGCGGATGTTCCTGCTTTCTGATGGGAGCGTGCTGCACACCGCAGGGAAGCCGGGGATGCGGATGTTCCTGCTTTCTGATGGGAGCGCGCCGCACACCGCAGGGAAGCCGGGGATACGGATTTTGCTGCTTTCTGATGGGAGCGTGCCACACACCGCAGGGAAGCCGGGGATGCGGATGTTCCTGCTTTCTGATGGGAGCGTGCTGCACACCACAGGGAAGCCGGGGATGCGGATGTTCCTGCTTTCTGATGGGAGCGTGCTGCACACCGCAGGGAAGCCGGGGATACGGATGTTCCTGCTTTCTGGTTGGAGCGTGCCGCACACCGCAGGGAAGCCGGGGATGCGGATTTTGCTGCTTTCTGATGGGAGCGTTCCACACACCGCAGGGAAGCCGAGGATGCGGATGTTCCCGCTTTCTGATGGGAGCGTGCTGCACACCGCAGGGAAGCCGGGGATACGGATGTTCCTGCTTTCTGGTTGGAGCGTGCTGCACACCGCAGGGAAGCCGGGGATGCGGATTTTGCTGCTTTCTGATGGGAGCGTTCCACACACCGCAGGGAAGCCGGGGATGCGGATGTTCCCGCTTTCTGATGGGAGCGTGCTGCACACCGCAGGGAAGCCGGGGATGCGGATGTTCCTGCTTTCTAATGGGAGCGTGCTGCACACCGCAGGGAAGCCGGGGATGCGGATGTTCCTGCTTTCTGATGGGAGCGTCCTGCACACCGCAGGGAAGCCGGGGATGCGGATGTTCCTGCTTTCTGATGGGAGCGTGCCACACACCGCAGGGAAGCCGGGGATGCGGATGTTCCTGCTTTCTGATGGGAGCATGCTGCACACCGCAGGGAAGCCGGGGATGCGGATGTTCCTGCTTTCTGATGGGAGCGTTCCACACACCGCAGGGAAGCCGGGGATGCGGATGTTCCTGCTTTCTGATGGGAGCATGCTGCACACCGCAGGGAAGCCGGGGATGCGGATGTTCCTGCTTTCTGATGGGAGCGTGCCACACACCGCAGGGAAGCCGGGGATGCGGATGTTCCTGCTTTCTAATGGGAGCGTGCTGCACACCGCAGGGAAGCCGGGGATGCGGATGTTCCTGCTTTCTGATGGGAGCGTGCCACACACCGCAGGGAAGCCGGGGATGCGGATGTTCCTGCTTTCTGATGGGAGCGTGCTGCACACCGCAGGGAAGCCGGGGATGCGGATGTTCCTGCTTTCTGATGGGAGCGTGCTGCACACCGCAGGGAAGCCGGGGATGCGGATGTTCCTGCTTTCTGATGGGAGCGTGCCGCACACCGCAGGGAAGCCGGGGATGCGGATGTTCCTGCTTTCTGATGGGAGCGTGCTGCACACCGCAGGGAAGCCGGGGATGCGGATGTTCCTGCTTTCTGATGGGAGCGCGCCGCACACCGCAGGGAAGCCGGGGATGCGGATGTTGCTGCTTTCTGATGGGAGCGCGCCGCACACCGCAGGGAAGCCGGGGATACGGATGTTCCTGCTTTCTGATGGGAGCGTGCCGCACACCGCAGGGAAGCCGGGGATGCGGATGTTCCTGCTTTCTGATGGGAGCGTGCCACACACCGCAGGGAAGCCGGGGATGCGGATGTTCCTGCTTTCTGATGGGAGCGTGCCGCATACCGCAGGGAAGCCGGGGATACGGATGTTCCTGCTTTCTGATGGGAGCGTGCCGCACACCGCAGGGAAGCCGGGGATGCGGATGTTGCTGCTTTCTGATGGGAGCGTGCCGCACACCGCAGGGAAGCCGGGGATGCGGATGTTCCTGCTTTCTGATGGGAGCGTGCCGCACACCGCAGGGAAGCCGGGGATGCGGATGTTGCTGCTTTCTGATGGGAGCGTTCCACACACCGCAGGGAAGCCGGGGATGCGGATGTTCCTGCTTTCTGATGGGAGCGTGCCGCACACCACAGGGAAGCCGGGGATGCGGATGTTCCTGCTTTCTGATGGGAGCGTGCCGCACACCGCAGGGAAGCCGGGGATGCGGATGTTCCTGCTTTCTGATGGGAGCGTGCTGCACACCGCAGGGAAGCCGGGGATACGGATGTTGCGGCTTTCTGATGGGAGCGTGCCGCACACCGCAGGGAAGCCGGGGATACGGATGTTCCTGCTTTCTGATGGGAGCGTGCCGTACACCGCAGGGAAGCCGGGGATACGGATGTTCCTGCTTTCTGATGGGAGCGTGCTGCACACCGCAGGGAAGCCGGGGATACGGATGTTCCTGCTTTCTGATGGGAGCGTGCCGCACACCGCAGGGAAGCCGGGGATGCGGATGTTCCTGCTTTCTGATGGGAGCGTGCTGCACACCACAGGGAAGCCGGGGATGCGGATGTTCCTGCTTTCTGATGGGAGCGTGCTGCACACCGCAGGGAAGCCGGGGATGCGGATATTCCTGCTTTCTGATGGGAGCGCGTCGCACACCGCAGGGAAGCCGGGGATACGGATGTTCCTGCTTTCTGATAGGAGCGCGTCGCACACCGCAGGGAAGCCGGGGATACGGATGTTCCTGCTTTCTGATGGGAGCGCGCCGCACACCGCAGGGAAGCCGGGGATACGGATGTTCCTGCTTTCTGATGGGAGCGCGTCGCACACCGCAGGGAAGCCGGGGATGTGGATGTTCCTGCTTTCTGATGGGAGCGTGCTGCACACCGCAGGGAAGCCGGGGATGCGGATGTTCCTGCTTTCTGATGGGAGCGTGCTGCACACCGCAGGGAAGCCGGGGATGCGGATGTTCCTGCTTTCTGATGGGAGCGTTCCACACACCGCAGGGAAGCCGGGGATACGGATTTTGCTGCTTTCTGATGGGAGCGTGCCACACACCGCAGGGAAGCCGGGGATACGGATTTTGCTGCTTTCTGATGGGAGCGTGCTGCACACCGCAGGGAAGCCGGGGATGCGGATGTTCCTGCTTTCTGATGGGAGCGTTCCACACACCGCAGGGAAGCCGGGGATGCGGATGTTTCTGCTTTCTGATAGGAGCAATCCACACACCGCAGGGAAGCCGGGGATGCGGATGTTCCTGCTTTCTGATGGGAGCGTGCTGCACACCGCAGGGAAGCCGGGGATGCGGATGTTCCTGCTTTCTGATGGGAGCGCGTCGCACACCGCAGGGAAGCCGGGGATACGGATGTTCCTGCTTTCTGATGGGAGCGTGCTGCACACCGCAGGGAAGCCGGGGATGCGGATGTTGCTGCTTTCTGATGGGAGCGTGCTGCACACCGCAGGGAAGCTGGGGATGCGGATGTTGCTGCTTTCTGATGGGAGCGCGTCGCACACCGCAGGGAAGCCGGGGATGCGGATGTTCCTGCTTTCTGATGGGAGCGTGCTGCACACCGCAGGGAAGCCGGGGATGCGGATGTTGCTGCTTTCTGATGGGAGCGTGCTGCACACCGCAGGGAAGCTGGGGATGCGGATGTTGCTGCTTTCTGATGGGAGCGTGCCGCACACCGCAGGGAAGCCGGGGATGCGGATGTTCCTGCTTTCTAATGGGAGCGTGCCGCACACCGCAGGGAAGCCGGGGATGCGGATGTTCCTGCTTTCTGATGGGAGCGTGCTGCACACCGCAGGGAAGCCGGGGATGCGGATGTTCCTGCTTTCTGATGGGAGCGCGTCGCACACCGCAGGGAAGCCGGGGATACGGATGTTCCTGCTTTCTGATGGGAGCGTGCTGCACACCGCAGGGAAGCCGGGGATGCGGATGTTGCTGCTTTCTGATGGGAGCGTGCTGCACACCGCAGGGAAGCTGGGGATGCGGATGTTGCTGCTTTCTGATGGGAGCGCGTCGCACACCGCAGGGAAGCCGGGGATGCGGATGTTCCTGCTTTCTGATGGGAGCGTGCTGCACACCGCAGGGAAGCCGGGGATGCGGATGTTGCTGCTTTCTGATGGGAGCGTGCTGCACACCGCAGGGAAGCTGGGGATGCGGATGTTGCTGCTTTCTGATGGGAGCGTGCCGCACACCGCAGGGAAGCCGGGGATGCGGATGTTCCTGCTTTCTAATGGGAGCGTGCTGCACACCGCAGGGAAGCCGGGGATGCGGATGTTCCTGCTTTCTGATGGGAGCGTGCCGCACACCGCAGGGAAGCCGGGGATGCGGATGTTGCTGCTTTCTGATGGGAGCGTGCTGCACACCGCAGGGAAGCCGGGGATGCGGATGTTCCTGCTTTCTGATGGGAGCGTGCTGCACACCGCAGGGAAGCCGGGGATGCGGATGTTCCTGCTTTCTGATGGGAGCGCGCCGCACACCGCAGGGAAGCCGGGGATACGGATTTTGCTGCTTTCTGATGAGAGCGTGCCACACACCGCAGGGAAGCCGGGGATGCGGATGTTCCTGCTTTCTGATGGGAGCGTGCTGCACACCACAGGGAAGCCGGGGATGCGGATGTTCCTGCTTTCTGATGGGAGCGTGCCGCACACCGCAGGGAAGCCGGGGATGCGGATGTTCCTGCTTTCTGATGGGAGCGTGCCGCACACCGCAGGGAAGCCGGGGATGCGGATGTTCCTGCTTTCTGATGGGAGCGTGCTGCACACCGCAGGGAAGCCGGGGATGCGGATGTTCCTGCTTTCTGATGGGAGCGTGCTGCACACCGCAGGGAAGCCGGGGATACGGATGTTCCTGCTTTCTGATGGGAGCTTGACGCACACCGCAGGGAAGCCGGGGGATGCGGATGTTCCTCCTTTCTGATGGGAGCGTGCTGCACACCGCAGGGAAGCCGGGGATGCGGATGTTCCTGCTTTCTGATGGGAGCGCGTCGCACACCGCAGGGAAGCTGGGGATGTTGCTGCTTTCTGATGGGAGCGTTCCACACACCGCAGGGAAGCCGGGGATGCGGATGTTCCTGCTTTCTGATGGGAGCGTGCCACACACCGCAGGGAAGCCGGGGATGCGGATGTTCCTGCTTTGACGGGAGCGTGCCACATACCGCAGGGAAGCCGGGGATACGGATGTTCCTGCTTTCTGATGGGAGCGTGCCGCACACCGCAGGGAAGCCGGGGATGCGGATGTTCCTGCTTTCTGATGGGAGCGTGCTGCACACCGCAGGGAAGCCGGGGATGCAAATGTTGCTGCGTTTTGATGGGAGCGTGCCGCACACCGCAGGGAAGCCGGGGATGCGGATGTTCCTGCTTTCTGATAGGAGCGTGCTGCACACCGCAGGGAAGCCGGGGATGCGGATGTTCCTGCTTTCTGATGGGAGCGTGCCGCACACTGCCATACTTAAAGAGGAGGAGGTGGTGGGGCAGAGGTGAGAGGAGGAGGTGAGGGGGCAGAGGTGAGAGGGGGGAGGAGGTGAGGGGACAGAGGTGAGAGGGGGGAGGAGGTGAGAGGGCAGAGGTGAGGGGGCAGAGGTGAGAGGAGGAGGAGTTGAGGGGGCAGAGGTGAGAGGAGGAGGAGGTGGTGGGGCAGAGGTGAGAGGAGGAGGTGAGGGGGCAGAGGTGAGAGGAGGAGGAGGTGGTGGGGCAGAGGTGAGAGGAGGAGGTGAGGGGGCAGAGGTGAGAGGAGGAGGAGGTGGTGGGGCAGAGGTGAGAGGAGGAGGTGAGGGGGCAGAGGTGAGAGGGGGGAGGAGGTGAGGGGGCAGAGGTGAGGGGGGGAGGAGGTGAGGGGACAGAGGTGAGAGGGGGGAGGAGGTGAGAGGGCAGAGGTGAGAGGGGGGAGGAGGTGAGGGGACAGAGGTGAGAGGAGGAGGAGGTGGTGGGGCAGAGGTGAGAGGAGGAGGTGAGGCGGCAGAGGTGAGAGGGGGAGGAGGTGAGGGGGCAGAGGTGAGAGGAGGAGGAGGTGGTGGGGCAGAGGTGAGAGGAGGAGGTGAGGCGGCAGAGGTGAGAGGGGGAGGAGGTGAGGCGGCAGAGGTGAGAGGAGGAGGAGGTAGGGCAGAGGTGAGAGGAGGAGGTGAGGCGGCAGAGGTGAGAGGGGGAGGAGGTGAGGGGGCACAGGTGAGAGGAGGAGGAGGTGAGGGGGCAGAGGTGAGAGGAGGAGGAGGTGAGATGGCAGAGGAGGTGAGGTGGCAGAGGTGAGAGGGGGAGGAGGTGAGGGGGCAGAGGTGAGAGGAGGAGGAGGTGAGGGGGCAGAGGTGAGAGGAGGAGGAGGTGAGGGGGCAGAGGTGAGAGGAGGAGGAGGTGAGGGGGCAGAGGTGAGAGGAGGAGGAGGTGAGATGGCAGAGGTGAGGGGGGGAGGAGGTGAGGGGGCAGAGGTGAGAGGGGAAGGAGGTGGTGGGGCAGAGGTGAGAGGGGGAGGAGGTGGTGGGGCAGAGGTGAGAGGAGGAGGAGGTGGTGGGGCAGAGGTGAGAGGAGGAGGAGGTGGTGGGGCAGAGGAGAGAGGAGGAGGTGGTGGTGGGGCAGAGGTGAGAGGAGGAGGAGGTGAGGGGGCAGAGGAGAGAGGAGGAGGTGGTGGTGGGGCAGAGGTGAGAGGAGGAGGTGGTGGTGGGGCAGAGGTGAGAGGAGGAGGAGGTGAGGCGGCAGAGGTGAGAGGAGGAGGAGGTGGTGGGGCAGAGGTGAGAGGAGGAGGTGGTGGGGCAGAGGTGAGAGGAGGAGGAGGTGAGGTGGCAGAGGTGAGAGGGGGAGGAGGTGAGGGGGCAGAGGTGAGAGGAGGAGGAGGTGAGGGGGCAGAGGTGAGAGGGGGAGGAGGTGAGGGGGCAGAGGTGAGAGGGGGAGGAGGTGAGGGGGCAGAGGTGAGAGGAGGAGGAGGTGAGGGGGCAGAGGTGAGAGGAGGAGGAGGTGAGGGGGCAGAGGTGAGAGGGGGAGGAGGTGAGGGGGCAGAGGTGAGAGGAGGAGGTGAGGTGGGAGAGGGGCAGAGGAGGAGGAGGTGAGGGGGCAGAGGTGAGAGGAGGAGGTGGTGGTGAGGTGGCAGAGGTGAGAGGAGGAGGAGGTGAGGTGGCAGAGGTGAGAGGAGGGGGAGGTGAGGTGGCAGAGGTGAGAGGAGGAGGAGGTGAGGTACAGGTGAGAGGAGGAGGAGGTGAGATGGCAGAGGTGAGAGGGGGAGGAGGTGAGGGGGGCAGAGGTGAGAGGGGGAGATGGTGAGAGGAGGTGAGGAGAAGTTGAGGTGGCAGAGGTGAGAGGAGGTGAGGGGCAGAGGTGAGAGGAGGTGAGGTGGCAGAGGGGGAGGGGGCAGAGGTGAGAGGAGGAGGTGAGGTGGGGGAGGGGCAGAGGAGGAGGAGGTGAGGGGGCAGAGGTGAGAGGAGGAGGAGGTGGCAGAGGTGAGAGGAGGAGGAGGTGAGGGGGCAGAGGTGAGAGGGGGAGATGGTGAGGAGAAGTTGAGGTGGCAGAGGTGAGAGGAGGAGGAGGTGAGGGGCAGAGGTGAGAGGAGGAGGTGAGGTGGCAGAGGGGGAGGGGGCAGAGGTGAGAGGAGGAGGTGAGGTGGGGGAGGGGCAGAGGAGGAGGAGGTGAGGGGGCAGAGGTGAGAGGAGGAGGAGGTGGTGAGGTGGCAGAGGTGAGAGGAGGAGGAGGTGATGGGGCAGAGGTGAGAGGGGGAGATGGTGAGGGGGCAGAGGTGAGAGGAGGTGAGGAGAAGTTGAGGTGGCAGAGGTGAGAGGAGGAGGAGGTGAGGGGCAGAGGTGAGAGGAGGAGATGAGAGGAGGTGAGGTGGCAGAGGGGGAGGGGGCAGAGGTGAGAGGAGGAGGTGAGGTGGGGGAGGGGCAGAGGAGGAGGAGGTGAGGGGGCAGAGGTGAGAGGAGGAGGAGGTGAGGGGCAGAGGTGAGAGGAGGAGGTGAGGTGGCAGAGGGGGAGGGGGCAGAGGTGAGAGGAGGAGGTGAGGTGGGGGAGGGGCAGAGGAGGAGGAGGTGAGGGGGCAGAGGTGAGAGGAGGAGGAGGTGGTGAGGTGGCAGAGGTGAGAGGGGGAGATGGTGAGGGGGCAGAGGTGAGAGGAGGTGAGGAGAAGTTGAGGTGGCAGAGGTGAGAGGAGGAGGAGGTGAGGGGCAGAGGTGAGAGGAGGAGATGAGAGGAGGTGAGGTGGCAGAGGGGGAGGGGGCAGAGGTGAGAGGAGGAGGTGAGGTGGGGGAGGGGCAGAGGTGAGGGGGCAGAGGTGAGAGGAGGAGGTGGTGAGGTGGCAGAGGTGAGAGGAGGAGGAGGTGAGGTGGCAGAGGTGAGAGGAGGGGGAGGTGAGGTGGCAGAGGTGAGAGGAGGAGGAGGTGAGGTGGCAGAGGTGAGAGGAGGAGGAGGTGAGGTGGCAGAGGTGAGAGGAGGAGGTGAGGTGAGAGGAGGTGAGGTGGCAGAGGTGAGAGGGGGAGGAGGTGAGGGGGCAGAGGTGAGAGGAGGAGGTGAGGTGGCAGAGGTGAGAGGTTGAGGAGGTGAGGTGGCAGAGGTGAGAGGAGGAGGTGGTGAGGGGCAGAGGTGAGAGGGGGAGGAGGTGAGGGGGCAGAGGTGAGAGGAGGAGGTGAGGTGGCAGAGGTGAGAGGTTGAGGAGGTGAGGTGGCAGAGGTGAGAGGTTGAGGAGGTGAGGTGGCAGAGGTGAGAGGTGGCAGAGGTGAGAGGAGGTTGAGGTGAGGTGGCAGAGGTGAGAGGAGGAGGAGGTGAGGTGGCAGAGGTGAGAGGAGGAGGAGGTGAGGTGGCAGAGGTGAGAGGGGGAGGAGGTGCGGGGGCAGAAGTGAGAGGTTGAGGAGGTGGCAGAGGTGAGAGGAGGAGGAGGAGGAGGTGAGGTGGCAGAGGTGAGAGGGGGAGGAGGTGAGGGGGCAGAAGTGAGAGGTTGAGGAGGTGAGGTGGCAGAGGTGAGAGGAGGAGGTGAGGTGGCAGAGGTGAGAGGAGGAGGTGAGGTGGCAGAGGTGAGAGGGGGAGGAGGTGAGGGGGCAGAGGTGAGAGGGGGAGGAGGTGAGGGGGCAGAGGTGAGAGGAGGAGGAGGTGAGGTGGCAGAGGTGAGAGGGGGAGGAGGTGAGGGGGCAGAGGTGAGAGGAGGAGGAGGTGAGAGGAGGAGGAGGTGAGGTGGCAGAGGTGAGAGTAGGAGGAGGTGAGGGGGCAGAGGTGAGAGGTTGAGGAGGTGAGAGGAGGAGGAGGTGAGGGGGCAGAGGTGAGAGGTTGAGGAGGTGAGGTGGCAGAGGTGAGAGGTTGAGGAGGTGAGAGGGGGAGGAGGTGAGAGGGGGAGGAGGTGAGGGGGCAGAGGTGAGAGGAGGAGGAGGTGAGATGGCAGAGGTGAGAGGAGGAGGTGAGGGGGGGGGAGGTGAGAGGAGGAGGTGAGGTGAGAGGAGGTGAGGTGGCAGAGGTGAGAGTAGGAGGAGGTGAGGGGGCAGAGGTGAGAGGTTGAGGAGGTGAGGGGGCAGAGGTGAGAGGTTGAGGTGAGGTGGCAGAGGTGAGAGGAGGAGGAGGTGAGGTGGGTGAGGGGGCAGAGGTGAGAGGTTGAGGAGGTGAGGTGGCAGAGGTGAGAGGAGGAGGAGGTGAGGTGGGTGAGGGGGCAGAGGTGAGAGGGGGAGGAGGTGAGAGGAGGAGGTGAGAGGGGGAGGAGGTGAGGGGGCAGAGGTGAGAGGAGGGAGAGGAGGAGGAGGTGAGGGGGCAGAGGTGAGAGGAGGAGGAGGTGAGGGGGCAGAGGTGAGAGGAGGAGGTGGTGAGGGGCAGAGGTGAGAGGAGGAGGAGGTGAGGTGGCAGAGGTGAGAGGAGGAGGTGGTGAGGGGCAGAGGTGAGAGGGGGAGGAGGTGAGGTGGCAGAGGTGAGAGGAGGAGGTGAGGTGGCAGAGGTGAGAGGGGGAGGAGGTGAGGGGACAGAGGTGAGAGGAGGAGGTGAGGTGGCAGAGGTGAGAGGTTAAGGAGGTGAGGTGGCAGAGGTGAGAGGTTGAGGAGGTGAGGTGGCAGAGGTGAGAGGTTGAGGTGAGGTGGCAGAGGTGAGAGGAGGAGGAGGTGAGGTGGCAGAGGTGAGAGGAGGAGGAGGTGAGGTGGCAGAGGTGAGAGGGGGAGGAGGTGCGGGGGCAGAAGTGAGAGGTTGAGGAGGTGGCAGAGGTGAGAGGAGGAGGAGGTGAGAGGAGGAGGAGGTGAGGTGGCAGAGGTGAGAGGGGGAGGAGGTGAGGGGGCAGAAGTGAGAGGTTGAGGTGGCAGAGGTGAGAGGAGGAGGTGAGGTGGCAGAGGTGAGAGGAGGAGGTGAGGTGGCAGAGGTGAGAGGGGGAGGAGGTGAGGGGGCAGAGGTGAGAGGGGGAGGAGGTGAGGGGGCAGAGGTGAGAGGAGGAGGAGGTGAGGTGGCAGAGGTGAGAGGAGGAGGTGAGGTGGCAGAGGTGAGAGGAGGAGGTGAGGTGGCAGAGGTGAGAGGGGGAGGAGGTGAGGGGGCAGAGGTGAGAGGAGGAGGTGAGGTGAGAGGAGGAGGGGGTGAGAGGAGGAGGAGGTGAGAGGAGGAGGAGGTGAGGTGGCAGAGGTGAGAGTAGGAGGAGGTGAGGGGGCAGAGGTGAGAGGTTGAGGAGGTGAGGTGGCAGAGGTGAGAGGAGGAGGAGGTGAGGTGGGTGAGGGGGCAGAGGTGACAGGTTGAGGAGGTGAGGTGGCAGAGGTGAGAGGAGGAGGAGGTGAGGGGGCAGAGGTGAGAGGGGGAGGAGGTGAGGGGGCAGAGGTGAGAGGGGGAGGAGGTGAGGGGGCAGAGGTGAGAGGAGGAGGAGGTGAGATGGCAAAGGTGAGAGGAGGAGGTGAGGGGCAGAGGTGAGGGGGGGAGGAGGTGAGAGGAGGAGGTGAGGTGAGGTGGCAGAGGTGAGAGTAGGAGGAGGTGAGGGGGCAGAGGTGAGAGGTTGAGGAGGTGAGGGGGCAGAGGTGAGAGGTTGAGGAGGTGAGGTGAGAGGAGGAGGAGGTGAGGTGGGTGAGGGGGCAGAGGTGAGAGGTTGAGGAGGTGAGGTGGCAGAGGTGAGAGGAGGAGGAGGTGAGGGGGCAGAGGTGAGAGGAGGAGGAGGTGAGGTGGGTGAGGGGGCAGAGGTGAGAGGGGGAGGAGGTGAGAGGAGGAGGTGAGGGGCAGAGGTGAGAGGGGGAGGAGGTGAGGGGGCAGAGGTGAGAGGAGGGAGAGGAGGAGGAGGTGAGGGGGCAGAGGTGAGAGGAGGAGGAGGTGAGGGGGCAGAGGTGAGAGGGGGAGGAGGTGAGAGGAGGAGGTGAGGGGCAGAGGTGAGAGGGGGAGGAGGTGAGGGGGCAGAGGTGAGAGGAGGGAGAGGAGGAGGAGGTGAGGGGGCAGAGGTGAGAGGAGGAGGAGGTGAGGGGGCAGAGGTGAGAGGAGGAGGAGGTGAGGGGGCAGAGGTGAGAGGAGGAGGAGGTGAGGGGGCAGAGGTGAGAGGAGGAGGAGGTGAGGGGGCAGAGGTGAGAGGAGGAGGAGGTGAAGGGGCAGAGGTGAGAGGAGGAGGTGAGGGGGCAGAGGTGAGAGGAGGAGGTGGTGAGGGGCAGAGGTGAGAGGAGGAGGAGGTGAGGTGGCAGAGCTGAGAGGAGGAGGAGGTGAGGGGGCAGAGGTGAGAGGAGGAGGTGGTGAGGGGCAGAGGTGAGAGGAGGAGGTGAGGTGGCAGAGGTGAGAGGAGGAGGAGGTGAGGTGGCAGAGGTGAGAGGGGGAGGAGGTGAGGGGGCAGAAGTGAGAGGTTGAGGAGGTGAGGTGGCAGAGGTGAGAGGAGGAGGTGAGGTGGCAGAGGTGAGAGGAGGAGGTGAGGTGGCAGAGGTGAGAGGGGAGGAGGTGAGGTGAGGGGGCAGAGGTGAGAGGGGGATGAGGTGAGGGGGCAGAGGTGAGAGGAGGAGGAGGTGAGGTGGCAGAGGTGAGAGGAGGAGGTGAGGTGGCAGAGGTGAGAGGGGGAGGAGGTGAGGGGGCAGAGGTGAGAGGAGGAGGTGAGGTGACAGAGGTGAGAGGAGGAGGAGGTGAGGTGGCAGAGGTGAGAGTAGGAGGTGGTGAGGGGGCAGAGGTGAGAGGTTGAGGTGAGGTGGCAGGAGGAGGAGGTGAGGTGGGTGAGGGGGCAGAGGTGAGAGGTTGAGGAGGTGAGGTGGCAGAGGTGAGAGGAGGAGGAGGTGAGGGGGCAGAGGTGAGAGAAGGAGGTGAGGTGGCAGAGGTGAGAGGGGGAGGAGGTGAGGGGGCAGAGGTGAGAGGGGGAGGAGGTGAGGTGGCAGAAGTGAGAGGTTGAGGAGGTGGCAGAGGTGAGAGGAGGAGGAGGTGAGGTGGCAGAGGTGAGAGGGGGAGGAGGTGAGGGGGCAGAGGTGAGAGGTTGAGGAGGTGAGGTGGCAGAGGTGAGAGGAGGAGGTGAGGTGGCAGAGGTGAGAGGAGGAGGTGAGGTGGCAGAGGTGAGAGGGGGAGGAGGTGAGGGGGCAGAGGTGAGAGGAGGTGAGGGGACAGAGGTGAGAGGGGGGAGGAGGTGAGAGGGCAGAGGTGAGAGGGGGAGGAGGTGAGGGGACAGAGGTGAGAGGGGGGAGGAGGTGAGGGGGCAGAGGTGAGAGGGGGAGGAGGTGGTGGGGCAGAGGTGAGAGGAGGAGGTGGTGGTGCAGAGGTGAGAGGAGGAGGAGGTGAGGCGGCAGAGGTGAGAGGAGGAGGTGAGGCGGCAGAGGTGAGAGGGGGAGAAGGTGAGGTGGCAGAGGTGAGAGGGGGAGGAGGTGAGGGGGCAGAGGTGAGAGGAGGAGGAGGTGAGGGGGCACAGGTGAGAGGAGGAGGAGGTGAGGGGGCAGAGGTGAGAGGAGGAGGAGGTGAGATGGCAGAGGAGGTGAGGTGGCAGAGGTGAGAGGGGGAGGAGGTGAGGGGGCAGAGGTGAGAGGAGGAGGAGGTGAGGGGGCAGAGGTGAGAGGAGGAGGAGGTGAGGGGGCAGAGGTGAGAGGAGGAGGAGGTGAGGGGGCAGAGGTGAGAGGAGGAGGAGGTGAGATGGCAGAGGTGAGGGGGGGAGGAGGTGAGGGGGCAGAGGTGAGAGGGGGGGAGGAGATGAGGGGGAGGAGGTGGTGGGGGCAGAGGTGAGAGGGGGAGGAGGTGGTGGGGCAGAGGAGAGAGGAGGAGGTGGTGGTGGGGCAGAGGTGAGAGGAGGTGAGGCGGCAGAGGTGAGAGGAGGAGGAGGTGGTGGGGCAGAGGTGAGAGGAGGAGGAGGTGGTGGGGCAGAGGTGAGAGGGGGGAGGAGGTGAGGGGGCAGAGGTGAGAGGAGGAGGTGAGGTGGCAGAGGTGAGAGGTTGAGGAGGTGAGGTGGCAGAGGTGAGAGGTTGAGGAGGTGAGGTGGCAGAGGTGAGAGGTTGAGGAGGTGAGGTGGCAGAGGTGAGAGGTTGAGGAGGTGAGGTGGCAGAGGTGAGAGGTTGAGGTGAGGTGGCAGAGGGTGAGAGGAGGAGGAGGTGAGGTGGCAGAGGTGAGAGGAGGAGGAGGTGAGGTGGCAGAGGTGAGAGGGGGAGGAGGTGCGGGGGCAGAAGTGAGAGGTTGAGGAGGTGGCAGAGGTGAGAGGAGCAGGAGGTGAGAGGAGGAGGAGGTGAGAGGAGGAGGAGGTGAGGTGGCAGAGGTGAGAGGGGGAGGAGGTGAGGGGGCAGAAGTGAGAGGTTGAGGTGGCAGAGGTGAGAGGAGGAGGTGAGGTGGCAGAGGTGAGAGGAGGAGGTGAGGTGGCAGAGGTGAGAGGGGGAGGAGGTGAGGGGGCAGAGGTGAGAGGGGGAGGAGGTGAGGGGGCAGAGGTGAGAGGAGGTGAGGTGGCAGAGGTGAGAGGAGGAGGAGGTGAGGGGGCAGAGGTGAGAGGAGGAGGAGGTGAGGGGGCAGAGGTGAGAGGAGGAGGAGGTGAGATGGCAGAGGTGAGGGGGGGAGGAGGTGAGGGGGCAGAGGTGAGAGGGGAAGGAGGTGGTGGGGCAGAGGTGAGAGGAGGAGGTGAGGCGGCAGAGGTGAGAGGGGGAGGAGGTGAGGGGGCAGAGGTGAGAGGAGGAGGAGGTGGTGGGGCAGAGGTGAGAGGAGGAGGTGAGGCGGCAGAGGTGAGAGGGGGAGGAGGTGAGGCGGCAGAGGTGAGAGGAGGAGGAGGTAGGGCAGAGGTGAGAGGAGGAGGTGAGGCGGCAGAGGTGAGAGGGGGAGGAGGTGAGGGGGCACAGGTGAGAGGAGGAGGAGGTGAGGGGGCAGAGGTGAGAGGAGGAGGAGGTGAGATGGCAGAGGAGGTGAGGTGGCAGAGGTGAGAGGGGGAGGAGGTGAGGGGGCAGAGGTGAGAGGAGGAGGAGGTGAGGGGGCAGAGGTGAGAGGAGGAGGAGGTGAGGGGGCAGAGGTGAGAGGAGGAGGAGGTGAGATGGCAGAGGTGAGGGGGGGAGGAGGTGAGGGGGCAGAGGTGAGAGGGGAAGGAGGTGGTGGGGCAGAGGTGAGAGGGGGAGGAGGTGGTGGGGCAGAGGTGAGAGGAGGAGGAGGTGGTGGGGCAGAGGTGAGAGGAGGAGGAGGTGGTGGGGCAGAGGAGAGAGGAGGAGGTGGTGGTGGGGCAGAGGTGAGAGGAGGAGGAGGTGAGGGGGCAGAGGAGAGAGGAGGAGGTGGTGGTGGGGCAGAGGTGAGAGGAGGAGGTGGTGGTGGGGCAGAGGTGAGAGGAGGAGGAGGTGAGGCGGCAGAGGTGAGAGGAGGAGGAGGTGGTGGGGCAGAGGTGAGAGGAGGAGGAGGTGGTGGGGCAGAGGTGAGAGGAGGAGGTGAGGCGGCAGAGGTGAGAGGGGGAGGAGTGGAGGGGGCAGAGGTGAGAGGAGGAGGAGGTGAGGTGGCAGAGGTGAGAGGGGGAGGAGTGGAGGGGGCAGAGGTGAGAGGAGGAGGAGGTGAGGGGGCAGAGGTGAGAGGGGGAGGAGGTGAGGGGGCAGAGGTGAGAGGGGGAGGAGGTGAGGGGGCAGAGGTGAGAGGAGGAGGAGGTGAGGGGGCAGAGGTGAGAGGAGGAGGAGGTGAGGGGGCAGAGGTGAGAGGGGGAGGAGGTGAGGGGGCAGAGGTGAGAGGAGGAGGTGAGGTGGGAGAGGGGCAGAGGAGGAGGAGGTGAGGGGGCAGAGGTGAGAGGAGGAGGTGGTGGTGAGGTGGCAGAGGTGAGAGGAGGAGGAGGTGAGGTGGCAGAGGTGAGAGGAGGGGGAGGTGAGGTGGCAGAGGTGAGAGGAGGAGGAGGTGAGGTGACAGGTGAGAGGAGGAGGAGGTGAGATGGCAGAGGTGAGAGGGGGAGGAGGTGAGGGGGCAGAGGTGAGAGGGGGAGATGGTGAGAGGAGGTGAGGAGAAGTTGAGGTGGCAGAGGTGAGAGGAGGTGAGGGGCAGAGGTGAGAGGAGGAGGTGAGGTGGCAGAGGGGGAGGGCGCAGAGGTGAGAGGAGGAGGTGAGGTGGGGGAGGGGCAGAGGAGGAGGAGGTGAGGGGGCAGAGGTGAGAGGAGGAGGAGGTGAGGGGGCAGAGGTGAGAGGGGGAGATGGTGAGGAGAAGTTGAGGTGGCAGAGGTGAGAGGAGGAGGAGGTGAGGGGCAGAGGTGAGAGGAGGAGGTGAGGTGGCAGAGGGGGAGGGGGCAGAGGTGAGAGGAGGAGGTGAGGTGGGGGAGGGGCAGAGGAGGAGGAGGTGAGGGGGCAGAGGTGAGAGGAGGAGGAGGTGGTGAGGTGGCAGAGGTGAGAGGAGGAGGAGGTGATGGGGCAGAGGTGAGAGGGGGAGATGGTGAGGGGGCAGAGGTGAGAGGAGGTGAGGAGAAGTTGAGGTGGCAGAGGTGAGAGGAGGAGGAGGTGAGGGGCAGAGGTGAGAGGAGGAGATGAGAGGAGGTGAGGTGGCAGAGGGGGAGGGGGCAGAGGTGAGAGGAGGAGGTGAGGTGGGGGAGGGGCAGAGGAGGAGGAGGTGAGGGGGCAGAGGTGAGAGGAGGAGGAGGTGAGGGGCAGAGGTGAGAGGAGGAGGTGAGGTGGCAGAGGGGGAGGGGGCAGAGGTGAGAGGAGGAGGTGAGGTGGGGGAGGGGCAGAGGAGGAGGAGGTGAGGGGGCAGAGGTGAGAGGAGGAGGAGGTGGTGAGGTGGCAGAGGTGAGAGGGGGAGATGGTGAGGGGGCAGAGGTGAGAGGAGGTGAGGAGAAGTTGAGGTGGCAGAGGTGAGAGGAGGAGGAGGTGAGGGGCAGAGGTGAGAGGAGGAGATGAGAGGAGGTGAGGTGGCAGAGGGGGAGGGGGCAGAGGTGAGAGGAGGAGGTGAGGTGGGGGAGGGGCAGAGGTGAGGGGGCAGAGGTGAGAGGAGGAGGTGGTGAGGTGGCAGAGGTGAGAGGAGGAGGAGGTGAGGTGGCAGAGGTGAGAGGAGGGGGAGGTGAGGTGGCAGAGGTGAGAGGAGGAGGAGGTGAGGTGGCAGAGGTGAGAGGAGGAGGAGGTGAGGTGGCAGAGGTGAGAGGAGGAGGTGAGAGGAGGTGAGGTGGCAGAGGTGAGAGGGGGAGGAGGTGAGGGGGCAGAGGTGAGAGGAGGAGGTGAGGTGGCAGAGGTGAGAGGTTGAGGAGGTGAGGTGGCAGAGGTGAGAGGAGGAGGTGGTGAGGGGCAGAGGTGAGAGGGGGAGGAGGTGAGGGGGGCAGAGGTGAGAGGAGGAGGTGAGGTGGCAGAGGTGAGAGGTTGAGGAGGTGAGGTGGCAGAGGTGAGAGGTTGAGGAGGTGAGGTGGCAGAGGTGAGAGGTGGCAGAGGTGAGAGGAGGTTGAGGTGAGGTGGCAGAGGTGAGAGGAGGAGGAGGTGAGGTGGCAGAGGTGAGAGGAGGAGGAGGTGAGGTGGCAGAGGTGAGAGGGGGAGGAGGTGCGGGGGCAGAAGTGAGAGGTTGAGGAGGTGGCAGAGGTGAGAGGAGGAGGAGGAGGAGGTGAGGTGGCAGAGGTGAGAGGGGGAGGAGGTGAGGGGGCAGAAGTGAGAGGTTGAGGAGGTGAGGTGGCAGAGGTGAGAGGAGGAGGTGAGGTGGCAGAGGTGAGAGGAGGAGGTGAGGTGGCAGAGGTGAGAGGGGGAGGAGGTGAGGGGGCAGAGGTGAGAGGGGGAGGAGGTGAGGGGGCAGAGGTGAGAGGAGGAGGAGGTGAGGTGGCAGAGGTGAGAGGGGGAGGAGGTGAGGGGGCAGAGGTGAGAGGAGGAGGAGGTGAGAGGAGGAGGAGGTGAGGTGGCAGAGGTGAGAGTAGGAGGAGGTGAGGGGGCAGAGGTGAGAGGTTGAGGAGGTGAGAGGAGGAGGAGGTGAGGGGGCAGAGGTGAGAGGTTGAGGAGGTGAGGTGGCAGAGGTGAGAGGTTGAGGAGGTGAGAGGGGGAGGAGGTGAGAGGGGGAGGAGGTGAGGGGGCAGAGGTGAGAGGAGGAGGAGGTGAGATGGCAGAGGTGAGAGGAGGAGGTGAGGGGGGGGGAGGTGAGAGGAGGAGGTGAGGTGAGAGGAGGTGAGGTGGCAGAGGTGAGAGTAGGAGGAGGTGAGGGGGCAGAGGTGAGAGGTTGAGGAGGTGAGGGGGCAGAGGTGAGAGGTTGAGGTGAGGTGGCAGAGGTGAGAGGAGGAGGAGGTGAGGTGGGTGAGGGGGCAGAGGTGAGAGGTTGAGGAGGTGAGGTGGCAGAGGTGAGAGGAGGAGGAGGTGAGGTGGGTGAGGGGGCAGAGGTGAGAGGGGGAGGAGGTGAGAGGAGGAGGTGAGAGGGGGAGGAGGTGAGGGGGCAGAGGTGAGAGGAGGGAGAGGAGGAGGAGGTGAGGGGGCAGAGGTGAGAGGAGGAGGAGGTGAGGGGGCAGAGGTGAGAGGAGGAGGTGGTGAGGGGCAGAGGTGAGAGGAGGAGGAGGTGAGGTGGCAGAGGTGAGAGGAGGAGGTGGTGAGGGGCAGAGGTGAGAGGGGGAGGAGGTGAGGTGGCAGAGGTGAGAGGAGGAGGTGAGGTGGCAGAGGTGAGAGGGGGAGGAGGTGAGGGGACAGAGGTGAGAGGAGGAGGTGAGGTGGCAGAGGTGAGAGGTTAAGGAGGTGAGGTGGCAGAGGTGAGAGGTTGAGGAGGTGAGGTGGCAGAGGTGAGAGGTTGAGGTGAGGTGGCAGAGGTGAGAGGAGGAGGAGGTGAGGTGGCAGAGGTGAGAGGAGGAGGAGGTGAGGTGGCAGAGGTGAGAGGGGGAGGAGGTGCGGGGGCAGAAGTGAGAGGTTGAGGAGGGGCAGAGGTGAGAGGAGGAGGAGGTGAGAGGAGGAGGAGGTGAGGTGGCAGAGGTGAGAGGGGGAGGAGGTGAGGGGGCAGAAGTGAGAGGTTGAGGTGGCAGAGGTGAGAGGAGGAGGTGAGGTGGCAGAGGTGAGAGGAGGAGGTGAGGTGGCAGAGGTGAGAGGGGGAGGAGGTGAGAGGGGGAGGAGGTGAGGGGGCAGAGGTGAGAGGAGGAGGAGGTGAGGTGGCAGAGGTGAGAGGAGGAGGTGAGGTGGCAGAGGTGAGAGGAGGAGGTGAGGTGGCAGAGGTGAGAGGGGGAGGAGGTGAGGGGGCAGAGGTGAGAGGAGGAGGTGAGGTGAGAGGAGGAGGGGGGTGAGAGGAGGAGGAGGTGAGAGGAGGAGGAGGTGAGGTGGCAGAGGTGAGAGTAGGAGGAGGTGAGGGGGCAGAGGTGAGAGGTTGAGGAGGTGAGGTGGCAGAGGTGAGAGGAGGAGGAGGTGAGGTGGGTGAGGGGGCAGAGGTGAGAGGTTGAGGAGGTGAGGTGGCAGAGGTGAGAGGAGGAGGAGGTGAGGGGGCAGAGGTGAGAGGGGGAGGAGGTGAGGGGGCAGAGGTGAGAGGGGGAAGAGGTGAGGGGGCAGAGGTGAGAGGAGGAGGAGGTGAGATGGCAAAGGTGAGAGGAGGAGGTGAGGGGCAGAGGTGAGGGGGGGAGGAGGTGAGAGGAGGAGGTGAGGTGAGGTGGCAGAGGTGAGAGTAGGAGGAGGTGAGGGGGCAGAGGTGAGAGGTTGAGGAGGTGAGGGGGCAGAGGTGAGAGGTTGAGGAGGTGAGGTGAGAGGAGGAGGAGGTGAGGTGGGTGAGGGGGCAGAGGTGAGAGGTTGAGGAGGTGAGGTGGCAGAGGTGAGAGGAGGAGGAGGTGAGGGGGCAGAGGTGAGAGGAGGAGGAGGTGAGGTGGGTGAGGGGGCAGAGGTGAGAGGGGGAGGAGGTGAGAGGAGGAGGTGAGGGGCAGAGGTGAGAGGGGGAGGAGGTGAGGGGGGCAGAGGTGAGAGGAGGGAGAGGAGGAGGAGGTGAGGGGGCAGAGGTGAGAGGAGGAGGAGGTGAGGGGGCAGAGGTGAGAGGGGGAGGAGGTGAGAGGAGGAGGTGAGGGCAGAGGTGAGAGGGGGAGGAGGTGAGGGGGCAGAGGTGAGAGGAGGGAGAGGAGGAGGAGGTGAGGGGCAGAGGTGAGAGGAGGAGGAGGTGAGGGGGCAGAGGTGAGAGGAGGAGGAGGTGAGGGGGCAGAGGTGAGAGGAGGAGGAGGTGAGGGGGCAGAGGTGAGAGGAGGAGGAGGTGAGGGGGCAGAGGTGAGAGGAGGAGGTGAGGGGGGCAGAGGTGAGAGGAGGAGGTGGTGAGGGGCAGAGGTGAGAGGAGGAGGAGGTGAGGTGGCAGAGCTGAGAGGAGGAGGAGGTGAGGGGGCAGAGGTGAGAGGAGGAGGTGGTGAGGGGCAGAGGTGAGAGGAGGAGGTGAGGTGGCAGAGGTGAGAGGAGGAGGAGGTGAGGTGGCAGAGGGTGAGAGGGGAGGAGGTGAGGGGGCAGAAGTGAGAGGTTGAGGAGGTGAGGTGGCAGAGGTGAGAGGAGGAGGTGAGGTGGCAGAGGTGAGAGGAGGAGGTGAGGTGGCAGAGGTGAGAGGGGGAGGAGGTGAGGGGGCAGAGGTGAGAGGGGGAGGAGGTGAGGGGGCAGAGGTGAGAGGAGGAGGAGGTGAGGTGGCAGAGGTGAGAGGAGGAGGTGAGGTGGCAGAGGTGAGAGGGGGAGGAGGTGAGGGGGCAGAGGTGAGAGGAGGAGGTGAGGTGACAGAGGTGAGAGGAGGAGGAGGTGAGGTGGCAGAGGTGAGAGTAGGAGGTGGTGAGGGGGCAGAGGTGAGAGGTTGAGGTGAGGTGGCAGGAGGAGGAGGTGAGGTGGGTGAGGGGGCAGAGGTGAGAGGTTGAGGAGGTGAGGTGGCAGAGGTGAGAGGAGGAGGAGGTGAGGGGGCAGAGGTGAGAGAAGGAGGTGAGGTGGCAGAGGTGAGAGGGGGGAGGAGGTGAGGGGGCAGAGGTGAGAGGGGGAGGAGGTGAGGTGGCAGAAGTGAGAGGTTGAGGAGGTGGCAGAGGTGAGAGGAGGAGGAGGTGAGAGGGGAGGAGGTGAGGGGGCAGAGGTGAGAGGTTGAGGAGGTGAGGTGGCAGAGGTGAGAGGAGGAGGTGAGGTGGCAGAGGTGAGAGGAGGAGGTGAGGTGGCAGAGGTGAGAGGGGGAGGAGGTGAGGGGGCAGAGGTGAGAGGGGGAGGAGGTGAGGGGACAGAGGTGAGAGGGGGGAGGAGGTGAGAGGGCAGAGGTGAGAGGGGGAGGAGGTGAGGGGACAGAGGTGAGAGGGGGGAGGAGGTGAGGGGGCAGAGGTGAGAGGGGGAGGAGGTGGTGGGGCAGAGGTGAGAGGAGGAGGTGGTGGTGGGGCAGAGGTGAGAGGAGGAGGAGGTGAGGCGGCAGAGGTGAGAGGAGGAGGTGAGGCGGCAGAGGTGAGAGGGGGAGAAGGTGAGGTGGCAGAGGTGAGAGGGGGAGGAGGTGAGGGGGCAGAGGTGAGAGGAGGAGGAGGTGAGGGGGCACAGGTGAGAGGAGGAGGAGGTGAGGGGGCAGAGGTGAGAGGAGGAGGAGGTGAGATGGCAGAGGAGGTGAGGTGGCAGAGGTGAGAGGGGGAGGAGGTGAGGGGGCAGAGGTGAGAGGAGGAGGAGGTGAGGGGGCAGAGGTGAGAGGAGGAGGAGGTGAGGGGGCAGAGGTGAGAGGAGGAGGAGGTGAGATGGCAGAGGTGAAGGGGGGAGGAGGTGAGGGGGCAGAGGTGAGAGGGGGGAGGAGATGAGGGGGAGGAGGTGGTGGGGCAGAGGTGAGAGGGGGAGGAGGTGGTGGGGCAGAGGAGAGAGGAGGAGGTGGTGGTGGGGCAGAGGTGAGAGGAGGTGAGGCGGGGGGCAGAGGTGAGAGGAGGAGGAGGTGGTGGGGCAGAGGTGAGAGGAGGAGGAGGTGGTGGGGCAGAGGTGAGAGGGGGAGGAGGTGAGGGGGCAGAGGTGAGAGGAGGAGGTGAGGTGGCAGAGGTGAGAGGTTGAGGAGGTGAGGTGGCAGAGGTGAGAGGTTGAGGAGGTGAGGTGGCAGAGGTGAGAGGTTGAGGAGGTGAGGTGGCAGAGGTGAGAGGTTGAGGAGGTGAGGTGGCAGAGGTGAGAGGTTGAGGTGAGGTGGCAGAGGTGAGAGGAGGAGGAGGTGAGGTGGCAGAGGTGAGAGGAGGAGGAGGTGAGGTGGCAGAGGTGAGAGGGGGAGGAGGTGCGGGGGCAGAAGTGAGAGGTTGAGGAGGTGGCAGAGGTGAGAGGAGGAGGAGGTGAGAGGAGGAGGAGGTGAGAGGAGGAGGAGGTGAGGTGGCAGAGGTGAGAGGGGGAGGAGGTGAGGGGGCAGAAGTGAGAGGTTGAGGTGGCAGAGGTGAGAGGAGGAGGTGAGGTGGCAGAGGTGAGAGGAGGAGGTGAGGTGGCAGAGGTGAGAGGGGGGAGGAGGTGAGGGGGCAGAGGTGAGAGGGGGAGGAGGTGAGGGGGCAGAGGTGAGAGGAGGTGAGGTGGCAGAGGTGAGAGGAGGAGGAGGTGAGGGGGCAGAGGTGAGAGGAGGAGGAGGTGAGGGGGCAGAGGTGAGAGGAGGAGGAGGTGAGATGGCAGAGGTGAGGGGGGGAGGAGGTGAGGGGGCAGAGGTGAGAGGGGAAGGGAGGTGGTGGGGGCAGAGGTGAGAGGAGGAGGTGAGGCGGCAGAGGTGAGAGGGGGAGGAGGTGAGGGGGCAGAGGTGAGAGGAGGAGGAGGTGGTGGGGCAGAGGTGAGAGGAGGAGGTGAGGCGGCAGAGGTGAGAGGGGGAGGAGGTGAGGCGGCAGAGGTGAGAGGAGGAGGAGGTAGGGCAGAGGTGAGAGGAGGAGGTGAGGCGGGCAGAGGTGAGAGGGGGAGGAGGTGAGGGGGGCACAGGTGAGAGGAGGAGGAGGTGAGGGGGGCAGAGGTGAGAGGAGGAGGAGGTGAGATGGCAGAGGAGGTGAGGTGGCAGAGGTGAGAGGGGGAGGAGGTGAGGGGGCAGAGGTGAGAGGAGGAGGAGGTGAGGGGGCAGAGGTGAGAGGAGGAGGAGGTGAGGGGGCAGAGGTGAGAGGAGGAGGAGGTGAGATGGCAGAGGTGAGGGGGGGAGGAGGTGAGGGGGCAGAGGTGAGAGGGGAAGGAGGTGGTGGGGCAGGAGGTGAGAGGGGGAGGAGGTGGTGGGCAGAGGTGAGAGGAGGAGGAGGTGGTGGGGCAGAGGAGAGAGGAGGAGGTGGTGGTGGGGCAGAGGTGAGAGGAGGAGGAGGTGAGGGGGCAGAGGAGAGAGGAGGAGGTGGTGGTGGGGCAGAGGTGAGAGGAGGAGGTGGTGGTGGGGCAGAGGTGAGAGGAGGAGGAGGTGAGGCGGCAGAGGTGAGAGGAGGAGGAGGTGGTGGGGCAGAGGTGAGAGGAGGAGGAGGTGGTGGGGCAGAGGTGAGAGGAGGAGGTGAGGCGGCAGAGGTGAGAGGGGGAGGAGTGGAGGGGGCAGAGGTGAGAGGAGGAGGAGGTGAGGTGGCAGAGGTGAGAGGGGGAGGAGTGGAGGGGGCAGAGGTGAGAGGAGGAGGAGGTGAGGGGGCAGAAGTGAGAGGGGGAGGAGGTGAGGGGGCAGAGGTGAGAGGGGGAGGAGGTGAGGGGGCAGAGGTGAGAGGAGGAGGAGGTGAGGGGGCAGAGGTGAGAGGAGGAGGAGGTGAGGGGGCAGAGGTGAGAGGGGGAGGAGGTGAGGGGGCAGAGGTGAGAGGAGGAGGTGAGGTGGAGAGGGGCAGAGGAGGAGGAGGTGAGGGGGCAGAGGTGAGAGGAGGAGGTGGTGGTGAGGTGGCAGAGGTGAGAGGAGGAGGAGGTGAGGTGGCAGAGGTGAGAGGAGGGGGAGGTGAGGTGGCAGAGGTGAGAGGAGGAGGAGGTGAGGTGACAGGTGAGAGGAGGAGGAGGTGAGATGGCAGAGGTGAGAGGGGGAGGAGGTGAGGGGGCAGAGGTGAGAGGGGGAGATGGTGAGAGGAGGTGAGGAGAAGTTGAGGTGGCAGAGGTGAGAGGAGGTGAGGGGCAGAGGTGAGAGGAGGAGGTGAGGTGGCAGAGGGGGAGGGCGCAGAGGTGAGAGGAGGAGGTGAGGTGGGGGAGGGGCAGAGGAGGAGGAGGTGAGGGGGCAGAGGTGAGAGGAGGAGGAGGTGAGGGGGCAGAGGTGAGAGGGGGAGATGGTGAGGAGAGAGTTGAGGTGGCAGAGGTGAGAGGAGGAGGAGGTGAGGGGCAGAGGTGAGAGGAGGAGGTGAGGTGGGCAGAGGGGGAGGGGGCAGAGGTGAGAGGAGGAGGTGAGGTGGGGGAGGGGCAGAGGAGGAGGAGGTGAGGGGGCAGAGGTGAGAGGAGGAGGAGGTGGTGAGGTGGCAGAGGTGAGAGGAGGAGGAGGTGATGGGGCAGAGGTGAGAGGGGGAGATGGTGAGGGGGCAGAGGTGAGAGGAGGTGAGGAGAAGTTGAGGTGGCAGAGGTGAGAGGAGGAGGAGGTGAGGGGCAGAGGTGAGAGGAGAGGAGAATGAGAGGGAGGTGAGGTGGCAGAGGGGGAGGGGGCAGAGGTGAGAGGAGGAGGTGAGGTGGGGGAGGGGCAGAGGAGGAGGAGGTGAGGGGGCAGAGGTGAGAGGAGGAGGAGGTGAGGGGGCAGAGGTGAGAGGAGGAGGTGAGGTGGCAGAGGGGGAGGGGGCAGAGGTGAGAGGAGGAGGTGAGGTGGGGGAGGGGCAGGGAGGTGGAGGAGGAGGTGAGGGGGCAGAGGTGAGAGGAGGAGGAGGTGGTGAGGTGGCAGAGGTGAGAGGGGGAGATGGTGAGGGGGCAGAGGTGAGAGGAGGTGAGGAGAAGTTGAGGTGGCAGAGGTGAGAGGAGGAGGAGGTGAGGGGCAGAGGTGAGAGGAGGAGATGAGAGGAGGTGAGGTGGCAGAGGGGGAGGGGGCAGAGGTGAGAGGAGGAGGTGAGGTGGGGGAGGGGCAGAGGTGAGGGGGCAGAGGTGAGAGGAGGAGGTGGTGAGGTGGCAGAGGTGAGAGGAGGAGGAGGTGAGGTGGCAGAGGTGAGAGGAGGGGGAGGTGAGGTGGGCAGAGGTGAGAGGAGGAGGAGGTGAGGTGGCAGAGGTGAGAGGAGGAGGAGGTGAGGTGGCAGAGGTGAGAGGAGGAGGTGAGGTGAGAGGAGGTGAGGTGGCAGAGGTGAGAGGGGGAGGAGGTGAGGGGGCAGAGGTGAGAGGAGGAGGTGAGGTGGCAGAGGTGAGAGGTTGAGGAGGTGAGGTGGCAGAGGTGAGAGGAGGAGGTGGTGAGGGGCAGAGGTGAGAGGGGGGAGGAGGTGAGGGGGCAGAGGTGAGAGGAGGAGGTGAGGTGGCAGAGGTGAGAGGTTGAGGAGGTGAGGTGGCAGAGGTGAGAGGTTGAGGAGGTGAGGTGGCAGAGGTGAGAGGTGGCAGAGGTGAGAGGAGGTTGAGGTGAGGTGGCAGAGGTGAGAGGAGGAGGAGGTGAGGTGGCAGAGGTGAGAGGAGGAGGAGGTGAGGTGGCAGAGGTGAGAGGGGGAGGAGGTGCGGGGGCAGAAGTGAGAGGTTGAGGAGGTGGCAGAGGTGAGAGGAGGAGGAGGAGGCGGGTGAGGTGGCAGAGGTGAGAGGGGGAGGAGGTGAGGGGGCAGAAGTGAGAGGTTGAGGAGGTGAGGTGGCAGAGGTGAGAGGAGGAGGTGAGGTGGCAGAGGTGAGAGGAGGAGGTGAGGTGGCAGAGGTGAGAGGGGGAGGAGGTGAGGGGGCAGAGGTGAGAGGGGGAGGAGGTGAGGGGGCAGAGGTGAGAGGAGGAGGAGGTGAGGTGGCAAAGGTGAGAGGGGGAGGAGGTGAGGGGGCAGAGGTGAGAGGAGGAGGAGGTGAGAGGAGGAGGAGGTGAGGTGGCAGAGGTGAGAGTAGGAGGAGGTGAGGGGGCAGAGGTGAGAGGTTGAGGAGGTGAGGGGGCAGAGGTGAGAGGTTGAGGAGGTGAGGTGGCAGAGGTGAGAGGTTGAGGAGGTGAGGGGGCAGAGGTGAGAGGGGGAGGAGGTGAGGGGGCAGAGGTGAGAGGGGGAGGAGGTGAGGGGGCAGAGGTGAGAGGGGGAGGAGGTGAGGGGGCAGAGGTGAGAGGAGGAGGTGGGGGGGGGGAGGTGAGAGGAGGAGGTGAGGTGAGAGGAGGTGAGGTGGCAGAGGTGAGAGTAGGAGGAGGTGAGGGGGCAGAGGTGAGAGGTTGAGGAGGTGAGGGGGCAGAGGTTAGAGGTTGAGGTGAGGTGGCAGAGGTGAGAGGAGGAGGAGGTGAGGTGGCAGAGGTGAGAGGTTGAGGAGGTGAGGTGGCAGAGGTGAGAGGAGGAGGAGGTGAGGTGGGTGAGGGGGCAGAGGTGAGAGGGGGAGGAGGTGAGAGGAGGAGGTGAGAGGGGGAGGAGGTGAGGGGGCAGAGGTGAGAGGAGGGAGAGGAGGAGGAGGTGAGGGGGGCAGAGGTGAGAGGAGGAGGAGGTGAGGGGGCAGAGATGAGAGGAGGAGGTGGTGAGGGGCAGAGGTGAGAGGAGGAGGAGGTGAGGTGGCAGAGGTGAGAGGAGGAGGTGGTGAGGGGCAGAGGTGAGAGGGGGAGGAGGTGAGGTGGCAGAGGTGAGAGGAGGAGGTGAGGTGGCAGAGGTGAGAGGGGGAGGAGGTGAGGGGGCAGAGGTGAGAGGAGGAGGTGAGGTGGCAGAGGTGAGAGGTTAAGGAGGTGAGGTGGCAGAGGTGAGAGGTTGAGGAGGTGAGGTGGCAGAGGTGAGAGGTTGAGGAGGTGAGGTGGCAGAGGTGAGAGGTTGAGGAGGTGAGGTGGCAGAGGTGAGAGGTTGAGGTGAGGTGGCAGAGGTGAGAGGAGGAGGAGGTGAGGTGGCAGAGGTGAGAGGAGGAGGAGGTGAGGTGGCAGAGGTGAGAGGGGGAGGAGGTGCGGGGGGCAGAAGTGAGAGGTTGAGGAGGTGGCAGAGGTGAGAGGAGGAGGAGGTGAGAGGAGGAGGAGGTGAGGTGGCAGAGGTGAGAGGGGGAGGAGGTGAGGGGGCAGAAGTGAGAGGTTGAGGTGGCAGAGGTGAGAGGAGGAGGTGAGGTGGCAGAGGTGAGAGGAGGAGGTGAGGTGGCAGAGGTGAGAGGGGGAGGAGGTGAGGGGGCAGAGGTGAGAGGGGGAGGAGGTGAGGGGGCAGAGGTGAGAGGAGGAGGAGGTGAGGTGGCAGAGGTGAGAGGAGGAGGTGAGGTGGCAGAGGTGAGAGGAGGAGGTGAGGTGGCAGAGGTGAGAGGGGGGAGGAGGTGAGGGGGCAGAGGTGAGAGGAGGAGGTGAGGTGAGAGGAGGAGGGGGTGAGAGGAGGAGGAGGTGAGAGGAGGAGGAGGTGAGGTGGCAGAGGTGAGAGTAGGAGGAGGTGAGGGGGCAGAGGTGAGAGGAGGAGGAGGTGAGGTGGCAGAGGTGAGAGGAGGAGGAGGTGAGGTGGGTGAGGGGGCAGAGGTGAGAGGTTGAGGAGGTGAGGTGGCAGAGGTGAGAGGAGGAGGAGGTGAGGGGGCAGAGGTGAGAGGGGGAGGAGGTGAGGGGGCAGAGGTGAGAGGGGGAGGAGGTGAGGGGGCAGAGGTGAGAGGAGGAGGAGGTGAGATGGCAAAGGTGAGAGGAGGAGGTGAGGGGCAGAGGTGAGGGGGGGAGGAGGTGAGAGGAGGAGGTGAGGTGAGGTGGCAGAGGTGAGAGTAGGAGGAGGTGAGGGGGGCAGAGGTGAGAGGTTGAGGAGGTGAGGGGGCAGAGGTGAGAGTTTGAGGAGGTGAGGTGAGAGGAGGAGGAGGTGAGGTGGGTGAGGGGGCAGAGGTGAGAGGTTGAGGAGGTGAGGTGGCAGAGGTGAGAGGAGGAGGAGGTGAGGTGGGTGAGGGGGCAGAGGTGAGAGGGGGAGGAGGTGAGAGGAGGAGGTGAGGGGCAGAGGTGAGAGGGGGAGGAGGTGAGGGGGCAGAGGTGAGAGGAGGGAGAGGAGGAGGAGGTGAGGGGGCAGAGGTGAGAGGAGGAGGAGGTGAGGGGGCAGAGGTGAGAGGGGGAGGAGGTGAGAGGAGGAGGTGAGGGGCAGAGGTGAGAGGGGGAGGAGGGTGAGGGGGCAGAGGTGAGAGGAGGGAGAGGAGGAGGAGGTGAGGGGGCAGAGGTGAGAGGAGGAGGAGGTGAGGGGGCAGAGGGTGAGAGGAGGAGGAGGTGAGGGGGCAGAGGTGAGAGGAGGAGGAGGTGAGGGGGCAGAGGTGAGAGGAGGAGGAGGTGAGGGGGCAGAGGTGAGAGGAGGAGGTGAGGGGGGCAGAGGTGAGAGGAGGAGGTGGTGAGGGGCAGAGGTGAGAGGAGGAGGAGGTGAGGTGGCAGAGCTGAGAGGAGGAGGAGGTGAGGGGGCAGAGGTGAGAGGAGGAGGTGGTGAGGGGCAGAGGTGAGAGGAGGAGGTGAGGTGGCAGAGGTGAGAGGAGGAGGAGGTGAGGTGGCAGAGGTGAGAGGGGGAGGAGGTGAGGGGGCAGAAGTGAGAGGTTGAGGAGGTGAGGTGGCAGAGGTGAGAGGAGGAGGTGAGGTGGCAGAGGTGAGAGGAGGAGGTGAGGTGGCAGAGGTGAGAGGGGGAGGAGGTGAGGGGGCAGAGGTGAGAGGGGGAGGAGGTGAGGGGGCAGAGGTGAGAGGAGGAGGAGGTGAGGTGGCAGAGGTGAGAAGAGGAGGTGAGGTGGCAGAGGTGAGAGGGGGAGGAGGTGAGGGGGCAGAGGTGAGAGGAGGAGGTGAGGTGACAGAGGTGAGAGGAGGAGGAGGTGAGGTGGCAGAGGTGAGAGTAGGAGGTGGTGAGGGGGCAGAGGTGAGAGGTTGAGGTGAGGTGGCAGGAGGAGGAGGTGAGGTGGGTGAGGGGGCAGAGGTGAGAGGTTGAGGAGGTGAGGTGGCAGAGGTGAGAGGAGGAGGAGGTGAGGGGGCAGAGGTGAGAGAAGGAGGTGAGGTGGCAGAGGTGAGAGGGGGAGGAGGTGAGGGGGCAGAGGTGAGAGGGGGAGGAGGTGAGGTGGCAGAAGTGAGAGGTTGAGGAGGTGGCAGAGGTGAGAGGAGGAGGAGGTGAGGTGGCAGAGGTGAGAGGGGGAGGAGGTGAGGGGGCAGAGGTGAGAGGGGGAGGAGGTGAGGCGGCAGAGGTGAGAGGAGGAGGAGGTAGGGCAGAGGTGAGAGGAGGAGGTGAGGCGGCAGAGGTGAGAGGGGGAGGAGGTGAGGGGGCACAGGTGAGAGGAGGAGGAGGTGAGGGGGCAGAGGTGAGAGGAGGGAGGAGGTGAGATGGCAGAGGAGGTGAGGTGGCAGAGGTGAGAGGGGGAGGAGGTGAGGGGGCAGAGGTGAGAGGAGGAGGAGGTGAGGGGGCAGAGGTGAGAGGAGGAGGAGGTGAGGGGGCAGAGGTGAGAGGAGGAGGAGGTGAGATGGCAGAGGTGAGGGGGGGAGGAGGTGAGGGGGCAGAGGTGAGAGGGGAAGGAGGTGGTGGGGCAGAGGTGAGAGGGGGGAGGAGGTGGTGGGGCAGAGGTGAGAGGAGGAGGAGGTGGTGGGGCAGAGGTGAGAGGAGGAGGAGGTGGTGGGGCAGAGGAGAGAGGAGGAGGTGGTGGTGGGGCAGAGGTGAGAGGAGGAGGAGGTGAGGGGGCAGAGGAGAGAGGAGGAGGTGGTGGTGGGGCAGAGGTGAGAGGAGGAGGTGGTGGTGGGGGCAGAGGTGAGAGGAGGAGGAGGTGAGGCGGCAGAGGTGAGAGGAGAAGGAGGAGGTGGTGGGGCAGAGGTGAGAGGAGGAGGAGGTGGTGGGGCAGAGGTGAGAGGAGGAGGTGAGGCGGCAGAGGTGAGAGGGGGAGGAGTGGAGGGGGCAGAGGTGAGAGGAGGAGGAGGTGAGGTGGCAGAGGTGAGAGGGGGAGGAGTGGAGGGGGCAGAGGTGAGAGGAGGAGGAGGTGAGGGGGCAGAGGTGAGAGGGGGAGGAGGTGAGGGGGCAGAGGTGAGAGGGGGAGGAGGTGAGGGGGCAGAGGTGAGAGGAGGAGGAGGTGAGGGGGCAGAGGTGAGAGGAGGAGGAGGTGAGGGGGCAGAGGTGAGAGGGGGAGGAGGTGAGGGGGCAGAGGTGAGAGGAGGAGGTGAGGTGGGAAGAGGGCAGAGGAGGAGGAGGTGAGGGGGCAGAGGTGAGAGGAGGAGGTGGTGGTGAGGTGGCAGAGGTGAGAGAGAGGAGGAGGTGAGGTGGCAGAGGTGAGAGGAGGGGGAGGTGAGGTGGCAGAGGTGAGAGGAGGAGGAGGTGAGGGGTGACAGGTGAGAGGAGGAGGAGGTGAGATGGCAGAGGTGAGAGGGGGAGGAGGTGAGGGGGCAGAGGTGAGAGGGGGAGATGGTGAGAGGAGGTGAGGAGAAGTTGAGGTGGCAGAGGTGAGAGGAGGTGAGGGGCAGAGGTGAGAGGAGGAGGTGAGGTGGCAGAGGGGGAGGGCGCAGAGGTGAGAGGAGGAGGTGAGGTGGGGGAGGGGCAGAGGAGGAGGAGGTGAGGGGGCAGAGGTGAGAGGAGGAGGAGGTGAGGGGGCAGAGGTGAGAGGGGGAGATGGTGAGGAGAAGTTGAGGTGGCAGAGGTGAGAGGAGGAGGAGGTGAGGGGCAGAGGTGAGAGGAGGAGGTGAGGTGGCAGAGGGGGAGGGGGCAGAGGTGAGAGGAGGAGGTGAGGTGGGGGAGGGGCAGAGGAGGAGGAGGTGAGGGGGCAGAGGTGAGAGGAGGAGGAGGTGGTGAGGTGGCAGAGGTGAGAGGAGGAGGAGGTGATGGGGCAGAGGTGAGAGGGGGAGATGGTGAGGGGGCAGAGGTGAGAGGAGGTGAGGAGAAGTTGAGGTGGCAGAGGTGAGAGGAGGAGGAGGTGAGGGGCAGAGGTGAGAGGAGGAGATGAGAGGAGGTGAGGTGGCAGAGGGGGAGGGGGCAGAGGTGAGAGGAGGAGGTGAGGTGGGGGAGGGGCAGAGGAGGAGGAGGTGAGGGGGCAGAGGTGAGAGGAGGAGGAGGTGAGGGGCAGAGGTGAGAGGAGGAGGTGAGGTGGCAGAGGGGGAGGGGGCAGAGGTGAGAGGAGGAGGTGAGGTGGGGGAGGGGCAGAGGAGGAGGAGGTGAGGGGGCAGAGGTGAGAGGAGGAGGAGGTGGTGAGGTGGCAGAGGTGAGAGGGGAGATGGTGAGGGGGCAGAGGTGAGAGGAGGTGAGGAGAAGTTGAGGTGGCAGAGGTGAGAGGAGGAGGAGGTGAGGGGCAGAGGTGAGAGGAGGAGATGAGAGGAGGTGAGGTGGCAGAGGGGGAGGGGGCAGAGGTGAGAGGAGGAGGTGAGGTGGGGGAGGGGCAGAGGTGAGGGGGCAGAGGTGAGAGGAGGAGGTGGTGAGGTGGCAGAGGTGAGAGGAGGAGGGAGGTGAGGTGGCAGAGGTGAGAGGAGGGGGAGGTGAGGTGGCAGAGGTGAGAGGAGGAGGAGGTGAGGTGGCAGAGGTGAGAGGAGGAGGAGGTGAGGTGGCAGAGGTGAGAGGAGGAGGTGAGGTGAGAGGAGGTGAGGTGGCAGAGGTGAGAGGGGGAGGAGGTGAGGGGGGCAGAGGTGAGAGGAGGAGGTGAGGTGGCAGAGGTGAGAGGTTGAGGAGGTGAGGTGGCAGAGGTGAGAGGAGGAGGTGGTGAGGGGCAGAGGTGAGAGGGGGAGGAGGTGAGGGGGCAGAGGGTGAGAGGAGGAGGTGAGGTGGCAGAGGTGAGAGGTTGAGGAGGTGAGGTGGCAGAGGTGAGAGGTTGAGGAGGTGAGGTGGCAGAGGTGAGAGGGTGGCAGAGGTGAGAGGAGGTTGAGGTGAGGTGGCAGAGGTGAGAGGAGGAGGAGGTGAGGTGGCAGAGGTGAGAGGAGGAGGAGGTGAGGTGGCAGAGGTGAGAGGGGGAGGAGGTGCGGGGGCAGAAGTGAGAGGTTGAGGAGGTGGCAGAGGTGAGAGGAGGAGGAGGAGGCGGTGAGGTGGCAGAGGTGAGAGGGGGAGGAGGTGAGGGGGGCAGAAGTGAGAGGTTGAGGAGGTGAGGTGGCAGAGGTGAGAGGAGGAGGTGAGGTGGCAGAGGTGAGAGGAGGAGGTGAGGTGGCAGAGGTGAGAGGGGGAGGAGGTGAGGGGGCAGAGGTGAGAGGGGGAGGAGGTGAGGGGGCAGAGGTGAGAGGAGGAGGAGGTGAGGTGGCAAAGGTGAGAGGGGGAGGAGGTGAGGGGGCAGAGGTGAGAGGAGGAGGAGGTGAGAGAGGAGGAGGAGGTGAGGTGGCAGAGGTGAGAGTAGGAGGAGGTGAGGGGGCAGAGGTGAGAGGTTGAGGAGGTGAGGGGGCAGAGGTGAGAGGTTGAGGAGGTGAGGTGGCAGAGGTGAGAGGTTGAGGAGGTGAGGGGGCAGAGGTGAGAGGGGGAGGAGGTGAGGGGGCAGAGGTGAGAGGGGGGAGGTGAGGGGGCAGAGGTGAGAGGAGGAGGAGGTGAGATGGCAGAGGTGAGAGGAGGAGGTGGGGGGGAGGTGAGAGGAGGAGGTGAGGTGAGAGGAGGTGAGGTGGCAGAGGTGAGAGTAGGAGGAGGTGAGGGGGGCAGAGGTGAGAGGTTGAGGAGGTGAGGGGGCAGAGGTTAGAGGTTGAGGTGAGGTGGCAGAGGTGAGAGGAGGAGGAGGTGAGGTGGGTGAGGGGGGCAGAGGTGAGAGGTTGAGGAGGTGAGGTGGCAGAGGTGAGAGGAGGAGGAGGTGAGGTGGGTGAGGGGGCAGAGGTGAGAGGGGGAGGAGGTGAGAGGAGGAGGTGAGAGGGGGAGGAGGTGAGGGGGGCAGAGGTGAGAGGAGGGAGAGGAGGAGGAGGTGAGGGGGCAGAGGTGAGAGGAGGAGGAGGTGAGGGGCAGAGATGAGAGGAGGAGGTGGTGAGGGGCAGAGGTGAGAGGAGGAGGAGGTGAGGTGGCAGAGGTGAGAGGAGGAGGTGGTGAGGGGCAGAGGTGAGAGGGGGAGGAGGTGAGGTGGCAGAGGTGAGAGGAGGAGGTGAGGTGGCAGAGGTGAGAGGGGGAGGAGGTGAGGGGGCAGAGGTGAGAGGAGGAGGTGAGGTGGCAGAGGTGAGAGGTTAAGGAGGTGAGGTGGCAGAGGTGAGAGGTTGAGGAGGTGAGGGTGGCAGAGGTGAGAGGTTGAGGAGGTGAGGTGGCAGAGGTGAGAGGTTGAGGAGGTGAGGTGGCAGAGGTGAGAGGTTGAGG